>LZPO01075894.1:234234-253288 GCA_001675575.1 Neotoma lepida
GCCACAGCCCAAGTATAGAGATCTGAGGACAGTGTTGTGTTGGTGATTCTCTTCTAACTTGACATTGATTCCAAGGTGGAACTCGGGTCTCCAGGCTTACATGGCTTTACCTGCTGAGCCACCTTGCTGACCCCTTAGCATGATTTCCTTCATCAGATTCCGCTTGGACTTGGAATAGCAGTAACCCAGAGTGGCAAGGGAAGAGCACTTTGGGATCAATAATGGGCACAGTGATCCAATGTGCAGAAGAAACTTAACTCTGCCCAGACTTCAGACTGCAGAGTAGAGGAAATGCCAGCTTTAGATAGAAAGTCGGAGCTATGATGGGCATACCACTTCATGTTTGCCTTAAGATGTTTTTCCCTGATATACTAAAGAAAATAGTTTTAGTATATTTATGTTTGTTTGGGGTTGATGAAAACGCTGTTAAAAACTATCAGCATCGCACTTGGGAGATGGCTGTCAGTAAAGTACTTGATGCTCAACCATGAAGACCTGAGTTTGCATCCTCAGGACCATGTTTAAATTTAAGCATGGCAGTGTGCTCCTGTTTTGGCGCCAAAGGCTGAAGGATCCCTGAAGCTCCCTGGCCAGACAGCCTAGCCGAACTGGTAAACTCCCAGATCAGGAGCAACCCTGTCTCAAAAAGTAAGGTCGAAGAGTGATTGAGGAAGACACTCAGAATTTCCTCCTGACTTGCCCATGCCTGTGCACACACATGAACATACCCACGTGCACACACATAAAAACACATTTTCACAAACACAATGCTCACAAAACACACAGAGACACATGTCTTCAGTTCAAAGNCAGATATTTCTCTTTCTCTTCTCTTTCACACTGTAGTAGACTTGTGTGAACACACAAACACACACACACACATACACACACAGGCACACAGAGTCTGTAGGTGCACATAGGGCTTCAGCTGAGTTGTGTATATCATGTCTGCTCCAGAACAAGTCCTTGATTAGCGGCCAACCCCTGGTGTCTATGTGACATACCCAATGGACTGGTAGTGTTTTGAAAGCCATCCTAGCCTTTACTTAGTCAAAGGAGCCAGCATTGGAATTGCTTCCTCTCTTACTGATGATACCGCAGCTAGGAGTCCTGTCTCCTTTCGCTCCATGAAATTTTAATGAAAAACGGGAATTCCTTTTCAGTTCTCAATCTTGGCACCCTGGGCATCCGGGCCCGGTTATTGCTGCAGACCTGCGTCCCCACAGGGTGTCTGGCAGCATCCCTGACTAGGCAGCTGTCACTTCTCCACTTGTGACAACCAAATATGCCTCTGGTTGCTGAAAAACATGCCCTGGTTTGGAAAAACCCAGATAGTACTAGTTTCTGGTAGCGACTCCAGTTTGATTTGTATAAGGCATTATGTTTCATTGGAGCAGAATTGGAGGGATCGCTGTTTGTCTAATGGGGGCATGGATGGCTCCTCCAGGGAATTAGGACTCCCTTGCTCCTTCAGCATGGCTGCATTTCCAGTCCTTCCCATGCAGGGCTCCTGCTTCCTGTTTCCTCAGGTAACCATCGTGGAGAAGGCTGACAGCTGCAGTGTGCTCCCCAGCCCCCTGTCCATCAGCACCAGAAACAGGATGACCTTCCTGTTCGCCAACTTGAAAGACAGAGACTTCCTGGTGCAGAGGATCTCAGATTTCCTGCAGCAAACGACTTCTCGAATCTACTCAGACAGAGAGTTCTCGGGGAGCTGCAACAGTTCCGATGATGAGGTCGGTAGGAGACACCCGAGGGTAGTGGGGTGCTCCGGTGCTCAGGCCTGGAGTGTGCACCTCCTTGTCCAACTTGTTTGACTGTCAAATTTAACAGCTGTGCTGAGCCCCCTGACCCAATGCCCAGTGCAATACTTCAGCAAGATTGTCTTGTTATAAGGAATTGGTATTTGATCATAGCTTCAAGATGACATGGCCTAGCATCTCTTATGGCTTCACACGTAAGAGGCAAGTACTCTGCTACAGAGCTATCACCCCAGCCTTCACTAAGTTCCCCAGGCTGGACTTGAACTCACTTCATAGCCCATGTAGGCCTTGACCTTGCAATCCTTTAGCCTCAGCCTCAGCCTCAGCTTGGATTACAGACTTACACCTCCAGGCCCAGTGTAAGCCTCTTTTCTTTAAATTGGAGTTGTCATTAAGTAATTTGACCTGATTGTGTGGAAAGTGACTTTTTCTACTTGGTGACATCAGTGGGAAGAATACAGAAGTCTCTAAGTGAAGTCAGACCTGAAATATAGCATCATTGTGGTGATGTTTCTGTGATGAATTACGTATTAGACCACCGTCCAGGGAAGCTGGAACCCTGAGAAGACAGGCAACTAGCTAGGGTGATGGAGAAAGTTTCTGTTAGCTAACCCATAGTTTAAAGATGGTAAGGTTGCATGTGCCGTCCCTGTCCCTGCTGCCTGGCCACTTATGTAGCATTTTTGAGCTGCCAGGACCTAGACAGTAGGCAAAACAGTCAGTTTTCAATGCTTTTGTTTCTTCTGTGTCATGCTTCACAAAGAGGCAAATCAGTGAAACAGATAACCAACCACTTTTGTTGAAATAATACAAGGGAAATTCTTTATTGTAGTAGTTTGTTACTTGACAAAAGTACTCTGGTTTTTCTGCAGATAATATAAATCTTTGCACATTTTTTTCTTTTGTTTCATTTTTTGAGACAACATCGCATGTACATCAGCCTGGTCTGGAACTTGCTGTGTAGCTGAAGATGACCTTGAACTTTGCATTCTGGCTCCACCTCCTGAGTGCTGGCCTTATAGTCATATGTCACCTCACCCAGTTCATGTGTTGCTGGATCAAATCCAGGGTATTGTGTATAGTAAGCAAACACTCCACCAGCTGAGCTACATGCCTATTTTGAGCATTGAAATGCTGTTGTTTATGACCTTTGTCCCATTGTAACTCCTGAAAAAGTATCGACGTGTTGGCATTTCCCGTTTCTTCACATAGCATGAAGCATATAGGAAAACATAAGCTATTCATATCTATACAGAAGACACAAAGAAGTCAGTTGTGCTTCCAGGCCCATCCACATGTGTCCCTCTCCATTGACAGGTGTACTCGCGGCCCAGCAGCCTCGTTTCCTCCAGTCCCCAGAGAAGCACTAGCTCTGACCCTGATGGAGAGCGCCCCTTTAACCTCAATGGCAACAGCGTCCCCACAGCCACACAGACCCTCATGACCATGTACCGGCGGCGATCGCCAGAAGAATTCAACCCGAAATTGGTAGGTACCTCTTGCTTTTTGCCAAAATTTGCTGTATTAGAACAAAACCATTAAAACATTTTAAGATTCATTTCTGGTATTTGTGCGCATGCGTGCACTCGTGCACGTGTGTGTGTGTGCGCGGACTCTTTGGAGCTGGAGCTCCAGGCGATTTCAAGATTACTGACTTATGCGAATGCTGGGATCTGAATTCTGATTGTATACTCTTGACCACTGACCCATCTCTCCAGTCCCCATGTAGATATTTTTAATGTAATTAAACTAATTAACATCTACAAAAATGGCCATAAATGTCTCTAACATATTTTTCCCATAAACAAGTAAAGTAGTATTTATCTAACTATGTCATTAGATAGCAGAATGCTTTACTGGAGCATCGAGAGTTACAGTACCTGCATGACTACTTTTCTTTTTCTTTGGTTTTATTTTAACTACTGTGTAAGCCAAACAACAAATAAGTACATGCTTTCTCAGACCAGGTTTAAAAGTCACCAATTCACATTCACATAAAACCACAGGTATGATTAGCATTCTACTGGCCCGTTCAGTAGGACCCTGATACTGAACAGAAAGCTTGGTGATGGAACAGGCTGTNACTGAACTCTGAACATCCGAGTTCTACATTCTCCAGAGTTCCGTCTGTTCAACAGGGATCGCGTTCCAATCTGTCATGACGGTCCTCAGCACTTCCCCTCAGAGCCTTCTGGGACATCAGTCATGTTCCATTATGTCTTTCAGGCCAAAGAGTTTTTGAAAGAACAAGCCTGGAAGATTCACTTTGCTGAGTATGGGCAGGGCGTCTGCATGTACCGCACAGAGAAGACTCGGGAGCTCGTGCTGAAGGGCATCCCAGAGAGCATGCGCGGAGAACTCTGGCTGCTGCTTTCAGGTAGGGAGGGCTAAGAGCCGCGCAGCCGGTGACTGAGCGGCCTCCTCGCAACCTCCACCGAGGCATCCCAAGTCCTTTGAGATAAGAGACCCCCAAATCAAAGCTGGATCTGGTTTCCTCACCATGTACTGAAGTCTGGCGTAGTAACTGTTCCTTCACGGGGTACCCAAGGCCAGCTTTTCCTGTTGTCCAATCCTGTCATCTGACCCGTTTCTCCAGTGAGGCTCTTTGGGGGGAGGAAACAGAATCTGAAATAGGAGTGTAACACTTTGTGAGTTGAAATGCTTCTTCCTCCTTGCAATGTTGACTTCATTAAGAATATTTCAGTGTACCCTGTTGTGTGGGCTTTTCCTGGGGAGATGTGGGCATACGTCTACTCACCCCAACTAGGACACCCATGGATGACTAAAGAATTCACTGAGGTCTAGTTAGTGAGCCAGTGAGCTTAATTAGGCTTACTTATCAGAGTGTGGGTGAGAGGGTGCTTACAGGAGTACGGGCCCCTTGCTTGTATGAAACCCCTGAGAAAGGTCTCCCAGAAATGACTGACTGCTATTTACATTACGCTTTGTCCTCAGCAAATGCTTTCCAAGACCCCTCAGTCAGTGTCTGCAAACACAGCAGTATTCGATCCTGTATATACTATAGATTTTCCTATACACACATGCATATTTATGATAACTAGGCAGGGTAAAATATTAATAAACAATTAAAAAGCCATTGTAACAATATTCCACAATAAAAGTCATCTAAAATGGTGAACTAATTTCTGTGATTTTTTTCCACTCAATATTTTTATTTTAATATTGTAGTCTTTTAGGATAAGCTACCATTGTTTTCTGCCATCTGGAAACACCCAGTGCACCTCAGAAATCTTTGTACCTCAACCACTAGAAAATACCTTTGGTCATCACCAACTTTCACTTTAATCATGTATCAGTTGCTTTAGCTGATAAAGATAAGTATGTCACCACTCTAACTAGGTCCATGAGAATATTTTTATTTGAACCTAGAGATGGCCCCATCCAAGTACCATTATTAAATCTTTTTACTTGAAAAAAAGGTATTGAAACTTAAAAATAAAGTGACTGGACTTACAAGAAAGCCTTACAAACACTTATGGATCTTTCTAGAAGGAGATATAAATGGTAAAATTGTCTATCACAGGATATATCTCAGAAATAAGAGGATCAAATTCTAAAAATAAAATAAAGATAAAAACAGTTTTATCTATTTTGTGTAGACTTGATTTTTTGGTTTTTCCCTTATTTCCTTACGTAGACCAGACACAAGTCCTCATTTAGAAGTTAAATGTGAGCTGGGCATGGTGGTGGATATTTGCAATCCTAAGACTGGGGAGGCTAGCCTGGGATACATAGTGAGTCCATCGCCAACCTGGCTTACCTAAAAAGACATTATTTCAGAAACAGCTAAAGGAAGTTCAGATTTGAGCATGACAGTCTCTAATTCCATGTCAGAGATCGTCATCATGTGGAGTTCTCTTATCCAGCCTTCTTACTCTTCTCTGCGTTTGATGAACTGGTCACCTTGACAACCAGAGTCAGAGTGCTGACAGAGTATAGAAAGTTCATTTCTCTCCCTCTCCTTCAAATTAGAACTTATTTATAGCTACATTTTAGATTCAAATGAATTCACCATGAAGCCAATATACAGCAGCAGCACCTAGCCCACTGACAGAGACAGACTCAGGTAGAAGGTTCTAGTCAGTGTTTTGTTTAACAGAAGTGGTATGTCTACACACTACCCTTTGTTGTGTATATGTCCACACACTGATGAGTGGGGTTCACGTGGGAGCCAGCCTGCCCATAAAGGTCATCCAGCTTCTGGCCAGGAAGCCCGTGTTGAGATCCATTGCTTTGCATGCCCCTTAAGGCCACTGCATGAGGTCTGTGCTCTGGACCTCCTGAAGTCAAGTTCAGCCTGTCCCCAGAGAGAGCAGAGCCAAAGTCAGGATGCTGCCAACCAGTGGATCATTGTCAGGCCCTAGGACAGGGCCAACCATTGGTTTGGTGACAGTTTTCTAAAATGAAATGTAAATGTTTACTTTGTCATTCTCTGTATACTTTACTGTTTATTTTAAATTAAATCTCTTTTGAGCTATAACTCACGATTTACCAAAGTGCACACAACCTAGTGATCTGGAATATCCATTGACTCATGTCATGGTCAGCATAGTTAATTTTAGAACGTTGTCACTATTCTCAAAAGAAATGACCCATACCCTTTTGTCAGTCAGTCTTCATGTCCTGCAGTCATGGGAGCATGGTCACCTACTTCTCTGTCGCTATAGATTGTCTACCATGGACATCTCAGTGTTTCATGACTGACTTCTACCTAGGATAGCATGTTGCAGCCTGTATTAACATTTCACACCTTTTAGAGCCCAGGGCTGCACTTTCTGTGTTTATCACTTGCTGGAAGTGTTGACATGACTTTTGGATACTTTCGTGTGCGTGTGTGCGTGTGTGTGTGTGTGTGTGTGTGTGTGTAGAATTTCTGGCCCTTTTAAGCAACCCCTGGGAGGTCAGCTGGAGCAGCTCATCTTTTCACATCCCCTCTGGTGAAGCTTGAGGTTCCAGTTTCTCCACATCCCCATTGTCACTCACTGCTTTCTGTTATTGCTCTTCTAGTGAGTGTGAGTACTTTCTAACTTGGGGCTTGGGTTTAAGGGAGGTTGGGCCTTTGTTTGTATGTTTGTTTGTTTGTTGAGACAAGGTCTCTCTGTGTATCCCTGGCTGTCCTGGAACTCACTCTGTAGACCAGACTGGCCTCTGCCTCCTGAGTGCTGGGATTAAAGGTGTGTGCCACCACCGCCTGGCTTGGGGAAGTTGTTTTTGTTGGTTTGGTTTGGTCATTTTTTTAATTGAATATAATATTTTAATTCATTCTTCGAGTATTTCATACATGGATAGAATGGATTTTGACCATTTCACTCTTACATCCCCTCCAGCTCTTGCTGGACCTACCACCACTGGCATTCCACAACTTCCAAATTTCTGTTCTTTGTCCCTTCCTTTGTAAAACAGACTGAATCCAATTAATGTTGCCCATATACATATGGGTGAATGGCCATACATTGTGTGTAGTCAGCCTACCAGAGGCCACAGCCCTGAAGAAACCGGACTCTTCCTTCCCCAGCAACCATTGTCAGTAGTGCCTCAGCTAGGGCTGTGGCTTTGTGAGCTTCTGCCCCCATCAACTCCAGCAGACACTGTTGACAGCAGTCCTTGTCTACAGTCTTTCCACCCCCTGTTCTGTCCCTGAGCCTTGGGGAGGGGTGAAGGGACAGTTCGAACACCACATTTAGAGCTGAGCGGTCCACAGTCACTTATTCTCTGCAGTTTGACCCATTCTCTAATTGTGGTTTTAATAAATTTCCTCAATCATTTATTGGCTGTTCATATAGTTTTTATGTAGAAATATCTGCTGAGGTCTTTTGCCCAATTTAAATTATGTAATATTTCAATTACTAAGTTAAGAGTTTTTTAATTGGTTTTGGATACAAATCTCTTATGAGAGTTTTCAAACTATTCTATCTGTTGCCTGTGTTCTCACTATCTGAATGCTTTGAAGCACCATTTTTAAGATTTTAAGGGAGTATGATTTTTCTTTTTTCTCTGTACTTTTAAGGCATGAGAGCTTAGACCAGGGGTTCTCAACATGTGGGTCATGACCCCTGGGGTTGAACAACCCTTTCACAAGGGTCACGCAAGACCATCAGAAAACACAGATATTTATATTACAGTTCATAACAGTAGCAAAATTACAATTAAGAAGTAGCCACGAAAATAATCTTATGGTTGGGGGTTACCACAACATGAACTGTATTAAAGGATTGCAGCCCTACGAAAGCTGAGAACCACTGGCTTGGACCTGTGTTTTCTAATGAGACTTGAGATTTAGATCACTGATTCATTTGAGTTACTTTCTGTGTGGTAGAAAGAATGGCCTAATTTCATCCTTTCTATATGAATGTCGCATTGTCCAGGAATCATTTGTTGAAAAGACTCTGCTTCCTGGAATTGAGTTGTCTTAACACCTCAAAAATGAGGATTTATGTATAGACCTAAAGTTTTAATCCATTGGTTTATATATCTGTCTAAGCCAGTATCATACAGCCTCAATTACTGTAACTTTGTAGTAAGTTGTAAGGCAAAGGAATGTGAGCCCTCCCATAATTGTTTTTTCTTTCAAGATTGTTTTGGCTATTTAGANTCACTTACATTTCCAAAAAGAGCCAGGGTCAGTTAATCAGTCTCTTCAGAAGGGACTCCTGTGATTTTGACGGGTGTTGTGTTAAATCTGCAGGTGAGTTTGGGGTGGGTCCTTCTCGCCTCAGCAGCCCCAGTCTGTGGACAGAGGTCTCTTTCTGTTTATTCGGGTCTTTGTTCAGTTCTTTGAGCTGCTCGTAGCTTGCAATATGTTAAGTCTGGCAGTTATTTCATTACGCTTCTAAATATTTCAATATTTTATCTTACTATAAATGGATTTGTTTTCTTTTGTTTGACAGCTGTTCATTGCTAGCATATATACATGGAGTTTATTTTTATATATTTATCCTGTATCCTGAATCTTTAATATATTCACTTTTCCCTACTTTGAGTTTTGTTTACATTTATCTAGTGATTAATAGTGGGAGGTACCTTCTCATGTACTTGTTGCCCAGTGGTGTGTCTCTTTTTGAATATCTGCTTCTTTGCCTACTCTTAATTGGACTTTTGCTAATTTACTAGTATTTTGGGCTTTTTTGCTATATAAATTCTTTGTGTATTTTAAAATGATTAGTATTAGTATTATTTATGTTTTAGCATGTCTCTGTGTGTGTATTTGCCACTTGTGTAGATGTTCTTGTAGACCAGTACAGGGCATTAAGTCCTCTGGAGTAAGTGGTACAGACACTTGTGAGCTGCCTGACTTGGTTACCAGGAACTGAACTCAGGTCCTCTGCAAGATCCGTCTGTCCAGCCCCTAAAATTTTTTTAATTTTATTTTAAGTAGTATGTGTATATGGTGTGTTGTGTGTGTGCGTGTGTGTGTGTGTGTGTGTGTGTGTGTGTGTACGTGCACGCATGTGCATGTGTGTACCACAGTGCACATGTAGAGATCAGAAAACAATGTATTTTGTGTTAGCCCTCTCTTTCCATTCTGGGTCCAGAGATCAAACTCAGTCGATCTGGCTTGCATGGAGAGTGCTTTTACTGAGACACCTAAATTCCTTGTTTAGTTCTGCATTCTGGATAATTACTCTTTATCGGATACATGGTTTATTTGTGTTTTCTTCTGTCCTGTCTGTTTCCTTTGCACTCTGTTGTTTGCTCTCTTTTATGAGCCAAGCTTTTGAACTTGCATGATCTTACCTGTTTCTACTCTTATTGCCTGTGCCCTGTGGATATGGTTGATATCATATCCGAAATCTAATTGCTCCATCAAGAAATGTCCTCCCTGTTTGCCTCTGGTAGCTTTTTGGCTTTATGGCTTATGCTCTTGTCCTTGATCCGTGCTGTGTTGATTGGGAATGTGAGGTGAGGATGTAGTCCATTCTCTGCATGTGGTACTCAGCTCTCCCAATGGTCATGTAAATTCATGTTGATATTAGCTTTAGATATGTGCATACCCAGGGGTCTTCTGTCTTTAAGAATCTTAACACGAATATCTCAAATCAGCAATTCTTTGCCCCATTCTACAATGCCATCCCTATCACCTAAGAGTCCCCCATCAGTGGTAGGGACCCATCATTACTAGGAGGACCATCAACCTCACCACTGCCTGCCACTTTACAAAGCCCTTAACTCTTCCAAAGCTTCCTTCTACTCTCCCATCCCTGTTGCTGTGTTCTTTGCAGCTGATCTTTAAGAAATGGGCCTGAGAGGCATTCCTCCTTCTCAAGTGAAATTTTAACAAAACTTCTCATAAATTAAAAGCAAAGAGAGCAACTAAGAGTGAGAACTGAGCCTGGCTTATTCCGTCTGGCTTCCTGAGTCTGCCCACAAGCAGCCCTCAACTCTGTCTGTGTAAGCTTGGAAAGCAGTTTTGTGGACCTCTAGCTCATGTGGGAAGGTGGAGTGGCCATGTTGCTGTGGGGCTGAGAGAGGGAAGGAGGCCACGAGTAAATTGCCAGTCTAGCTGTAGGTGAAAACACTCTTCAAGGTGATACTCTTTTTTCAATTTCCTTTGACAGATGGGAAAGCAGAGTTTCAGGCAGGCAGTGCTCTCTACAGCTGGAGCAGCAGGACTTGAGCTTTGTTGATGGCCTCTTTGTTGTGTGCTTCCCAGGGGCCATCAACGAAAAGGCCACGCACCCCGGGTACTATGAGGACCTAGTGGAGAAGTCTATGGGGAAGTACAATCTTGCCACCGAGGAGATTGAGAGGGACTTACACCGCTCCCTTCCAGAACACCCCGCTTTCCAGAACGAAATGGGCATCGCAGCTCTGAGAAGAGTCTTAACGGCTTACGCTTTTCGCAATCCCAACATAGGGTATTGCCAGGTAATTGCCATGAGTTTATGTTTGGGGAGGGCTCTAAGTGTCCTCAGAGCTTGATCCAACCTCAGTTCCTACGATCCTGAAAGAGAAGCATTCAGATGATACTCAGCACCAGATCCACCAGCTAGGAGTTTAATTAGAGCAAGCAAGGAAGCCAAAGCTAGCCCAGCCAAGCAGCAATGGCCCCAAACCCAGCAGGCAGCAGCTTGTCCAGCCCTCAGCCTCCCTTACATGGTCACTTATAGGAAAGGGGTTGCTTTTACTCAAAACACTGTTTTGCACAGAGTTTAGTCTGTTGTATGTAGACACATACAAAGCAAGAATACGTATGTGGGGGTTTAAGAACCCCAAAGTTTACTTGCGGAAGTGGCAACAGCGCTCTATGCCTCTGAGCTGGCCAGGCTGCTCTACTGTTGGCTGTTGATCCTAACATCTGTTTGGGGCACTCTGAGGTGACCCACCCACTGTTCATCATGTCCAGTCTTTGGGGCCTAGTTGGTCAATCCCCTGCAGAGCTAACCTCCTGCCTAACATTTATACTGACAAAGGAAACATTCCCGCTGTTTTGTTTACCGGCAGATAATGGACAGGAAGGAAAGTTCTATCTAGGCTAATGGGAGTCATTGCAGCAGGGTGCTTCAACCATGGCACTATGGACATTGTGGCTTAGGGTGATGTAGGAGAAACTCAAAGTGATAGAACTGATGTTATAAAGGTTTTGTTAATAGGTCTGTTTAGGAGACATTAAATCACACAAAGGAGAATCTGGCTAAGGGGGTGCTGTCCCCTAAGTACCCCAAAGGTAAGTAGTATGCTAACCAGACCTTTAGAGATAAGCGAAATTTATGATGCTAAGATGTAAATATCTGTTCACCAGGACTGACCAGCCATCAGGTCCTTCCCCAAAGAACATGCCTCTGACAGGCAGCTCAAAGGGGCAGCACAGGGTCACAGCCAGTGTTAAGTCCTGGCCTGCCATAAAGCCTCCAGTTTTCTTCTTGAGAAAAGCCAAATGAGCAGATGACCCTGGGTGAGCACTATTTAAAAAGAACAAGACTAGTGTACTTAAATAAATAACTGGGACGCTGTCCGTGCTAAGTCTCTGTCTGCCCAACGGCCAGATTCACAAGCCCTGTCTCTGTTTAAATTGTTCTAAGTGGAACTGGAGCTAGGACCTGAAGGAACTTTAAGGATGACAGTGTGTGTGAAATGTACCACCCTGAGCTGCGTATAAGTTAGTAAAACCTCCAATTGGAGGCCAAATCCTTTTTGAGTGTTAACTCCAGTCTGCCGTGCACACACTTTACTAAAGTGCTTTCCCATCATCTCTAGGTGTGTGGAGTGATTTATCACCGGGAGTGTATTATTTCTATAGCGAGAGAGTTCTCTGTCCTGGTGCTACCTCGTGCTGGGTTGCATGTTCAGCAACAATTCTGACTCCTATCTCTAGGCAACAGTATAAACCCCCACTCTGAAGATCAAAACCCCCTCTAGATGTTGGCAAGGTCTCCCAAGGAGCACCATCACCTTGATAGACAACTACTGCCCTGAGAAGGGAGCCAACAGCGGCATTTCTTTTATGGTCCTTGGCTAGCTGAGTGACCAGTGAGGGTCTTCTGATCACTCCCTGACCCGCCTGCCGTAGCATCCTGTGGCAGAGTGCCCAGCTCCCCGGCACTCTTGTTAGGGTTGCCTTTCTGCTCCCACTGCCTCTTCTTAAGCTGTGACTGCTTAAGCCACTGAACACGCAGCTTTTCACACACTAGGGCTATGTTTTAACACAGGTTGAAGTAAATGTCTTAATGTCTTGTACTGGTACCTCGAGTATAAGTGATAGTTAGGAAGCTCCAAGATAATGTGATCCTAGACGCGAAGACGACGTTATCAGTGGGTCTTCCTGGACCATCCATGAAAAAGCTGAAGGAGACTTAACTCCTAGACACACTCATCTTTCTTCTACGTGTGGACATATCCACATATGCTTCTTCTCTTACACACACGCACACATACATACACCTTTTTACACACCTGTTTCCCGGTACCACATTATCTTTCTGACAGCACTTAATTTAAATGTATCTCCAAACTGATTCATTAACTTTATAGTGTTGTTTTTTTTTTCTCTCTGGTGGCAGCGTTCAAGGCTAGCGAGCTTGTCCCCCAGATTCCCCCTACTCTCATGTCTCATACAGAACCCATGAGAAATCACAGCCGTAGAACTCTGTCTTGCCTGAATGGCTAAGAAACTGACCTTGATCAGGACCATGGACTAGAACCCGCAGGCTAATTCTCATGTGGAATTTTAATAACCACCTCCCTTGGAACACCAAGGCTTGCAAGAAAGAACCTTTTCAGTCAAACGTCTTTTAGGGGATTTACATTGCACAAGTCTGATGAATTGGTACTGGTTTCTGGAAGATCAAAAGAAACACAGGACCGCCTTGGCTTCTGACAGAGTAGAATTCATTGTTATCTTTTGATCTTCATTTTTTAATTAAGGGACAGTTACCATTGAGCCCCTTAGTGGTTACGGGCTTTCTGATAATATCTTTTAATAAAATCTAGTTACTTTAGAATTTCAATCACCTTTATTCATCTTTTCCTAGATGGAAATGATGGGGAGGGCTCCAACTCTGAAAGGTTTCCTTGTTCTCTGCAGACAGCCTGGAGCCCTGTGGACTTGGTTATAGGAACTATTTATGGGAGGTTAAAGGGAAATATTTACCTCCATGGAGTTAAGGATTAAGAATACTGAAAGGATTTAGCAGGCTGAAAGCTTTGTCAAACAGGCTTGGGGCAGAGGCTCTGTGTAAGGGCTTGCCTGTGCATGCTTGAGTCAGGTAAACAACGGTGCCAGTGAAGAAAGACCCTGAGCGATTGCTGAAGAGGACTAACGGCTTGGCTTTTCCATTCTAAAGGGTCATAAGCTAACAACGCAGACAAATACTCACCAAGCTTTTGTGGCCTTGAAATCCTAAGCTTGTTTGTCTGGCTTTTCTTGGGAGTTTATTGGCACCTGCAAGAATGACTCATTTTTCTTTCTTTAGTTCTTTCTTTCTTTAGTCAATNTTGTAAGTGAACTATATCAAAAACAGACAAACACCATGTGTCTTTCTGTGATGCCAGAAACAATCAATTTACAAGGTGTTGGGGACTCAGTGGCAGCAATCTACCTGCTGCTTCCACCTTCTTGGCATTCTGGCCCAGCTTAATACAAGTTTTTAATTCCAATCTTGATTACTACTATTAACTCTCATGTCAAACATCATACAGTCTGTCTGTCTGTGCAATGGAATGGATCCAGAGGGTTGAAGAGCTGTGGAAGAGTCTTGGGTTTCAGGCACAGGCTGACAGAAATGTAAATAGAGCCTGTGTTGAGAAGGGACCCTGTCTGACTGCCAGGAGGAAGCTGATGCAGTAGCATCTGTGCTGAGGGTCAGAGTTTTGACAAGGCTGTAGAGCTCAGTCCAGCTGCAGAGGTGAACAGGCCTGCATGAGCGCAAGAAATCCACAGATGGGTGGGTGGAGGCCCAGACAAGTCGACCTTGTTGATGGTGGGAACTCAGCCACTCGGATAACCCTGGGACAATCCAGAGTCCTCTGCCTGTTTGTCCTGCTTGCACTCCCTTGGTATCAGAAAA
Source organism: Neotoma lepida (assembly GCA_001675575.1). Taxonomy (NCBI): domain Eukaryota; kingdom Metazoa; phylum Chordata; class Mammalia; order Rodentia; family Cricetidae; genus Neotoma; species Neotoma lepida. Next base: position 248,522 of record LZPO01075894.1, read on the forward strand.
CAAGTTAGTGACAACTGTTCCCATTGCAGTCTTGGGTGGCCTTCTCTTTATGGGATCCAGGTGAGAATGTTACACCCTTTCTTCAGTTTGGCATGTCCAGCAAGTTCTTGGGCCTGAATTTCCTGATATTGATACCTTTGTGTGCCCTTACAGTCTCAATTCAGCCCAATAAATTTATAGGGTGTCACTTATATACTTGCAGGAATAGACCAGTTTTTTTGTTTTGTTTTGCTTTGTTGTAGTTTTAGTCTGTGCTGTGTGGGTGGCGCTGGACAGATGGTGTTGTTTGTGGATTCACCCGGATGCACAATCACCCTTCATCCTCAAAATGGAGTCAGAAGCTGCTTGTCACATGCCGTGCCCTGAAGCACTGCTGGCTTCCAATTGGGAGTAACTTAGAGTAGGCATCGCCCCTCACCAGTTACCAGGATTGCTTCTTTGTAAAATACACTTGCTGTACACAGACTGTGTTTGATGGCATCCTCTCTCCTTCCATTAGGCCATGAACATTGTCACTTCAGTACTGCTTCTCTATGCCAAAGAGGAGGAGGCGTTCTGGCTGCTCGTGGCCTTGTGTGAGCGGATGCTTCCCGATTACTACAACACCAGAGTCGTAGGTATGTGTGGTTGTGGCTAAACACCTTAGCCTGTCTCAATAGGAAAAGGATCGTAGTATCATTAGTTCTTCTCCTCAGCTGTAACAGATGCCCAGCCAAAATCAGCATGAGAGAGAAAGGGCTGTTGTGGCTCTGAATTTGCCTGTACGGTCCACCATACAGGGAAGTCACGGCAGAGGGAACACAAGGCAGCTGGTCACATTGGGTCCCAGTCGGGAAACAGAGAAGTGAATGTCGGTACTCAGTCTGCTTTCTCCGTTTTTATTTAGTCCAAGACCCCAGCCCTTGGGACAATGATGCCCACATTCAGGGTGGCCCCTTGTACCCTAGTTAAATTTCTCTAGTAACGCCTTCCTGGGAATGCTGAAAGGTGTGTCTTCTAAGTGATTCCAAATCTAGTAAAAAATGACCATCACATGTGTGGTACCAGCTTAAAATGTCAGCAAGCCAGTGGTAAATGTGTACAGCTAGCATCTAAAAAAAATAAATAAATAAGCTTTGAAAAGCAATCCTTGGGGGACTCCATAGCTAGAGAGTATTTACATAAATAAGTACATAAAGCAAGTGTGATGGTCAGTTCTTAGTGTCAGTTTGTCCTAACCCAGAATCACCTGGGATGAGATTCTCAATAAGACATTGTCTAGATNAAGTGAGCCTGTGGGAATGTCTGTCCTGGCTGCCTTAATTGATGTGAGAAGAGCCAGCCTGAGTGGGCAGCACCACTCCCTGTTTGGGGGCCCTGGGTTGTGAAAGCATAGAGGAAGCTAGCTGAGCACAGAGCGTGAATGAGCTCATTTCTCTCCGCTCTTGCCTATGGGTGTGAACAGCTGCCCCGGTTCATGCTGCCTTGAGTTCCCTGCAGTGATGGACTTTACACTGGAGCTGTGAGCTACATAAACCCTTCCTCCCCTAAGTTGCTTTCATCAGGGCATGTTGTTATAGCAACAGAAATGAAAGTGGAACACAGCCCATCCATTTGATTTGGTCCTCCAGGAAGGTGCAGGGCTAGCCGATCATTTTGTGTCACCCACTCAGGTGCCCTGGTGGACCAGGGAGTCTTCGAGGAGCTGGCACGAGACTATGTCCCACAGCTGTACGACTGCATGCAGGACCTGGGCGTGATTTCTACCATCTCCCTGTCATGGTTCCTCACGCTGTTCCTCAGTGTAATGCCATTCGAGAGTGCAGTGGTGGTTGTGGACTGTTTCTTCTATGAAGGAATCAAAGTGATATTCCAGTTGGCCCTCGCTGTACTGGATGCGAACGTGGATAAACTCTTAAACTGTAGGGATGACGGAGAGGCCATGACTGTTTTGGGAAGGTACTGTGCTATGTCTGGCTTTGGGGCCGCCTCAGGGGTTTGACTTGATTAACCAAAAGGCCTGTTATTCTCTGTGGCCAGGACACATTTTCATATTCTTTTTCATTTTTAAGGTTTATTTATTATCTGGTTGTGTATGATATTTATGTGCATATATATGCAGGTAGGTGCACCTGTGCACATATGCAGAGGGCACTGGGTATCTTCGTCCGTCACTCTCCGCCATCCTTTTGAGGCAGGGTCACTCCCTAAGCCTGGGACTCATGTTTCCTTGACTATGTTGGAAGCCAGTGAACCGAGATTCCCGTCTTCCCTCTTTGCCTCCCTTGGAGCTGGAGTTTCAGTGTGCTTGGATATGTGGCTTATGAGTGCTAGGATCCAGACTCCAGCCCTCAGGGTTATACAGCAAGTGCTCTTAACCCTTCAGCCATTCCCCAGCACAATAGTCTTTTTCTTTAAAGATGAAGGGAGTTTATTTATGTTTTTAAGAAGATCTTAGTAAGGCCTGGTGTTGCACGCTGTAATCCCAGCTGTTCAGAAGGCTGAGGCAGGGGGATCATATATTAAAGCCAGCCTAGTCAATTTACTGAGAACCGATCTTGAAGTACAAAGTAGAAAGGGGCCTGGGGCCATGAATAAGGTGCATGGTTCAATCCCCAGTACTTCAAAGAGAAAGAGAAACAAGATGATCTTAGATTTTTGTCTTAATATGTACATTAGAGATCTGTAACTTAGGTGTCCAGTTCCTCCAGTGATAGCTGGTTCATGTCTTACCTAAGGTACTTAGACAGTGTGACCAACAAAGACAGCACGCTGCCTCCCATCCCTCATCTCCACTCCCTGCTCAGTGACGATGTGGGGCCCTACCCTGCGGTGGACATCTTCAGACTCATAGGAACATCCTACGAGGTGGGTTTGCTTCCCAGCTGTGTGATAACAGTGCCCCAGTGTTCCTACCCAGCTCAGCTGGGCATGGGTCTCATACTGCCTCTCCTAACCTGTCTCGATCCAGCGTGTCCTGTCGTCATAGAATACAACAGTCCAGTTGCTTCATAAAGATTAAGGACGGGTTTCTCGTGGTTCTAGAGCCTTGGAAGCCTAAGGCCAGATGCTTATGGGATACAGCCCCATCTTTCTGTTTCTGTGGACATGATCTGTGTCCTGCGGGTGGGAGGAACCATGTCCTCGTGGGGCAGAAGTTCAGGAGAAATAACCTGCTTCCACAAGCCCTTTCTATAGCATCTTTTCTAACCTAAACACCCGCAGATAATAAGGCCTTTCCTGTCAATGTGGCAGCAGGTGGGAATTAAGTTTAAACGTGAGTTTGGGGACAGACAGAAATCCCATCCCCTTTTACATTGTAAGAATTAGTTGTCAGAGGCAGGCAACTGCCTGTAAGCTAACAGTTTTGGTCTCAGAGATAGACGCTGAGTAGACCCCGGGATTTCTCTTGGGCCTTAACTTGTAAATGGTATGACAAGCTCTGGCCTCTGACACGTGATCTAGAAGCATGTCAGATTCAATGCTCAGTGGATTAAGGAGCCATCATGGGAAACCTTCATAGATGATTCATTCCCCATTCCCACACTAAGTAGTTTTAGAACTCCCCTGAAATATATAGTTTCAGATATGACAATTATTTATTTATTTTTAATTTCTTTTTACTGAGAAAACATCTTGTTATGTATCTTGGGCTATCCTTGAAGTATTACCAGTATCCCACTAGAGATGACCACTCAGACATAGTTTATAGCCAATTGAAAATCTTTATTTCAGCCGACGGGACCACATCCAGGTATTCAGGGAGTTAGGTGTGACCCAAGTGTCCAGACCACTGGGTTTTTAAAGGCATAAACCATGTCCTGGCATCTCACTTGACAGTTTTGCAGAAGCAAACAGTTTGACAATCAGTTAGCTGTAGGGGGTTCCACACAAGCAGGCTAAAGTAAGTTAGATAAGTTAGGACATCCTAACCTCAGGTTTCTGGAACAGAGCTGGGTAATTTTCCATGAATTCTTCATTAAAGACCCCAAATTCTAGTCAAACCTGTAATGGCCTCAGCAAGAATACAAGATGGAGGAACCTCTGCATCACCTTGCCCTGTCCCAGAATCAAGGTCAATCCTCCTAGCTCAGCCTCTTGAGTCCTAGAAGATGTTAGCAAGGCCTGTGCCACTGAAATTTGGCCCTTGATGGGGTGTGTGTGTGTGTGTGTGTGTGTGCGCGCGCACGCGCGCGCGCGCACATGCATGTGGAGGTCAGAGATTGACATTAGTTTTCTTCAGTTGCTTTCTTTCCATCTTACTTTTTTGAGACAGGATCTTATTGCTGAACATGGAGCCCCAGAGTTTGGTTCCCTTTTCAGAAAGCCCCATGAATCCTCCTGTCTCCATCTTCCCAGTACTGGTATTACAGGCTCTTTTGTGAGGCTTTTGGGGATTAGAACTCAAGTCCTCAACCCTGAGCGGCAAGCCCTTTACTGGCTGAGCCATCACCCAGCCCCACAGTGAGCTGCTGTTGGGATCTGAAGACTTCCCTCCCCTAGGAGCTTCTCTTTCTCAGCCACAGTTAACCCCTGAATTGGGCTGTTTAATGGAAATAAATATGATGTTTTCCCTTCTTGTCTGAGCTGGGAAAATATGCAGGCAGTGGGCAGGTTAGCATTTGAAGAGATGGCCAGCTCACAGAACGCCGGTGTGGATTTCTGATCCCAGGAGATGCTGTTAAAGGAGATTGGAGATCGACAAACACGCTTCCCAGCCTCTTCACATCTCAGCCTGGGCGCAGACGCTTCCCTTGCCCATCACACACACGCATTCCATCACACACA
>LZPO01075894.1:263181-275114 GCA_001675575.1 Neotoma lepida
GTGTATAGCAGATAGTGTCCTACAATTGACCCATAAAGTATTATTTCAAAATCTTTGGGAAATTGCCCCAACAGAGAGGAAAATGCAGGACACTGAGTGGGGTTAAGTGGAGTTAAAAACAAAGTGACCCCCACAGAGGCCTTCGAGGCACCTCCTCCTCCTTCCCACTTTGATGACTTCAGATTTTCGTCCTCGGCTGTCATTTTTCTGAGTAAAGGAATTTATTGTTGAGTCACAGCCCCAACACTCTCCCACAGAGCCGTCCTCTGATCAAGATGAGCCCGACTCTGCCTTTGAAGCCACCCAGTACTTCTTTGAAGATATCACCCCAGAATGCACACACGGTAGGTGACGTTTCTCCCTGTAGGGACTGTGTTCATCTCCTATAGAGCTTGCTGTAATTAGGAAAGAAGTATGTAAGTTAGGTTGCCTAACATGGACCTTCACAGTTTTGAGGGTGACCACTATGGGCAGCAGGTACCACACCCACTGCATCCTGCTGCCTCAGCAAAACTCTGGCTTGTAGTGCCACACACTTTCCTCTCCTTCTCCAACGAGGGTCATTCCTTACAACATTGTGCATTGCCACACCGCTATCCAGAATGACCACTGGTGTTGGTTTAAGAAGGCATTCTCAGACTGGGAGGGTGGCTTGGGCTCTAAAGTGCCTGCCGTCAGACACNAGGACTAGAGTTCAACCCCCAAAGCCACACTTTGAAACAAGTGAGGTGTGCATAGCATGCACTTGGAATCTCAGCTCTGAGAACGCAAAGCTAGCCTGACCTAATGGACAAGCTCCAGGCCAAAACCAAGGTAGTAACATTCCTGAGGAATACATCCAAGTGTGCGCATGAGTGCACACACACACAGGCACACACTCACACACACACACACACACACACACTCAAGGGGGGGAATTTAAAAAGAAGACATTGTCATAATTTGTGTATGCCCTAAATAACAGCTGCAAAGCAAAGGAACAGCTCAGGGGTTAGACCCAACCCACTGCCTGTTTTGAACCCGTGAACTTAGAAAGCTGTTCACATTTTTTTAAAGGCAAATGGAACATATTTCTTGCCATGTAAAAAGTACGTAAAATGTGACCTCTAGTACCGATAAATAAAGTTGAAGGAGCACACCCCATGCTTACTGATTTAGTTTGTGCAGCAGTAACAGTACCAAGCAGTTAAAGCAGAAACTACATGGCCGGACTCTGTATGCACAGTCACAGATTCAGCCAATTGTTTATTGAAAACTATTCAGACAAAACAGCGCATCTAGATTACATGTGCAGCCTNCNTTTGTTGTTGTTTCCCAGACACTGGAGCATTCCAACTGTTTACATAGCATTTACAGCACACCAACTGTTTACATAGCATTTACAGCACACCAACTGTTTACATAGCATTTACAGCACACCAACTGTTTACATAGCATTTACGGCACATTGGTTTCACTCTAGAGGCAGTTTAAAATGTGTAGGAGGATGTAAATAGATTGTACACAAGTGCACAGCAGATCTGAGTGCCTGTGGATTTGGGTATCCACAAGGGGGTCCTGGAACCGCTCCTCCGTGGAGTTGCAGGGATGACTACTCACCATCTGGCCCATTTTAGAAGTTTGCCAAACCCTCATCTGTGGGATTGTTTGGTCTACATGGATGCAATTTGGTTTACCTGTGCAGCGCAGCTCACTGNAGCTATCTCCAAACACATGTTACGTCTTGTGGCGTTTGCCTTGGGAGTTTAAACAGCGCCTCACCCAGGTCCAGCAGCAAATGCTGGCTGCCTCTGGGGTTGTTTTTTTGTTTTGTTTTGTTTTGTTTTGTTTTGTTTTGGCCTCTTAGTTCTTGCTGTATCTGAATAAGTTTTGTTTTTACTAAAACGCTGGGGATGAAAGCCAGGGCCTTGCACATGGAAGGATTCTCCCACTGAGCTATGTTCCCAGCCCTTGCTTTTGTTTTGTTTTGTTTTTTAGTTTTATTATATTTCTTTAGTGTGTGTGTGTGTGTATGTGCACACGCATGCATGTGCACATGTGTGTGTCACAGACCATGTTTGGAGGTGAGAGGACAACTTGCTGGAATCAGTTCTCCTTGTGCCATGTGGGTTCCAGGGATGAAGTCAGGGTATTAGACTTGTGCCATGTGGGTCCCAGGAATGAAGTCAGGCATTAGACTTCACAGCGGACATGTTCACCTGCTGAGCTCAACTTGCCAACCCCANTTTCATTGGTTCTTTAGATGGCAGTCTCTGAAAATTTTTGTGTATATGTATGTGCTTACTTAATTATCATTTTCCTTAAANTCCAGTGAGAATGTTGATGTCATTAGAATTTTTTCTGAAAATAGTCTTCTTTTCCTCTGATGCCCACTAAAAGTCCTCTTGTCACCATGGGCCACCCCCCCACACACCCACACACACACACACCTGTGTTACAGTGTTATAAGAATAAGCCATGTCCAAAGTCTTCCTCCTACCAAAGTGTCTCTGATGCCAAAATCTGAATCTTTGACTTGGGACGGAAGAAGACAAAAGTTGATGAATCCCCACTTTCTGGCCACACAGTGTCCANTAAGTATGAGCAANTCTCCCAGTAAGCCCGGAGGCCACCTGTGTTTGTCCCAACAAATGCATGGCAAAGATGGCTCATATTCAAGCGAGGCTCCACCTTTTCCAGTCATCCACATCAATGAGATTTCCTGTGCTGGGGCTGACAGGGCTCCAGACAGCAAGCAGAGTACCATGGAGAAGCCCCATGGCCCAGTGGCCAGGATTCACATAGCCAGGTCACTGTGTCCATTTGCACCAAACTGCAGAATTAGAATCACAAGGAGAAAGCTTCATAGAGCCAAGTTCAAGTTCCTTGGCCCCCAGAAGGTCCACATCCCAGAAGAGCATGGGTTCACCAAGTTTAATGCAGATGAATTTGAAGACGTGGTAGCTGAGAACTTGTCCATTCCTAATAGCTATGGGGTCTAACATATCACCAGCCCCCCACACACATACACACACAAGTGCCAGGCCCTGCATTCCTAAGGGCTTCCACTGTGCTGAATCCTGTATCTGCCAAATCATGCTCAGTAATAAATCTCACACCCAGTGTGGGGGGAAAAATCTCATAGAAAACATAGTTTTTAGATGGTTGCATCATAACCACAGCATGGGTTTACCATAGATTAAATATTATGGGTGTCTGTTTGCCTCCTGAAGCTTTTTCATGAAGCAGGGCAGAGTTTCTCAGTCACACAGAGTCTGTCCCTCTGACTAAAAAGCTACCAAGGCAAACTNGAAAACCAGCCACACTTTCATAGTTAGCCAAGTCCATCAGAATCTGAGGGTGTTGTACCTCTTATCCTTCAGGTGTCTGTGTGTCCTGTAATGTCCAATTTTATGAAGAAAATGAAGCTATAAGTGGGTCTTTGAAAAACCATATTTTAGAGATGCCAAATTATGGAGGAAAATGTGTTGTCTTGCTTCTATTAGCATTCCGTGTCCCTGACAGAATACATTCCTTGATTCTATTCCAAGCCACAGCAAACACTTGAGAAGTGCTAAGATCACAGGCAGAATGGTGTAGCAGCCATTTTCTACAACTTCCACAGACCGAAAGGCATCATCTTTTTAATTTTTCATTGTACAATAAACCCCAGCTATGAGAACCTAGAGGTAGAGTTGTCAGATAAAATATGAGGCATCCAATGAAATTCAAATTTCTAAAAAATAATTTGTTTAGTGTAAGTATACATCATGTAATATCAGAAATACATTTGGACCAACAGATTATTTGACATGGGATACTGATACTTTATGTATGTATTTATGTTTGAAGATTTATTTTTATTGGTTTTGGGGGGGGAACGCACGNATGCCACATGAGTGTGTGGGCTAGAAGAAGGAACTGGAGTGATAGGCAGTTTTAAGCCACCTAATGTGATGCTGAGACTCAAACTCTGGGCCAGGAGCATCATAGCTCGAACAGCTAAGCTGTTTAAACAGCCAGTGTTTAAATTTCTGTTTGTTAAATCAGGCCACTCTGCCTGTAGAATCTTCACGTTCTACTGCTAAGCCTGTGGTTATACTCTGTAACACCTTCTTTCTTCCGAATATCCTCTGGTAGTCGTTGGGTTGGACAGCAGAAGCAAACAGAGTGCAGAAGATGGCTTCGTCACAGTGAGTCTGAAGCAGGACAAAGGTACAGACATCTTCCTCTCTGTTTACCTGCTTGCTGCCTGAGTTCTTGTTTTTTGACCTACGAACATTCATCTCTTGGCATTTGGGTTGTAGGGAAGAGGGTAAATTCTCAAGAAAACCGTAATTACCTGAAACTCTGGACTGCAGAAAATAAGTCTAAATCAAAAACTGCAAAGGATTTGCCCAAGTTGAATCAGGTAAGAGGCGATATAATGTAGAATGAATACCCTAAAGACAGTAGGAGCTTGGGGGTACTTAACTATTATCTACTTGGGTTTTGGGGGTTTTGCTTTTGTTGTTGTTATAGTTGTTGTTGTAAGANAGGATGTCATGTGGTCCAGGCTCACCATGTAGCTGAGGATGACCTTGAATTTCTGGTCCTCCTGCCTCCACCTCCCAAGTGCTAAGATTACAGGCATGTGCCCCCCACATCCAGTTTATGCAGTGCTGGAAGTTGAACCTGGGACTTCACCCATGCCAGACAAACTCTACCAGTTGAGCTATATCCCCAGTCCTGTTTGGATTTATTTCCTTTGCATCAAAATTNTGATCAGTTGTGAGAAAATGTTCTGCTAGAAGAAAATTTGAACATGAAGTACTAAGTTTTGAGAGTANATACCATCTATCAGTAGAATTACCTTCAAATATTGAAGTTCATACTGTTTTCATGTCACTGCGCTCAGCAATAGAAATGTCTGACACATTTTCCTTAAGAGCTAAAATGTAATTGGAGNAGGGATATAAGTGGTTATGATGATGAAATGGTGAGTTTCCTGCTAAGGAACAGATAGGGCGCCGAGTTAGAAGGGAAGGCATCNCTTCCATCCAGGGAAGTGAGGAGCTGTGTCATGGTAAAGGCTATTATAGCTAACCTGAGGCAAGTCTTCAAAACTTCAGAGAAGTAAGACGAGATGAGTCTGCTGCCTCCTTAAGATTCTTCAGCAANGAGAGAGATAATAAAAGAAAAAGAAAAAACAGNATGTAGTGCCTAGCATGGTAGTAGTCTGTAGTCCTAGCACTGAGGAAGCAGACATNGTGGTCCATGCTGGTAGTCCNNGCACTGAGGANGCAGACATGGTGGTCCATGCCGGTAGTCCCAGCACTGAGGAGGCAGACATGGTGGTCCAGGCTGGTAGTCCTAGCACTGAGGAAGCAGACGTAGTGGTCCATGCCGGTAGTCCCGGCACTGAGAAGGCAAAAGAAAGAGGATAATCAGTTTGGAGCCAGCCTGGGCTGCATAGTGAAACCCTGTCTCAAAACAACCGAAGTGGCAGCAGAAGAAGTAATTAAGCAAAATGTAGCTCAGTCATGGTGTGTGAAGGGTGTGTTTTCATGTGCACAGGTGCACACATGTGGGTGCACNTGTGGATACACATATGTAGGCCAGAGAACAGCCTCAGCTATCATCGCTCAGGAGCAACCCACGTTGTGTTTTGAAACAGAGTCTCTTATTGGCCCGTAGCTTACCAAGGAGGCAGAGCTGGCTGGCCAGTGAGCCCCAAGGACCCATTTGTCTCTGTCTCCCCCAGTTCTGAGATAGCAAGTGCATACCATACCTCCCCTCCCTCTTAAAATGTGGGTTCTTAGGAGGCTTCAGGCAAGTACTTTAGCAGCTGAGCCATCTCCCCAGCCTCTGCTGTAGTCATTCTTGACTCTTGGTGATGAGTCTATGGAGGCTTTTATCATCTTGTTCTTGCTAGTTTCATGGATGTCTCAAGTTTTCTAATTAAAAAAGAAATAGACTAATAAAGACATCATAACAGTAGGTCCATCCCTTCTCCAAGATCATTTTCCTGGGATTTTTAAGAGTGTGGTTTAATAGTTCCTTAGTTCTTGCTCTTAGCTCCTCCCCTTCCCTGCTCATTCTCCAGGGGCAGTTTATCGAGCTCTGTAAGACCATGTACAACATGTTCAGTGAAGACCCCAATGAGCAGGAACTGTACCATGCCACAGCTGCAGTGACCAGCCTCCTNTTGGAGATTGGAGAGGTGGGCAAGTTCTTCATTACTCAGCCTGCCAAGGAGGATGGTGTTACCGGACCACCTTGCAGCCAGGCCATCCCAGGCATGCTCTTCCCCAAGAAGGGGCCCAGCCAGCCCTACACCATGGAATCTGCAGAACCCCTCCCAGCCAGCCTGGCAGTTGACAGTGAGGAGCACTCCCTGGGAGGGCAGATGGAGGACATTAAACTGGAGGACTCCTCACCCAGGGACAACGGGGCCTGCTCCTCCATGCTAATCTCCGATGATGATACCAAGGACGACAGCTCCATGTCATCCTACTCGGTGCTGAGTGCCGGCTCCCATGAAGAGGACAAATTGCACTGTGAGGACATTGGGGAGGATACAGTCCTGGTGCGGAGCAGCCAGGGTACAGCCACCCTGCCCAGGAGCAGCAGCCTGGACCGGGACTGGGCCATTACCTTTGAGCAATTCCTAGCCTCACTCTTGACAGAGCCTGCTCTGGTGAAGTACTTTGACAAGCCAGTGTGCATGATGGCCAGGGTCACCAGTGCGAAGAACATCCGGATGCTGGGCAAGCCCCTCACCTCGGCCAGTGATTATGAAATCTCTGCCTTGTCCGGCTGACATGGGAAGGGAGGCAAAGCAGTTTTTTATGTTCTTCTGTGTTGGGGGGGGTTTCTTTTCATTTAAATTAAATATTTATTAGTACCTGGCTTGAAGCCTAGTGTTTTCATAATGTAATGCAATGAAAACTGGTGAGAAATAGATAAACACCCCAAAGTAAGGCACTAGCAGTCTGCCTGTGGGGTATGGCAACCAGAGTCTAGTTTATTCCGTGAAGCCCCTCAACAAAACCAAACTGTCAGTGATATGTGTATTATAACTTAGTGCTCTTGCTGTTCAGCTGTATCCCTGGTGTAAAAATAGTNCTGTTTGATGCTAATAAGACAGCCATGCTCTGTGCATTCAGGCTCCAAAATAAAATTGGATCTGGGAGGGAAATGGAGTGTTGCAAACACAAGGCTGTTTTCAGAAGGAAAGGGCCTGTCAGCTGGGGTAAATCTTGAACTACTTTAGTAAGTCTTAAAAATATTTTTTAAGATTTGAAATATATTTCATAAAAATCCTNTATCCAAAAATCATATTCTACACTGCTCCCCCTTCAAAGGGGACACATTTGGGTTCCAAGCAGTTATGAAAATGTAAACGATTTTTACATGACATTAGAATGACATATTTGACCAGTTTGGACGCTGACATCTTGCTCTGATTATTTATATCAACTGGCCAGAAAAAAACATGACCCATCTGAGAATGTGAAAACAATGAGGACCCAGGACTCAGGATCAGCTTTTCGTTTCTATTTTTGTTTTTGAAGGACTAGAGGTCCTAATGCTTCTCATACTGGGTTTCTAGATTCTTGTTACTCATTGAAAATACAGCAAAAGAGGAAATAAAAAAATAAAGCAATGATCTTTATCATTTCCATACTTTCTGTAGAGTCGAGAAACTGTGTCATGTGTCATCATATGACCAACTTCCCGTTAAGTCGGTGTAGACGTTATATATGCAGTGAAGGGACTCTGCAGGATAACGTAACTAGATGTTTAAAACAGAACTTGTCACTTTATNTAACAGAATAGAATGTTCTATCTCCTGAAGGGATGTGGAAATCCAAGCTGGCACACCTGCACTTTGAAGTCTTGCTTCTGTTGAGTACCATTATGCCTTTGTTCCTTACAGACACTGGGAAACTCCCCTCTTACTCTTGGCCTCACAATCATGTTCACATTTCCTTTGCTTATTCTGACATTCCCTTCCACACACTTCCTTCTTTTATTACATACCATGTCCTTCATTTAGCTGTTGCAGCTGTAATTTTTTTATTTTGTTTACAGAATGATTTTTAAATTGTCAAATGAAGTAGTACGAACCTCAACTAGGATAAATGTGAACAAATAAAATACTTCATATATGGCATTGTGTCTTTATGCTTGAGTTGCTGCCTAAGACCCTATGTTGTTTCTTTGACAATTTCATAAGGAAACGATCAGTAGACAATTATTTAGACTAAGTCAGTAAAATTTTATGGGCAAATATTTTGAGGTAAGAAAATGTGTAGAGCTGAGAAGATGGCCCAGTGGTTAAATGTTTGGTGTGCTTGGGTACAGACTGTGCTTGGATCCCCAGGGCCCATCTAAAGCATGCTGTAGTGATAGGCATCTGTAATCCTAATCTAATGCTCTGTGCTGAGATGGGACATGAAGATGGGAGAGTCATCAGACATTNATGGTTCATCCAGCCATGAGCAGCAAAAACAGCTAAAGAGATCCTATCTCTGACCTCCATATGCAAGTTGTGGCAAATGTGGGCTCATACACAGGAACACACACCCCAAACACCTACATATAAACATAATACACATACATACATACATACATACATACACACACACACAGAGAGAGAGAGAGAGAGAGAGAGAGAGAGAGATTTTTTTAAAAAAATACAATGCAGGATTCCAAGAATACTTGAAACAAGAAAAGGTAATTGATAACAGTTATCTAATTTAAAATGCTTGGGGCTGGAGAGTTGGCTCAGCAGTTAAAAGCATTTGCTGCACTTCCAGAGGACTGGAATTCTGTTCCCAACACCATGTCAGGCAGCTCAAAACAGCCTGTAAGACACCTAAGGAATATTGAGAGTGGAAGAAGTAATCTTCCCCAGGGAAGAGCACATGAACTGGCTATACAATACCTTCTCAGTCAGGGTTTCTATCGCTGTGAAGAGACACCATGACCACGGCAACTCTTATAAAGGAAAACATTTAATTGGGGCTGGCTTATGGTTCAGAAGTCTAGTCCGTTGTCATCAAGGCAGGAAGCATGGTGACATGCAGGCAGACATGGTGCTGGAGAGGTAGCTAAGAGTTCTACATCTGGACCCTCAGGCAGCAGGAATAGAGAGTGACATTGGGCCTGGCTTGAGCTTCTAAACCCTCAAAGCCCACCCCCAGTGGCACACTTCCTCCAACAAGGTCACACCTCCAATAATGCCACTCCCAATGAGTCTATGGGGGCTATTTCATTCAGACCATCACAAATACCAAATGGTCAACTCTGAAAACATACACATTCTAGTAACATTATACAGACTGAACAAGTTGTACTTGAGTATGTATGTGTGTGTNTATATGTGTAAAAACAATTAATGGGGGGGAAAGGCCCTGAATTTGGGGGAGGAATGAAGAGTTTTATATGGGAGCATTTGGAGGGAGGAAAGGGAAGAGGGGGGAAGGTGTGATTAGAATATCTAAAAGAAATAATTTTTAAATGGCCTGTAACTCTAGCTACAAGGGGATCTGATCCCTCTGGCCTCTGTGAGCACCTGCACTCATGTCACACACACAATTAAAAAATTTAAAAATATTTGTTTTACATATCAGAACAGAAAGACCTGTGTCTGGTCCTTATTCCTTCATCACGGTGCGTTTAATACGCAGTCAGTTGCATCATTTGAGTCAGCGACTTAGGTTATTGTCCCATTATCCCATGTGTCCCCACCTGTAAAGATCATTTAAATACACCCCAAGAGAGAATCCAGCTCCGACACCCACATGACAGACACAGCAGAGGGACTCGGGAAGGGACATTTAAACAAGAAATGCAGTGCAGCATTCCAAGTGCGTTACAGTGGCTCTCCAGCTGAACGAGCAGGATGACTAGGGCATGGTGGCTCGACACCGAGGGCCTTATCTCTGCTGACTGCACCGTTCTGCTGTGGTGTTGGCTTGGTGTTTTCAAGCACATCCNAGTGCTTTTCCTCCCAGCAGCTGTGTGCTTCATGATGGCGGTTAGTCGTGGGTCTTCTAAAAGCTACCGCTGCAGGAGTCCCTTTCCCTGGAGCTGTTTCCATCTTAGTCTGTGGAGAAGTTAGCTGCTTATCAGCACGTTCACTGCGTCAGAACAACCTGAGAAATCCCTTTCCCTGCTGGCCTCTGCAGATTTTTTCACTTCAGACAGCAGTTGCCAGGGGTCTCTGTGACTTTAATGGGAAGCAAGAAGGCATGCAGTCCAAGGCTCAGCACGACTCAATAACTGGTGTTGGTTCGAACTTCAGAAGTCTGACCCCCCAACTAGTTTATTTTAGGCATATTTAAGCANAGCACAATTNGATGAAAATTACTCTGGCAATGATGAACTCAATTCCACGTGCACAACAAATCATATATAAATCTGCTTGAGGAACAAAGAAAGCTAAATACAGATCAGACGAGACTATATTGAAACTCTTGTAAAGTCCATAAAGACAGGCTCTATAGACTAAGGAAAACAGGCTTATGATGAAGGTCTGGAGAGGATCCGGTGCCAGAAAAGTCTCTGGCCACACAGGCAACACAAAGGTCACTAGGCTAGAAGGCACGTCCACTTCATCCTTCTGGGTGGATAACAAGTATTGCATTCTTTCTCTTGAAGGAACAACCCTGTGTGTCTAACACACCTGGTTCCCATAGTGCTCATCTATGAGCACAGAGACCTCTGTGCCTCCTACAAGCTGTGTTCCTCCACAGCATAAGGCCTTCTTTCAATGATGGTGTCATGTGATCTGCTCGGTCTCCNTTCTCAAGACTTGCCCACCTGAACTCACCCGCTCTGATGTTCACAATTCCATCTGTCTATCACTGACTTCTAATGTCTCTCAGCCCAGACCTCCCTTCTTATGGTGCAACAGAGACATTGGTGTTCCAGTAGCTGTTAACAGCTGTGAAATCACAAAAGAGACAAAGTCTCTGTTCTCATTGCCTGAATGTTATCATCTGTACCCCCATAGCTGTCACTGTTTTCTCTCTATAGCATAGTTCTCCCAGTTACTTCTTAGCTTAATTAATAACATCAATGCCCATTTAGTATCTGAAGCCAGGCATCACTCTTAATGTCTCTGGATTGCTTATGGCCCACTGTGGTGGTTTTGTCAGCTTGGCACACTCCAGAATCACCTGGGAAGAAAGTCTCAATGAGGAACCGTCTAGGTCAACCTGAGGGTTGTCTTGATTATCTTAATTAACATGGGAAGACCCTGCCCACTGTGGACGGCACCATTCCCTNGGTTCGGTTCTGGAGTGTAGAATGGAGAATGTGAACTGACAAGTAAGCAAGCTTGCGTTCATTTCTCTCTACTCTTGTCTGTGGATGTTATGTGACTAGCCATGTCACATTCCTATCTTGACTTCCCCACAAAGCTGAAACAAACACTTGTCCCCTAAGTTGATTTTTGTCAGGATATTTTGTGACAGCAACAAAAATGAAACCCGGACACCCACCGCTAGTTACTGAGCCCCGTCACCATTTTTTCTCATCTTCCCGAAAACCACTATTCTTCTAGTATCAATTCCACAACTGAATTCAGCCTGGTAGCTACTGATTGAACCAAGCAAATATCAGTACACTCATAAATATTTAACATCTCCCCCTTACTCCCACTTGTGCNTATTTATAAGTCACACTTCCAGTCTTGTTCTATTTTTATTAGATATGTATATGTGCATGTGTGTGCATACATTCATGTGTGTGCATGTACATACCATGTGTATGTTTGAGTGTGGGTGCACACATGCCATCTCCATGAAGGTTGTAGGAAAGCTTTTAGGAGTGAACTCTCTCCCCTCAGGCTGCAAGGCGTGTGCAGCAAGTGCCTTTACCAAGTGAGCTATCTGCCACTGTACTTCAAAAGTTGTTTTCATTGTTTTAGTTAGCATATAAAGTAACAGGTTTTCTTATGT
>LZPO01075894.1:315740-332513 GCA_001675575.1 Neotoma lepida
CCTCCCTTCCCGCATTCAGTCCTCCAGCGCCCCCTGCTGGCAGCTTCTCTTCCCACAAAGAACTGGGTCAACACATTCTGTGCAGTCAGCTTCTGGTCTTCTGAAAACTTCCTCTATTTGTCTAGGAAACTCTGTTTTTTGTCTAGGAAACTCTGTTACGTCCTTTAATCCAGTTCTCTTAAGAGACCATTTGAGCTGCCCCAACCCCTCCCTCTACTTCTGCAGAAGTCTGCAGATGAGCTAGTCAGTGGCTTCAAAACACNCTCAATGAGATTCTGATTAAAACTTCACAAACTCATTAATCTGGAATTAATATTTCAATAATGAGTCTTTTAATTGATGAATACCAGGCTTCATTTTATTTATTTTTTCTCAACAATTTCTCCACGAGTTTTAGGGCTGAAGACTAAGTGTTTCACTAAAACTCCCTGGGTGTCCTGCACTTCTGGCTGCTATGGTAGGTGGCACTGCTCCAAAAGTTCGTGGCTAACACAGACAGCAGTGAGCTATCTGCTGCCCAACTGTTCAGTTTGCTTCTTAATACACAGCAGCGGCCTCTGAGGACTCCAGGACTGTCTACTTCTCAGACTACATCTCTGTTAATAGTTCTTTCTGGCCAACCACATCTTGAGTTTTTTTCCTTGCTGACTGTGGTTCCCAGGATTTCCAGTACAATGATGCTAAACAGGGCAGAAAAACAAAACGTATCTGTCATGCTTCCAACTAAATGTGGCAAAACATTCACTATGGAATAGTTTTCTGTGGTGCCAGCTGAGACTGCTCGCCTCCCGCGGACTGAGGGAACTTTTGCTCTTCTAGTTGGGAGAGAATTTTTAATCATTAGCAGATTTTTCAGTATCCATCAAAATGATATTTTTCTGACTCTATTAATGTGGTAATAAATTATACACCCTGATTTTAAATTTCAATCATAATACAATATCCTTTTTATGTGTTACTAAGATCGATTTGCTGATGTTTTGTAAGGATTCTTGCATCATTGGGTATTGAGTTGTATTTTTACTTATATGTCTTTATTTGATTTTAGTCTGTCCTCAAAAAAATAAAAAAAATGCTTATTTCACCTCTGTATCTTAGGACTTTCTGTTAACAGTGGTACTGTTTCTTCTTCCATAAATGTTTGGTAAGAATTAATTAGGTAGGTTGGAGAGAAGGCTCAATGGTTAAGAGCACTAGCTGCTCTTGCAGAGGACCTGGGTTTGGTTCCCAGCACCCACATGGTGGCTCACAATCATCTGTTACTCCAGCTCCAGGGGATCTGATGGCCTCCTCTGACCATTGTGGTGCACAAGCATGCATGCAGGAAACATTCATAAAANAAAAATACAAAGGCTCAGACATCTTTTACAAGAGAATAATTAGGCCAATGCTGGAGATTTTTGAAAACGTTTTAAATTGGAGATTTCATTTCTTTTTTTGAATATATGGCCACCTACATATTTTGTCTATTTTCATATTAGTTGATAAACAGGATTTGCCAGCATGAAGTTGCTCACAGAACTCCGGAATCTAGGCTATGGTAACATCTTTCCAACCTTTCTTCACGATAGGAATCTTGGTCTTCTCTCAAACTTGATCAGTTATTAGAGGTTACTGATATTATTAATCTTTTTTAAAGAATTGGCTTCTGAGTTTTTTGGTAGTGTCTACTTTTGTCTGTTTCACTATTTCATTGATTTTTCTGCCTTATTTTATAAGTTTCTCAACTTACTCTAGGCTTAGTTTCTTCTCAGGTTTCTGAAGACGCATACAGATAACTGATTTAGGTCTTTAAAATTTGCTTTGGTAAGCTAAGCAAATGTCAGTTCAATTTTCTTTCTCTATTTTCTACCACATTCTCTGACCCATGGGATTACTGCAATGTTTATAGTCCAGACACTGAAGAGCTTCCTATCTTAGCATAAGATGTAAATTACATAGGATGTAAATTATAAATTATAAGTATAAAATATAAATAAATTATAAATTCAGTCTGTAACTGAATACGACTGAATTTTTAACAATCAAAGAAGTTTCAACTGTCAAACAATTTACAACCCAAATACTACCATACTATGAGATTAATGTTGGGGATAAGTCTTAATAGATCGAAATTGCTGTTATTCCTAACAAGCATTGGAATGCAAACTATTTAAATATGTAAGAGGGTTTCATGGATGCTTTAATCCTCTCAAATTCTTGTAGTGTCAACTGACTTAATTATACCATCATCAATATTATCAACATGTATTCTCTTATGCTGCCTTCATATTAATGTCTCTAGTCCTAAAATCATCACATGGGNACTGATGGGGACAGGCAAATTGCACAAAGTAAACAAGTAGGAAGCAATAAAATCAGAATTTTTGTCCAGATTTCTTCTCATGTAATAAAATGCAGAGGTAGTCAATGGAAATACCACAAGATGAGAATTAGATTTTTCTCTTGAAGTAAATACAATGTATAAAATATGCACAAATTGCATGTGTAAGTTGCCAAGTCTGTCTCCATGTACTAACAAACTTGCTTTTGAGTTCAGGCTTCAAGACAACAAAGCACCTATGATTTAACTGAGTCTTCANGCATTNTTAGCTGTTCTCTTTATAGTGTCCTACAAAACATCAGNCTTTCTTCACTTTTTTTGTTTGTTTTGTTTTCTGAGACAAGGTTTCTCTGTGTAGCCCTCGCTGTCCGGAGCTCACTCTGTAGACCAGGCTGGCCTGGAACTCACAGAGAACCACCTGCCTCTGCCTCCTGAGTGCTGGGATTAAAAGTGTGCACTACCACCACCCAGTAGTATTTTACTTTTTTAATGGTGAGATCATACTGATACAACTTTAACATTCACATTTCAAGTGAGATTTGTAAAAAACTAGTAAATAAGGTAAAATTAGCATATTATTTTCTGTTTNTTTAATACACTCCTGTAGAGTCTCNACAACCTTGGGGGTCAAACAACCCTTTCACGGGTGTTGAATATCAGATATCCTGCATATCGGGCATTTACATTACATTACATTACAATCCATAGCAGTAGCAAAATTACAATTATGAAGTAGCAACGAAAACTATTTATGGTTGGAGTCACCACAACATGAGGAACTGTATTAAAGGTCGCAGTATCAGGAAGGTGAGACCCACCGCTCTAAGTCGTGTTTATACCTTCCTTCTCTCTGTCACTCTTTACTTCTCTCCTATTGAGAATTGCTTCTTGATCATTACTGAAGACCCTAGTAGAATACCGAAATGTGACCATCACATCCTTGCTGAGATTCACCAGCATCTTATCTCCTACCCTACTTCTATCTAGTTTAATTTTAACACACATTAAATCTCACTATTAATGTCTGAGGCCATAAGATGCTGCTGCAGCGGATCCTCATTTCAGCGCTTCTGCTGATGCATGAGTGCTAGTTCAGATTCTGCACCTTCTCCACTAGAACTAGCAAAGGGACCAAATACTACATGCTCCATGTGGAGAGAGGAGACGCTGCACTTCCAAAGCACTCATGTATGTTTTGTTTATACTCAGAGCACTGTTACACACTAGGAGCTGCACAGGCTCTAGGGATACAGGCGTAAATGACAAACCCTACGCTTCATTCTGTTTCTTTGGGGCAGGAGAAAATGGAGAAATGAAAAAGTAAAACACTGCACAACAAGGAAGACAAAAGGACCGAGAGGTTTCGGGTGACAGTTCCAAGCAGAGAGTAGTCAGAGTGCTCAGGAGGTCAGAACTGAACGAAACTAGAGATGATGCAACTTAAGCTTTGAACGGGAGAAGCAACACCCTGGGTCTCATGGCACAGAGGTCTGATGGCAGGTGGTGCTTTGGTCTGGAGCAGCGGCACAGTGGTGATGACACAGAACAGGACAAGAGCCATGCAAGATGCGACAGCAAGCAATGCAGGGGTCAGCACTGACAGTGCTGCGGCAGGTGGTGCTTCAGGAGACAGCATTGACAGTGTTGCAGCAGTGTCAGAGCCTTAGAGAGGACACACTCCTCAAGAGCTAGGGGCAAATGCTGGGACTGAGAGGGTATGGTGTGAGGAACTGTTACACTTTTACAATGTGCTTTCCAGGCCACAAGAAAGCACCTGTCAGAGGGCGATTCAGTCTCAAACATTCCCCGATTCATGGCACAAGGAAACACCACTTGTAAACATCACTTGCTTTCTTTCGTCCATTGGCTGGTGTGGAGCACACGGCTTCTTACAGAAAGAATGGGAGCAGTCAGGACACAGGGCTGTCCCTCCAAGCAGGGCCCTGGCCTGCAGGACACAGTGTCACCAAGGAACCAACATGTCAGAAACAGAATCAGGATTTCTGGAGTGGGGCCCAGTGCCTACATTCCAACAAGCTTCCAGAGGGCTGGGGCTGCTGAGTGTGAACCTGTTGTAAGAGTTCTGAAATATATGAAGTAGGTCAGCTACAATGCACCAGGCTACTGTGGGGATCTGCCTACTACATTTCACACTACTCTGTGTGTCTGAGAGAGAGAGAGAGAGAGAGAGAGAGAGAGAGAGAGAGAGAGAGAGAGAGAGAGAGAGAGAGAGAGAGAGAGGAGAGAGAGAGAGGAGAGAGAGAGTGTGTAAATTAAACAAGAGCTAGAACAGAAACATTCAAACTTTCAATTGTCACATTCTCATGGAAAAAAAAAACAAATCACTTTAAGATTCTGAACAAAAGACAACTCTATACCCCTCCCCAGTGTTCATCTATGTGGATATGAGTTGTTCTCACACAGTTAACTCATAAATGAGGTTGTACCTAAATGAGCAAGCCCCACTTTAACAGTAACTCTCCAGAAAGAAGCGTGTTGGCTTGCAGAACCCAACACCTTTCTGTTTCCAGCAGCAACTCTTATCAACACTCGAAGACAGTCATGCCCATGTGTTTATTATGATTCACAGTTTACATTATGACCAAGTGCAAACATATATATGGATATCTAAAACACAGATAAACACATAGAAAACTGAACTAAAAATGTCATAAAATAATATTTAATCTTACTGTGAACAATCATTTCTAAGTATNATCTATCCTTTTTGTCACTGTTTAATACTGGCCATCATCTATTAACACAGTTTCAAATAACAACCTACATGGCCTGTAAGTTTGTCTCTGCCACACCAATAATTCTTATACAGAAAACACTGTGACCTCATAGTTAATTCTAGCTGCCTAGTTCTTGGTTTTCTAATTAACACAGAATCAAAAGCTGTGACTAACACGTGGTACACTGGCATATTGGTCCTGACTTTCATCAACTGCAAGTCAGTCATGCAACCACTTGCCTGCCTTAGCACTCAGGTGTACATAAGGCATTTGAGGAGTCTTTGCTTGCACTTGGCCACTCATCTAAACCCGTGGATGCAAATGGAGATGACACCGTCTTCTGGGCCTCTAGGGGGTTACCATGAGACCATTTCCTCTTGCACACTGAGTCCCACAGTAAGACAAGTGGAACAGACATGAGAACGAGCACCAACCTGATGAGGGCCTTGGCAGNGGACTCACACGTGCCTGGGCACACAGCAACACTGCTCTGTGCTCCTGCAGCTTTGTGTCTGTTTCTTACACAGCAAAAGCTGACAGCTACATGGCATAGCTGGGACTCACTTTAGATCAAAAGGTAAACATGCAAGGTTTTCTCCATCCAAAATTGCTTCGCTCTTCTCTCACACAACCTACCCTGAGGACACAGTCACAGAGANGGCTTTCCCTAAGATATTGGTCTCCAAAAGCTACAAACTGCTACTGCAAAATAAACCGGTAAAGCCTCAGAATAAGACACCAAGTTAAAACACTCCTCGGTTATCAGAACACAGAAAGAAAGTATTCTGAAAACAATTACTACTTCTAAAATGAGAAAATTTAACTCACAGTTTCTCATAGCAAAACAGTAAATATAATCCTGAAATCAATGTTCTTTTTAAAGAAAAAATAGGCTTAGGTTAGGTTTTCCAGAATTAGTATTTCAATGTGCCCTTACCTTACTCTTGGAATGTGTCAAGGAATTTTCTGAAATTAAAAAAAAAAAAAAGTTACTGCTTGAATGTATTTTCTGAATTAGACCAAACTCAAATAGTGAAAATATAAAAGCACTGATAAGTCACTCTCACAGTTTAAGATACAATTTTTACAAGAGCAATCATCTCAAAGTCTTACAGGACAGAAAAGAAGGTGGAATGATCTCNCCCNCAAACACAGTACTCAGCTGGTGGCAATCAATTTCCCCAGAATGTTGTTTCTATGCAGACTGCAGAGTGAGGGTGTCTGCCAGCAGCTCAGATACAGAAATTCATCTGAAGACCGTGTTCTCCACTACTTTCTCTCCATCATCAGCCGGGGTGAGTGGCCAGCCACTGAACAGCACAGGAACAAAGGAGCAGAACCTAGGCTGTCTGGCCAACTCTCCTCTTACCAGCCAAAGAGCAAATGGCCTCCCCATTCCCNGCTTTTGTTCCAAGAATGACAAGAACATTTATTTGTNTTTGTCTATTTAAAAAAAAAGTTTTTGGTACACTGAGAATTCTCCTTTTGAGAATTTTAAGAAAAATGCTTTATGCCTCAAAGTAAAGCCTTGAAAATGCTCTTCCCACATACTGTAAAGTGCCAACCAGTGCAGCCCGCAGAGACCTGTATCAATAGGCACTTGGATCTTCTCAACAGGCAAGAGGAAAAATCAGAGTGTACACTAGCTTCAATCAGCCAGTGGCCACGAAACACTTCTGCCATTCTTCCAACGTCACCCTGGATACAGGGCNCACTGTCTATGCCTCACTCCCTTGACCCTAAGAATATTGATTCCTCATTTGAAGCATTCTTGATCAACACAAAATAGGAACTGGTTAATTCTTAATTTTCCACTTAACACAACATCATGAGCTGTGGCTCTGCCCAGGTCTTTCTTACTAGGCCTAAAGTGGCTTCAAACCACATTTCTCAACCCATCTGAGTTTGAAGGCAGAGCAATATTTTCGATTAAATATTGAAAAACTGTCATTTGGCAGAAATATAATGCAAGCCAAACTGAGCCCATATACCATAAAAATTTCCACAGCTACATTAAATTAAAAAGAAATACAGGCAATTTGTATAACAGATCCAAAATATTATCACTTCAACATATTACAAATACAACTGTGACATCTTTACACTTTTGTTCATACAAAGACTTTGAGATCCAGTGTGTACCTTATGGGTACAGCACAACTCAGCTGACACCATGCACTTCACACTAACGATGTGGCTATCACTACAAGCCTGGCCCAGGCAGGTTCTAATAATCTTTCCTAGGACCAATGAGCAGTCTGCCCGTTCATGAATAAGTGTAAGAAACGAGAAGACTGGCCCCAAAGTAGGAAAAGATATTGATTCTTCCAATATTTTCATCANGTATTTGTGTAAAAATTTCAAATGGAAGATGAGTAATTTTCTAGTAAACAAGTGCAAGTATAATCTGAAGAATAACTGATACATTTTTGTTTTTGTTTTTTGTTTTTTCAAGACAGGGTTTCNTTGTGCGGCCCTGGCTGTCCTGGAACTCATTCTGTAGCCCAGGCTGGCTTCGAATTCACAGAGATCCGCCTGCCTCTGCCTCCTGAGTGCTGGGCTTAAAGGCGTGCACCACCTAGCTAACTAATACGTTTTTAAGAAACTCAAAAAATTCATTCCTTGGATAGGGGTAAATATAAGAAGTTTCTTTTTATATACAATTATTCAATGTTCAGTAGTNAGTAGTACAGTGAGAAGGACTCAAAGACCACAAAGCTTACAAAACTCAGATGCATTAACTTAATCAGAACACACAAGTACATTACCACTGGGAAGACAGAATTCAATAATTTTTTTATTAATCTTCAATTTTTCGATTTTGAATAGCATTACCTATCCTGTATGTCCTCTGTGCACCTCCATAGGTGTCAAAAATTCGCTGCAATTCACACTTTCCAGTCATCTGTCGTAAGACCCATTTCATCCAAAATCGAAAAAAGTGCCCATAGAAGAACTCCCACAAAGAAAAAAACATATTTTCCTGGAAAAAGATTAAGAACACAAGCTTAAAGACCTTAAACTAGAATTTTAAAATTGAAAAACAAATTAAGTTGATCCAACTCCCCAAATTCCAAATTATAATAAAATCTATTATTCCTTTGTGTCTATTTTGTGACAGTGTTTAATCAGTCAGGCAAGGAAACAATATACAGCATAGATTAAATATTGATTAACCAAATGGTCGATTTATTTCTAGGCCAAATGGTCACTTTTTTAAAAAACTGTAAAAAAAGTAGGAAAAAATTGGCCAAATTATTTAATGGCTTAAAAGAACAATAAGCTCCTTACATTTTTACCAAATAATATTTCATATTTTGGATTCCTACTTCCGTTTTTCATCCCTTAAAACTCAGAACTAAACAGTTCAAGAATAAAAGGACCAACCGAGCAACAATTTCAAATCAACCACACATCAGATGTGGTTTCCCCAAGAATGAGCTCTTCTTAGCACTGGTGCAGATTGAGTCCCAGCTGTCTCAGTCAGCTGACGCCAACAAATGAGAACACTACAAGTGGCTTACAAACTGAAGCATATAGGTGGGCATCCTGACGAACTCATGATTTTTCCAGTCAATAGGTGGAGGGCAGAAATACCAAAAAGTGTTTTTGTTTTTTTTTTAAATCCCGCAAAACCTACACACTTGATACAACTGGATCTTAGAAGAAAACTCTTCGGGTGCTAAACGAAGGGGAGGAGGGATGCCGGGCACAGAAAGGAAAACGCTCCTCGCCTGCTTTCCANCCCTGGGAGTCGCAGACACACCCTCTCTGCGCGGGGGCCCGAGGAGCTGTCAAACTCGAAATCCCCGCCGGGCAGGGCACACGGTGCCGGTGCCGGACGCGCGGATCGGGATCTTTCAAATGAGTCATCCCGTCCGCGCTCGTCGGGACGAAGGCGGCAGAAGTGCCAGGCACCGGCAGGCCGTCCCGCCCCGGGGCCTCGGGAGGTCGTGCGCGAGCCCCTTGGGCACCGTGCCGTCCCGCCCCTCTCGCGCGCGGGAACGCTGCACAAAGCCCCGACGGCCCCGGCACCCTGCGGATTGTCCGCAGGACCCCGGCGAGGCTTGCACACCAGCAACGCAGGGTGAGAGAAAATTAAAACAGCAGCCACCTCACAGGAGCGGAAGAACTAGGGGAAGCTGGCGCTGCCTCGGTTTCCCCCACCTGCAAACACCGGCAACGGAAACGACGCTCTACGCGGAGCGCTCCCTGCAAACACCGCGACCCGGAAGTCGGGACAGGAGGCCGGGGCGGGGGGAGCGGGGAGGTGTCGCCGGGCTCCGAGCCCCGCCTCTCCATCCTCTTCCGATTGGTCCGCGCTCCCGCCTATCGCTTCTGCGGAAGGAGGGTCTGCGGGCTGGAGAGCCAGACGCTGGACGGTTCCCCTGGCAACGGAGACCGGCTGTCACGCCCAGCGCCAACGTGGCCCGGGAGGACGCGGCCTGGAAACTGCTCAGGGCATTCTGTGACTCTTCCACCGCGGGTGTGACAACAGCACTTTCACCTACATTTCCTAATCTGTGAAGTGATTATTTCCCCTCTTTATGAGNCACAAAGAAAACTTGGCTCGAAGGGACTTTATGACGCAAAGGAATTTGCGTGGCCTGTGTGTAGTGAGAAGTTGCAAAGATTGGACTTTTTCCTCTGAAAATGAACACTGAACGATCAACTCATCAGACGTTCATTTCTTAATTATTGTTTCTGCTGGAGGGAATCATTTGTGCACATTTTTTAAAGCCCCAAAAGGTACGGTTGATTAGCTAGTATGCTGTGCTTGGCAGTCTTCTACACGGGACCACACACTAAACCAACTGGCAAAAACATGGTATCAGGTGAAGCTGCCAATATTAGGGAGATTAGGTAAGGGGGAGTAGGGAGTAGGGGAAGGAGTTACATACAGCGGAGTCAGCAAAGTAAGATAAGCTTTACTGGATGAAGAGAAGGAGTGTGCCGTGACAGCTTCCATGTGAACAGTAAGTGTAGAGGTTTTGAATTGGGAACACACTGAAAATGCTGATGGAACAGTGTGAGGGGTCAGAGGGTTGGATAAGAAAGAACAAGGTGGAAAAAAGGCTAAGTACAAAAGACACCTTACATTAAAAATAAAATGAAAGGGAAGATATCCCTGAACTGGGCATGATAGTGCATGCCTGCAATCCCTGCCAGAGGGCGATGTAGTCAGGAAGATTGGGAGATCAAAGGCCAGCCTGGCAACATCAAGTCTTGTCTCAAAAAGTAAATAAATAAAGTATCCTCCCACCTAACCAAGATTTCTGGCTCCTTATTCTCCTTGCTCAAAGGCAACCACTATCAGTTCCGTATACTTCCAGAAATATTCAAGCTGATGTCTTGTCTGTGCTCCATTCACCTCGTTAACTCGAATTAATTGAGCAGTGCACACTTGCCCACTACTCAACCACCGTTTTAAAGGTAGATTCTACTCGTAGAACAGAAACCCGTGAAGGACACGTAAGCCACCATCTTTGCCCAATGGAAGGAAAATATTTGGTGGAGACCATCTCCCTTCCTGTCTCCAATTAAGTTTTTGTCCAGCCCTCCTCCAAAGATGGAGTGGGCAGATAGCAAAGAGTACAAACAGGAGGTACTTCATTGTCACTCTAGGATTAAAAGCCTTAACAAGATAAAAACTAGTTTAAACACATTGCCATGCAGGATTTTACTATTCAAATGCAGACACTTGAACTCTTGAGTAGAGCTGTCAGCTCCTTTTCGCACACAGCCTAGCAGGTCACCGGGCCAGCGTGGCAAAGCCTGGATGGAGGCTTGAAGCTCTGAAGCCACAAGTCTGGAAGTCTGGAGCAGAGGTCTCAGACGCAGTGGGTGGAGAAGGCTGGAAGCAGCTGCAGGGATAATTCCCTCCTGTAGCCAGCTCACACAGTCTTCTAGCCATGAGTCCCTCTGCCTATAGCTGCTGGTCATATCCTAGAGGCAGCTCAAGTGAGCTCCCTGCCCAGGGCAGAAAAGAAGCCTCAGTAGCTGAGCCTCCAGTGAATCCATCCCGGGGAGTGTTAAAGGCAGCCTTCCTTCTCTTCTATAGGCTCCTGCAGTAAGAGTGGTTCTGTTTCCGAAGCCTCTGAGCGTCCAGACTTATAGGTTACCAACCAGGCCCTGAGTGGCAAACCTTGAAAATGGGTATGCCCAGAAGGTGAAAAATAGGATCAACTGAGAAAGAGCTGTCAAATGAATGTGGTAGGGGAAGAACCCAGAGCCCACCAAAAGTTCACAGGCAGGTCCACAGTTCTCTATGTGGAGGTGGGGAGATGTAAAGAAGTATCTGTCTGCCCCTGGATATTTGCAGGCCAGCTGCATCCCTGACCAGGCACTGGCTGCCAGTTTCCTTCCACCAAGGGATTTTCCTTAGCCAGATTTTTGTTTCTTTTTGTAGCTGTTTGTGTGTGTGTGTGTGTGTGTGTGTGTGTGTGTGTGTGTGTGTGTGTGTGTGTGTGTGTGTGTAGGTAGGTAGGTAGGTAGGTAGGTAGGTAGGTAGGAACCAGAGGTTGACACCGGGCTATATTCCTCCATTGCTCTTTCACCTTATTTCTGGAGATGGGATCTCTAAGCAAACAGAGAGCTCACCACTTTAGACAGCCTGGCTGGCCAGCATGCTATGGGGATCTTCATGTCTTCACCTCCCCAGCTCTGGGACTTACAGTGCATGATAACCCACCAGGATTTGTACGTAGTTGCTGGGGTAACTCAGGTAGCCTTGCTGACATGGCAAGCACTCTGAATTATCTTCCCAGCCTTTGATTATAGTTTTTAGCCACATTGCTGTACCTCCATTTCTTTAAATTAAAAAACTGTAGAACAGTTGGTTTGAGAGACTGCTGAGTNGTGAGAACTGCCTAACATGGCTACTAATCATCTACAGCTCAAGCATTTGGTCCACAGAGGACCCAAATTAAACAGCACTGTTCCTTTGTGCATGAACTCGGGGTGCAGAAAACTTTGTCCCAGGATGAAAATGTCATCCCTCGGTTATGAGGGATTTTCCTTAGGGCCCATCTAACACCAAAGTCCAGAGACACTCAAGTCTTTGATGTAAAATAATGCAGTGTGATCTAACATACATACATACATACATACATACATACATACATACTGTACCACAAGTGACTTTTACATATCCCATTATTTCTAGAAGAATGCAAATAGTATTCAAATATTTATATTGTGTTATTTGAGCAATAACAAGAAACAAGTCTCTATTGTTCAAATGTTATCTTCCCCCAAATGTTTTCTATCCACACTTTCAAAGCTAAAGGTGCAGAATTCAGAACAGAGAGAGTCTACTCTTTAGCACAGGTAAGGCTTTTTAAATTTCCTTTAAAATTTGTATTTTATGTACATTGATGTTCTGCCTGCATGTCTGTCTGTGCACCACTTGCATGCCTGGTGTCCATAGTGGTCAGAAGAGGGCATCAGATCCCCTGCAATTAGTCGTACAGACAGTTGTGAGCCACTATATGTGCCAGGACTCAAACCCAGGTCCTCTGCAAAAGCAGCCATTGTTCTTAACTTCTGAGACATTTCTCCAGCTCCAGTGACTTTAACTCATCTCCCATCATCAGTGCATTTGGAGGAATGTGAACAGGCTCGTGGTTTTGCATGCTTGGTTTCCAAATGATGGTGCTATTTTGGAAGGTTGTGTAACCATTGGTGGGGGCGGATTCTGGCTGAAGGAAGTATGTCCCAGGGTGGGCTTTGAGGTTTTATAGCACAACCAAACTTCCTGGTCTCGCTTCCTGACTGCCCATGTAATGTAGTCAGCCAGCCTCATGTTCCTGCCACCATGCCTTCTCCACTGAGATGGCCTATCTCTCCTTGGAACTGTAACAGAACAAGCCTTTGTCCCTTAGGTTTCTTTGGTCAGGTGTTTTATCATTATCAGGTGTACTGTAAAGTAGCTAAGATGAGAAGAAATTATCATTTGACTTGTGTGGAGAGTCCACGGGTGTATGATATGGTCAGTGCTGAGCTGGGAAGGATGTAAGAAACGTTTTTGCAATTACTGAATGGACCATAGCAATGGTGGAAGGGCACTTAGCAATGGTGGAAGGGCACTTAGCAATGGTGGAAGGGCACTTAGCAATGGTGGAAGGGCACTTAGCAATGGTGGAAGGGCATTTCCTGTCTTGCCCTCACATCCCGGGCAAGACAGGAAAAGGGCAACATTAAAGTATGAAGATGGAAGTTCAGGATATGAAAAAAGTACAATGCATAGCACCAAATCACTCTGACAATGCAGAGAAAGAAATAAGAAAAAATATCTAGCTCTTGATTTTACCTGTTATGAAATCAGAACGAACATGATTAAGGTCCTTGTCATTACCATCTTAAAGTCAAATGCCTTTGTGAGACAGAGAAGTGCCCTTCGTGTACTTTCAACAAGATAGTCAAAATGAAAGCCCTACGGCTTGCCTCAGTGCTGCCCAATAGTGAATGCCAGGCAGTACCAAATTCCTAAAGAACACAGGAAACCTCATCTTTCCCTGTGAAACAATGGAAGCAGGAATCCTAATCGCTGCTTCTATGTTCTGTTGACCCTGGATAGCCCAGGAAAGAGAGAGGCTCTTGCAGATAACTCTTGACTATCGTGACATAACAGAGTTGCCATGGTTTAAGAAAGTGACTTGTGCCAGGCATTGTGTACGTTCAGCAAACTGAACGGGCTACGTTTGGGTGATAAATCAGACTAGCTTCCTGACCTACTCAGAGAAAAGCCTAGCACAGTTGGCTACACAAATGTGTGTTTGTGGTATTTGCCCAAGGATACCTGGTCACTTCGATTGCTGTCACAGCTCCTGAGACTGTGTCTAAATGTGATTACTATATAAAAATCTAGTGCATTTATCATGTTGATGAAGGCACTGTGGTGATTTGCCCTTCGGAAGGCTTTGATAGTTGTAGTGATAAGGCTAGCCGGCTGGTTGATCCTCCAGCGAGGAGTCAGAGCCCATTCCTGTCCATTTAACTTTGGCTAACTACCATGGACCTAAAAATAACTTTGAACTCCAAAGATATTCTACTAATAGTAAAAAATCACTCTCCCTTCAGGGCCCTGCCGGTGGAAAGGAAGAAAATACACAAGAGTCTATTTGACAAGCTATGAAAATATATATGAACAGTGATCCAAGTGTGGTATAGGGACCCAAGGATTCCAGGATTTGGGCATTTTCTGTTACCAGGACCCATTCAAATACGTTTTGTTTTGTTTTGTTTTGTTTTGTTTTGTTTTGTTTTGTTTTCAGTTGAAACATAATACTGCCACCTTGTGGCAGCCATTGGAATATTTGTGCTTAAAAAGTTCCTGACAGTCACAGAAACCCTGTCTCGAAAAACCAAAAAAAAAAAATTCCTGACAGAGAAAACTGGGTAACCTGCGGTAAACTGAAAGCTGGCAGTTTGATGTTGTTCTGTGTTGTGTTTACAGCAATGCTCATTTTCTGGTTGGTTACCAGTTGAAGAGCCTGCCTGGGCTTTATCACCCCGGAAGAGAGGAGCTACTCAAGCAGGCATGACGGACAGAAAAACCGTCTGTTAGTGAAAGAAGTGTGGACCGCAGAGAGTGGATGCTATAGTGGGACCAGTTTGGATGTCACCGCCACAAGGTGGGTGTCAGGACGGTAACAACAGAAACACAGTCTAGAAACAAGAAGTTTCTAAGGATTGTAGACATTTTATAAATTATGGGGTGTAAAAACAGTGAGTCAGATTGGTTTAATGCCGTTTCATAAAACTGAGGGGCTCTGTAGATGCGGAGCTTGAGGGAGATGCTTGGACACACTGAGGTGAGACATCTGAGCCGAAATGCTGCAAAAACAAGTGAATCGGTGCTCCAATGAGCACAAGAAGCTGTTGCAATGCCCTTCTGCAGACGTCTTCCTTCTCTCCAGCTCTCTGTATGGCGGTTCTCCATCGCTTATAGCCTGGCAAGTGTGTGTCTGACCTAGGAGGGTTTGCTTGCCTTGTAGCTGCCAAGAGCACTTAGCAAACGCCTGGGAAACAGAGAGGCTGGAGGAGCAGAAAAGGTGTTTATCTCAGGATCTCACTGCTCTCAACTCTCGGCCATTAGCATTCAGTGTGGCNTTCCCAGTATGGCAAGTGGATATCCACATCTTTTTCAGCTCTCGAGGGGGCCAGAAACCGGGGTGCGCTTGCAGAAAAGAGATTGCTCATCACCACGGCACTGCCCGCGAGTCCCAACAGAGTTCAGAGTGGAAAAGCCAAATCGGAAACACGAATGGAGGGGCTCCAAGGATGTGCCGTGTGTTTCTCACTTGTGAATCAAAATCTGATGAATTCTCTCAAGAAAATACGCCCAGTCGGTAGTGTCCAGCCAGGGGCAGGCAACCCTGGGCTTGCCCACAGTTTCTCACGTTTAACCACCCTGCAGTCTTAGCCAGAGGGTTGTAAAGTGCGCTCAAGAAGGGACCGCGATCTGACCGGGAAAGCGGGGGGCCCTAGCGACGGCCCGTACGGGAGGGGGCGCTGGCGCGTGGGGGCGCAGGCGCCGTGCTCCACTGGCCTCGGGGTGCAGCCCCCAGCCTGCTGCAACGCAGACGCCATGAAGACCAAGAACATCAACTTGCTGTTCGCCTTCGTTGCGGTCCTGCTCTTTTGCTTCTCCTGTTTCTGCATCTCCAAGATGAACCAAACCAGTAAGCCCAGGGGGTGGGGAATAGTGAGGGACAGGGACGGTCGGTCCCCCTCCTGCTGCTCTCGGGAGCCTCACCGCCATTGTCGCGAAGGAAGCCAGAGGAGGACACCCTGGCGGTGCCCTGCCGGTCCACGTCCCCACGCCCCCTGGCTGTGCGGATGGAGCGCACAGCCCCACGTCCCGTGGCCGTTGGGCTGTAACGGGCCTTGGGAACCACCGTGGGACGCGCGCTGATGGATCCGGCCCTCTGGCCTCGCGCTGGCCAGCCCATCCAAAGAGGTCCCTCTCCTTTCCTGCTCTTCTTCTAAATCTCCTCTTCCAGACACCGCAAGAGCGCCAACATCTTTCCTCTTTTCTCCATAGCTTTAATATTATCAGTGAGAATTTGGAAACACAGGAAGACTACCAGATCTAGTACCTAATCTTTCCTCCCTTTAAAAATTAGCTGACCCTTGATTTCAGCACTTGGGAGGCAGAAGCAGGCAGATCTCTATGAGTTCGAGGCTAGCCAGAGTTAGGTAGGCTCAATAACTAAATAAATAAATAAATAAATAATTTTGTGGGCAGATAGCCTTTTTGTTTTTCTATCAGTTTGTGGTGTTAGTAATTGATTTGTTTGAAAATATTTAAACTCAGTGAAGATGAAGACACTTTTCTATTCTTGTCTGTTTTGTCCCCTGATGTGAACCTAGTGTCCAGGAAAAAAAACAAGTGTATGGCACAGAGCAAGCATGCCAAATATTTTTCTAAAAAAATGATTGGGTAAATGGATGAATGAGTCAGGAGCTGTTCTGTTGTAAGCAGTAGATCAGCGGGGGCGGCGACAGAAATCCCCCTTTCCGTGGAGTTTCCACAGTGCTTTGGGGAAAACAACAACAAATATAGCTAAAACATAGAACTGCGGCATGAGCTCAGATGTTGGCAGGGACAGGAAAGGACAGTACTGGGCTCCAGCCATGTTGTCCTTGTAGAGGCGTCACACAGGGTAAATGTACAGACCGGTCGCCAGCCACTTGGTGCACGGAGGA
>LZPO01075894.1:334293-350989 GCA_001675575.1 Neotoma lepida
GAGAGAGAGAGAGAGAGAGAGAGAGAGAGAGAGAGAGAGAAATGTATAGATGTATGTCACACATACATATGCAGGTGGTTCAGTAGTTTAAATAAGATGCTAGCATCCAATATATTCCAGAGGAGTACCTGAATACATTTGTTAGAAGACAGAATGAAATGTTCTTGACACATGATAGCTGTATAAGCATCCTTCACAATGTGAAAGTGTGTCATGATGCACTCTTATCAGTGAAATATTTTACAGTGGTGCACATACATGGACTACAGCTTGACCCATTTGTAGGGGTGAATCTTAAGGGCAGAAATTGGAGCCGGATCAGCAGGTAAATGGGCTTTGCTGACCTGGTTTCAATAACCAGAAACCATATAGTGGAAGGAGAAAACCTACTCCCACAAGTTGTCCTTTACCTGCACATAGCCTGTAGCATGCTCATACGTGTACATGCTCATACGTGTACATGTGCACCTGTGGGCAACACACACAACGTATAACAAGTATCACAAGCAAAAGAAGCAAATGTAGAAGAATACACATCTTTTTACTTAATAATACCTAAAGCTTAAAGTAAGTCAGCTTCCAAAGATGTTGGGAAAGGGACAGGTAGTCTGAGAACACTTGCAGCATACCCAAGGCTTAGGGTAGTGGGTGTTCATTCTTACTGTCCATCGAGTTGTCCTATGCACTCTTTGTCATGTCAAGACAAAGGGCCACTCCTGGGGAATTTAAGAGATTTGACTAGTGTAATTTGACCATAGCTAGCAGCAGAGTGGAGGGAACAATCTGAAATGTGCTTTCCCTTGTTAGCTTCACCTATTAACACCTCAGCTATTCTATTTCTGTAACAGCATTTAGCTACAAATGAATGAACAAGCTGAAAACATGCTTTCCATTCTTCAACAATGAGCCTTTGGTCCCTTGATCCCCTCAGTAAGTTACTTCCCTCTAAGAACAGCAGGCCGTTTCACACCATCCATTGACAGTAGTGTTTTCTTAGTCTAAATGCCCTCCTTTGCCTGTTGCCATATGAGAAAATTGTACACATTCTTCAAGTTTTGAATACCCCTTTAGCCCTAAAATCCTTCCTACCTGGATTCCCAGGCACCCTTCCCAGAATTTATCATCTCTCCCTCTCTAGTCCTCAGGTGCTTTGGGGACAACTCCATTTTAACAATTATAATCAGTTGATTAAGATTGCCAGCTTAGGCATAACTGGATGTCAGTGTGTAGGAGATTACAAATAGATCCATATCTATCACCCTGCACAAAACTCAAACCCAAGTGGATCAAAGACCTCAACATAAATCCAGTTACACTGAACCTGATAGAAGAGAAAGGGGTAAGTAGCCTTGAATACATCGGCACAGGAGACAACTTCCTAAATAGAACACCAGTAGCACAGACACTGAAATCAACAATTAATAAATGGGACCTCCTGAAACTGAGAAGCTTCTGTAAGGCAAAGGACACTGTCAATGGGACAAAATGGCAGTCTGCAGAATGGAAAAAGATTTTCACCAACCCCACATCTGACAAAGAACTGATCTCCAAAATATATAAAGAACTCAAGAAACTAGACATCAAAAAACCAAATAATCTATTTAAAAGTGGGGTACAGACCTAAACAAAATTCTCAACAAAAGAATCTCAAATGGCAGAGAATTACTTAAAGAAATGTTCAACATCCTTAGCCATCAGGAAAATGCAAATCAAAATGACTTTGGGATTCCATCTTACACCTGTCAGAATGGCTAAAATCAAAAACACAAGTGACAACTTATGCTGGAGAGGATGTGGAACAAGGGGAACACTCTTCCATTGCTGGTGGGAGTGCAAACTTGTGCAGCCACTTTGGAAAACAATATGGTGGTTGTGATGGCTATTCTTAGTTGTCAACTTGACTATATATGGAATGAACTATAATCCAGAAATGGAGAGCATACTTGTGATCCGGATCTGAGGCAAGAAGACATTATGCCTTTAATCCAGATCTTGAGGCTGGAAGGCACACCTTTAATCTGAGCCACACCTTCTGCTGGAAGCCTATATAAGGACATAGAAGCAGGAAGGGTTTGTTCTTTTCACCTGCTTGCCCTCTCCTTGTCAGCACATCCACTCCTTCACTGGCATTGGAGCCTACTTCTTCAAGACTCCAGCATGTACAGAAGACCATCTGAGACACCCAGCCTCGTGGGGCTGAGCAACTACAAGATTCTTGAATTTCCCATTCATAACTACCATTGTTGGACTGCAGCCTGTAAGCCATTACAATAAATTCAATAAATTCATATATACACATATATACATACACACACACACACACACATATATATATATGGGGAGAGATATTCATTCCATAAGTCCTGTGACTCTAGAGAACCCTGACTAATACAGCAGTTTCTCAGAAAATTGGGAATCAATCTACCTCAAGACCTAGCTATACCACTCTTAGGCATATACCCAAAAGAAGCTCAATCATACCACAAGGACACTTGTTCAACTATGTTCATAGCAGCTTTATTCATAATATCCAGAACCTGGAAACAACCTAGATATCCCCCAACTGAAGAATAGATAAAGAAAATGTAGTACATTTATACAATGAAGTATTACTCAGCTGTTAAAAGCAATGGCATCAGGAAATTTGCAGGCAAATGGATGGAACTAGAAAAAAATCATCCTGAGTGAGGTAATCCAGACCCAGAAAGACAAACATAGTATGTACTCACTTTAAGTGAATATTAGCTGTAAAGTAAAGGATGTCCATGCTACAATTCATAGACCCAGAGAGGCTGGGTAGCAAGGAGGGCCCAAGGTAGGATTCACGGATCTCCCTAGGAAGGGGAAATAGAAGAGATCTCCTGGGTGGACTAGGGGTGGGTAGAGATGGAGGGAGAGAATACTGAAAGAGGTGACTGGGAAGGGGGAACATTTTGGGCTCAGGTAGAAACCTGATGCAAGGGAACTCCCACAAATCTACAAGGATGACCCCAGCTAAGACTCCTAGCAATAGTAGATAGGTAGCCTGGACTGGCCTTCTCCTGTAATCAGACAGGTGGTTACCCCAATTGTCATCAGAGAGCCTCCATCTGATGAAGCCTTCAACTGATGGAAACAGATGCAGAGACTCACAGCCAAACATTAGGCCAAGCTCAGGGAATCCTGCTGAAGAAAGGGAAGGACTGTACGAGCCAAGGGGGTCAATGACATCACAAGGGAACCCACAGAAACAACTAACCTGGGCTCATAGGAGCTCACAACTTTGGTCTGACAGCTAGGGAGCCTGCATGTGACCTTCCTAGGCCATCTACATTTGTGTGACAGTCGTGTAGCTTGGTCTACTTGTGGGTCTCCTAACAGTGAGAGCAAGTCTGTCCCTGACACTTTGGCTAGCTCTGGGGACCCTATTCCTCATGCTGGGTTGCCTTGCCCAGCTTTAATACAAAAGGATGTGTTTAGTCTTACTGTAACGATATGCCATGCTTTGTTGATACCTGTGGGAGGCCTGCCCCTTGCTGAAGAGAAACAGAGGAGGGGTTGGTTAGGGGGAGAATGAAGGAAAGGTGGAGCAGGGGAGAATAGGAGGAGAGGAGGGAGAAGAAACTGGTTGGGATGTAAAATAAATAAATTAATTAAATTTTTAAAAAGATGGCCAGTTTGAATAGAGTAGAAAATAAACATGACTGGCATTGTTTTCCTGTACTTTGTCCCAGTGAGTGGCCCAAGGTACCACATGTATCCAGTGCCTTTCATCATTCCATGGATGAATGATATCAGGTGGAGTCAGGCCATGGCTACATTGCATTGGACCTTGTAAACCAAGGCAGACAATTAGACTTACTTAGTAAGCCTCTGGGGTCCTCTTCTAGTCTTTGAGTAGTGTTCTGGAAGATGATGGCGAATCAGAGGTGAGAGCCCAACAAAGAGGCAAATAGTACAACCAGGGCACTAAAGCCTCACTGATAAAAAAGAAAAATCATGGCAGCAGCCTGTGACAGGGCTTCCCAGGTCTTAAGGTGACCATCAGCTGGAAGTCTGAGGAACATGTCTTTTCTAACTCAGTGAGTCTGGGGTGAAAGGTGCGAGAGTCACCTACTCCAGTGAGCTCATAACTGATGGCCAAGGCTCATGCTGCCTGACAGTGCAGCCCATGGAGTCATGTGACCTGTGAGACTGAGACCCCACTTGTCCTTTAACCTTAAGTAGTTTTGGTTTACATTAACGTCTTAAGAAGTGTGGGCTATCTCTCTGGCAAGCTTTCCTGTTTGGGTGTGGAAGTGTTTCTGTTGATCATTCATCTTCAGCATCTGAATCATGATGCTGTGAGGCAGAAGAGTCACACATACACACACACACACACACAATACACATCTAGATGTGTATAAGAGACAGCACACACACACACAATCACACACATACACACACACACACGCAACTTAAACATCACTGAAAAAGAATAGATATGCCACTGATTTTCTTCAAAATGAAATATCTAGATATAGTGGATTAATTTAAATGATCTCTTTTAAAATGTGGTTATGAGAAAATTTAAACATACTGGTGTGGATTCCTCTCTTTCTTTCCCCTTTTTGAGACAGTCTTGCTAGCACAAATCTCACAGTCCTCCTGCCTCAGCCTCCTGGTGTAGTTGGATTTTTTTTGGGCCACTAGTTCACAAATAATGACATAGAACCTTATTATTAATTATGAAAGCTTGGCTATTAGCTTAGGCTTGTTTCAACTAGCTCTTATAACTTAAATTAACCCAATTATATTATATTAATCCATGTTCTGTTGCGTGGTGACGTCTCTTCCATCTTGTACCTCTTGTTTCCTGCCCAAATCTGTCTGTCAACTGCCTTTCTTCTTCCCAGAGTTCTCTCTCTGCCTGGAAGTCCCGCCTTTACCTCCTGCCTAGCTATTGGCTGTTCACCTGTTTACTACACCAATCACAGCAATACATCTTTATACAGTGTACAAATATCCCACAACATCCTGGCTGCTGGGTGCTGACTGTATGTTCCCACACTTAGTCTTATCTTTTTTCTTTTTTAATCTCAGAGCAATTTGTAGTCCTTTCTTATGAAAAGTAAGAATCATTGATACTTCAGACCATATCAGGAGCCTTTTACATTTTTTAATTATTTTTTTGTCAGCATTTGTTCTAGTCAAGGAATCTACTTCTGAGCTGTAGTTCTAGCCCTGGAGCCTTTTATTTAATTTTTTTTTTATTCATCTGTTTTTTGGGAGGCATGGTGCAGGTGTGGAGGTCAGAGGACAACTTTTGGGAGTCAATTCTTTTCTTCTGCCATGAATGAACTCAGATCATCAGGCTTGGTGGCAAGTATCCTTCCTACCATCCAGCTAGCCCCTTGGAGTTTTTGTTTATTTGTTTGTTTTTAATAGATAGAAGTCACTAGCCACGCATAGTGCTGCACACCTTTAATCTGAGCACTCAGGAGACAGAGGCAGGCAGATCTCTGTGGGTTAGAGGTTCAAGACCAGCTGGTCTGTAGAATTCTAGGACAGCCAGGGCTATGTAGAGAGAATCTGCATAAAAAAAGTTACTTTGGTCCATTCTGCATATAAACTGGGTTTTGTTTTCACAGCTCCACAATGATGCTCAGTAGANNGAAACTTATAATTACTGTTTAACTCAAACTTCCCACATTGATTCCATACCACATTGTCCCTACTCATGCCTGGGTGAATGTGTAAGCACTGTGAGCTTTGTACTTAGTAGGGATGCCTTGACTCATGACAGAGGTCACAAGAAGCAGGGCTGACTGTCAGTTATGTCTTTGAACACTTCTTGTGCCTGTTTCTGTGAATAGAGCTCTCCAGAGAAAACTCTCTTCTCATGTATACCAAATTGGTCCTTAGAGAACTGTCTCAGGTAGATTGCATCACCTGCAATGTAACAACTCCAACACATGATTCATTTGGCAGAGACAGTTATCCAGGGAAGCCTGATGACACAGTGTACACTGTGGCTGCACCTCAGACAGTACCCATGAAATGAACACTGGGCAGTTCAGTTCTCTTGGTACAAACACAATCAACCTAAGAAGCACTGAAATCAGTTCTTATATGGTGAATCCATTTGCTTCCTTCATCCAGCTGTGTGAGAGCTGAGGCAAGTCACCGTTTCAGACACCAGGAAATCAGTCAACGCAAACCCCAAATGTCTTGCTCTTAAGTTTATATTCTAGAGAACTCCATGCTCAGCCAACATGCTAGCTTTAAGAAGAAAGAAAGAAAGAAAGAAAGAAAGAAAGAAAGAAAGAAAGAAAGAAAGAAAGAAAGAAAGAGAGAGAGAGAGAAAGAAAGAAAGAAAGAAAGAGAGAGAGACAGAGAGGGAGNAGAAAGAAAGAAAGAAAGAAAGAGAGAGAGACAGAGAGGGAGGGAGGGAGAGAGAGGGAGAGAGAGGGAGAAGGAGGGAGGGAGGGAGGAAAAAAGAGGGGATTGTTTATTACAGAAATTGATATTTTCTGATATAAAACAACACACCCACCGAATTATTTACCTGATATTTATGTGGAAAAATGAGAAACAGAAGCAGGCAAAAGTCTTGGAGCATATAATGAAGGTATTAAGCATTCTGTAGTGGTTGTTTGAGACAGGGCCTCAATGTGTAGCCCTGACTGACCCAGAACTCACTATGTAGACTAGGCTAGCTTGGACTCAGGTCAAATCAGAGGGACAGATACAAAGAGGAAGGGAAAGTCTTGGTCCCTGTCTTTAAGTGCGGGGTCTAGAAAGATCATGTGCCTGTTCATATTGGATCTCTGCCCAGATGACATCCATCTCTTTGTTTTCCAGAATCTGTACCTGGTGATTGGAAATGATTGGAAGAAAACAACCCATTATAAAGATGCCTCAGCTTCATGAATCTGACTGTGTTCTAGTTTGCTCTCTGTTGCTGTGATAAAACACTCTCGCCAAAAGCAACTTGGGGGAGGAAAAGCTTGTTTAGTTTTTGGGTTATAGTCTCTTACTGAAAAAAAGTCAGGCAGGAAGTTGGAGGTGACTAACTTCCTATTCCATGCAGCATTACTTCAAATCAAGGGACGCACTGCCAAGAAAATGCGTCAAGAATCACGGAGGATGCTGCTTGGCTGGGTCATTCCTGGACCCATTCTCAGCTAGCTTTCTTACCCAGCCAGGACCACCTTCCCAGGGAATGATTCCACCCACAGTGAGCTGGGCTCCTTCTGCATCAATTAGTAATAAAAATAATTTCCTGAAGACATGCCCACAGGTCAGTCTGATGAAGTCCATCCCTCTCTCAGATGGCTTTAGGGTGCATTCAGCTGACAAAGCTCATTAGCACAGCCATTGTTTCCTTCAGACCACGTGACACTTCCCATCTTTCTACCTTTTTAAAAGTTATTCTCTCCTTCATTCTTTCCTAGTCTCTAGGACCCTCATTCTCAGCCCAGAGCAGGCTTGTTATTTCACTGAGAAATACAGGCATTAAAAAGAGAGCTTCCAAATGCCTCATCACTAATGGAAAGCTCATGTGCCAGGCGAAGGGCCCTTCTCACCTGTGTCTTGTCCTGTTGCAATAGCTGCAACTGTTGGACGCAACCTCTCCACTTGGACACTAGGTGCTACCCCTCTTGTCTGTTTTCACATTGCTTCGTCAATTGCCCCATCTTTCCTGGGTCATATCTATCAGAACAAGAAGGCTGGTTTTCTCCCCTTAAAGAAAAGTGAAAAACTACTGTCTTGACACACCCCCCCCACACACACACACTAGCTTCTAATGCTTTCTCTTACAGAAAAATTCCTAGAGAGGGCTGTCTATTCTTCCTATTATATTTCCCCTGTTATCTTCTGAATGCACAGCACTGTGTTTGTGCTCTTCACAGAGAGCCAGGGCCCACTCCAGTCCATCCAGCAATATCTGGTTGATTTTGAGTGTACTGAGAAGTTTTATGTCAACTTGACACAAGCTTAAGTCATTTGAGAGGAGGGAACCTCATTAAGGAAATGCCTGCATAAGATCAGGCTGCAGGGCGTTTTCTTAATTAGTGACTGATGGAGGAGGCCCAGCCTACTATGGGTGGAGCCATCCCTGGGCTGGTGGACCTGGGTTCTATAAAAAAACAGGCTGAGCAAGCCATGATGAGCAAGCCAGTAAGCAGCACTCCTCCATGGCCTCTGCATCAGCTCCTGCCTCTAAGTTCCTGCCCTGCTTGAGTTCCTGTCCTGACTTCCTTTGATGATAAACTGTGATATGGAAGCATAAGCCAAATCAATCCTTTCCTCCCCAGGTTGCTTTGGTCATGGTGTTTCCTCACAACTGTAGTCACCCTAACTAAGACACCTAATCAATGTGAGGCGCTCTCCTCACATGGTGCCTGGGATGCTTCCCTCCTCTGTAGTTAAGTCATCTCAGCCTCCTCAGCTGGCTTCTATGCCTCCCTGTGTTGAATATCCTCAGACCTAACCACTGTGTGTTCCTGGTCACTTTTCTTTTCATTTTATGTTTTTGTTTGTTCTGGTAGTTCTGGACCTGGAATCCAGAGCCAAACACATGCTAAGCAAATGCCACTCAGTGACATCCCTGGCTTTCTGTTAATTTTTCCACAGATAAATTCTTAAGCATCCATTTACAGGAAGGTCTATGAGTTTTCTCTATAATTATAAATCAAATATATACATAATAAGTGAAATTTGGAAAACATAGAACACAACATAAAATAATCATTGATAATATCATTTCCCACATGATTGCTTTTTAACATTTTGTTCTTTTAGCCATCTATATATGCTATGTGTATATTACAATATATATATTCACTTATCTCTATGTACAACCCCATATATAGTGCCATATATGTACAACCCTATATATATAGTGCCATACATATACAAATCCATATATAGTGCCATATATGTACAAATTCATATATAGTACCATATCTGTAGAAATCCATATATAGTGCCATATATGTACAAATCCATGTATAGTGCCATATATGTACAACCCCTATATACATAGTGCCATATATATACAACCCCTATATATATAGTGCCATATATGTACAAATCATATGTAGTGCCATACATGAACAAACCCCATATATAGTGCCCTACATGTACAAATCCATATGTAGTACCATATATGTACAATCCCTATATATGGTGCCATGTATGTACAACCTTTATATATAGTGTCATATATATATAACCCTCATATATA
This sequence comes from Neotoma lepida, assembly GCA_001675575.1. NCBI lineage: Eukaryota > Metazoa > Chordata > Mammalia > Rodentia > Cricetidae > Neotoma > Neotoma lepida. The sequence goes on from LZPO01075894.1 coordinate 343,505, forward strand.
TGTACAAACCCCATATATATTTACAATTCCCATGTATAGTGCCATATACAACATCTTTATTACTGGAAAACTTTGTTTTGCCCACTGCATGCATAAACTAGGTATTTCTTTTTCCTTTGTAGGCAATCAACTAATTAATTGCAGAAACCATATTTTGGAATTTAAGGAAAATATGCTACGTTTAAAAAACAAAAGTGAAAATAATAACCAAAATCTAATGCAAGTCTTGAATCAAATGAAGTATGAAATTACCAAGACAGCAGATGCATCAGGAAACTTACGTGCGTGCTAATTTTGCCTTTGTGAATGGTCCGCTTTTTTACATTAACTTGGAGGTTTAGATTTAGATGCTTCTGATTCTAGATCGCTTCCCCCCACTAAACAGTACAGTTTGTACTGGTGTTTCATTGTGAGACATGCAGAACTCAGGCAAGACACATGGATGATACACTTTCCCCATCTCTACCATGACAATGACTCCCCAGGTTTCCTCTGAGTTCTACCACCATCCGTGATCAATTCAACAGAGGCAGCCAGAAGCCCTGGCATCATCTCTCATCCCTCTTCTCTGGCACCCGTTCTCATCACCGTGTATCTTTTCCCTCACCATCTCTACTACACTGGTACTATTAACATGAGCCTCTACTTCGTTTATCTTTTTCCAAACTGAAGAAGGGATTGTTTAGGAATAGTATGAATAGAGTTGTTGAATGTTAAGGGGCTGGAAATTGGAAAGTTAAAAGTTACAAATTTTAATGAAGCGGACATCAATCGTGGGCACCGAACACAGCACTTTTCATCCATGCTCCNCAGTCGAGGACTGGCAGTTCTGCTGGCTTCTGGTATAGCTCACAGTGCTGGGCTGAAATTAAACACTGGTTTAAACATAGATGCTCATCAATAACCATTGAAGTATACCATATAGAATTATGACAACAATAATTTACATATATTTCATTGAGCACTAAGTCTGTGGATGAATTTACTAGCCCTCATTTTTGAGAAGGTTGTATCGGGCTGGAGAGAAGGCTCAGCAGTCAGTGCTTCCAATGCTCCCAGAGAGGCAGCGCTCTGTTCCCAACACCTGCCTCAGGAGCTGTGACTCCAGCGCCAGGGGATCTTATGCCATCTTGAGGCCCCAGCAGCCACCTCACACATGCATGCATTCTAGGGTGTGCAACCCCCCACCTCGGTCTCACAAATAAAAAACTAAAGGCAGCATCTCCACCAGAGAGATAACATATTGTGTGAACTTGGCGGCCCTTCTTTTTTCTCTTCCAGCTGAGAGGAAAGTGAGCACGCTGAGTGAGAATGAAATGCTTCCTACCGGATTTGAAAGCCTCAAGTTCTTCCTTCCTTATCTAAGGACCACGGGGAACATTTACCCAGCTGTAGCCACTGGCAGAGGGAAAGCAGGTGGTAAGAACAGTAGAGTTGGAAAACTAAGTTCAAGTATTTTGATCTTTGGGGAATCTATATCTTAAAATTCCAGTTAACATACAAAATAATGGGTTTCATTGTGAGATTTCTCTCTCTGTGTGTGTGTGTGTGTGTGTGTGTGTGTGTGTGTGTGTGTCCGTGTGTGTTTATTATCTCTTTTTGGCCATATTTGTCCCCCTTCACTACCTTCCCCTGCCCATCCTCCCTCTTCTCAGTGGTTCCCATCTTCCCCTTCCTACAACAAATCCCTCTAGATTTCATGAAGTTTTTGGGTTTGAAGCAGTAAGATACTAATATGTAGACTTCTAGCCAGTAGATGTGAATTTTGAAGAAAATAATCACTCCATTTAGTGACTTGAATTTAAGTTCAGTTTCATTACAGATGCTTAGAAAAATAATTGATGTATGCCCAGTACACATGAAGCACCTATGACGTATGTCCAGTACACACGAAACACCTATGACATATGTCCAGTACACATGAAGCACCTATGGCATGTGTCCAGTACATATGAAGCATCTATGACATATGTCCAGTACACATGAAGCATCTATGATGTATGTCTAGTGCACACAAAGCATCTATGACTTATGTCCATTACACATGAAGCATCTTCTAAGTGCCTGGCAAAGGGTTTTTGTTGCATGAATCCTAAATGGTCTTAATAAAAACCCAGAGACAGATATCAGGGTGAAAGCCAAAAGATCAGAGAAGCAGAGCAGCCACAGCCACCACCTCTTACCTCACCAACTCCTCAGCCTGAAAGAAAGCAAGTTCCTGTCTCCCCCCACCTTATATTCCTTTCTCTGCCCAACCATATCACTTCCTATCTCAACCTTCCTAGTGCTGGGATTAGAGGTGTGTGATCCCCAGTGCTGGAATTAAAGGTGTGTGCCACCACTGCCTGGCTGTTTCTCTTTTAGACAGGATTAATCTCATGTAGTCCAGTGTGGCCTTGAACTCACAGAAATCCAGACTGATCTCTGCCTCTACCTCCTGAGTGCTAGGATTAAAGGTGTGTGCCACCACTGCCTGGCCTCTGTGGCTAACTCTGTGGCTGGCTCTGTCCTCTGATCTTGAGGCAAGCTTTATTTGTTCAAAATATCACCACAGGTTTTCCTTGGGTGGACATACCAGTTGATACCTGGTGATTGTCCTATTCTCCCCACTGTCCTATGACCAATATCAGCAAAAGACAGTTTTCAAAGAGAGGATGGCTATTTATTTATTTGTGGTTTTAGAACTTTTCTTTTTAGACAGAGTCTCACTATGTAACCTAGACTGACCTTGAACTCATAATGCCTTTGTTTCTACCTCCTGAGCACTGAGGTTACAGCCAGGCATCACTACTCCATGTAGAAGAGGGGCCATGTGAGCTCAGCTTGGAAGCATGAGTTCAGGCTCATTGGCACTGCAGCTCGAACCGGAGACCCTGGGCTACATCTCAGAATGTCTGACATTCGTCTCATTTGTTCCAGTGAGAGGCTCACCTGGGGTCAGGCTCCCAGGCTGCTGGATTCTACATAAGGCTTTGCTGGGACAGAACCATGTTCATGTATGTCTGCTCTTGCATGACACTGGCAGAGTTGAATAGCTGCGACAGAGACAGCATGGCACAACAGCCAAAAGTCTGCACTGTCTGACCCTTCACAGAAAAGGTTTGCCAGTCCCTGGGGGAGCTAGTTCCTCAGGAATAAGAATGCATCACATGCCACTGACATATTGCCCAAGCCTGGAGTGTGGAGATAGTAGTGCTCTGAGACACTGTTTAATGTCTACTAAATTCCATTGTGTTTCCTAAACTAAACTCTTGTTTTTTCATTACTCTGTTTAGTCCCCAGAAGCCAGGGCAGTGAGGCTTCTAAGACCTACCCTGTCTTAGGCCCACAAAACAGAGGCTGAGAGAGAATAAAGGGATTTTTTTGAGCTCACAATGCAGATATCTCTTAACTCCATCAGAATCCCCCTTCAGAGCCTTCAGTTCATTTTGAAGTGTGTGTGTGTGTGTGTGTGTGTGTGTGTGTGTGTGTAAATTATAGTTTATTGTAGAAGTTGAAAGGCAATAGGAAAAAATACATGAGCTATAAGATATTAGGCATGAAGAATAAAGGTTAGCCTAAACTAAATATAAACAAATGTAAACGGTGGGAAACCAGGACTGAAAAGGCTGATGTGCACTTGCACAGCCAGACTCTAGGGTGAACAAGACTGCCCGTAGAAGCTAGCTCCTGTGTGGATCACGTGGGGCCTGTGCTTCTCGGTGCTTTACTCATTACAGGTGCCTAAAGCCTTTTGAGATACATATTTATCCCATCAAACCATTTAGAAATGACGTCACTTGGGGTTCCCACAAATGACAATAGTTCAGAGTATCTGTCCCTCGTGGGACTCCAGCGCCTCTTCAGGAAGAAGATGGGAGAACCAGCCTTGTGGGACAATGTATACTGAGGTAGGTAGGTAAAAGCTGTATTAACGAATGGAAAATGTTTCATTTTATTTTCTCTACAACAAAATTCTCCAACTTAAGAACACTTTGGAGTCTAGTGCACTCATTCACAGTCCACTGCAAAGGACAGAAGATGGAAAGCAGGACACAAAGTAACATGGTGCAGCTTTTTGGTTGTATGACTCAAAATGTCCTTTGCAGCAAGTGCAAGCCCAGCTCCCTCACGGGTAAGCGTGATCTGATGGCAAAGCACGGCTACCCCTTCTTTGTGCCTCTGTTTGCAGTCTCTTTCGCACTGGGAATCACCACCATTAGCAGAAGGAACCACACCTACCTGAAGCAAACGCTGACTTCTGTTCTGTCCAGAATGACGCCTGAAGAAGAGNAGGACTCTGTGGTGATTGTCTCTGTCGCTGACGTATGTATGGGAACCGAGGTTCCTTCATCCCTCTCTGTAGCTTCCAAACCCCCCTCAACAGCAGCCACTATTCCATCAGGATTTTGTTTTTTCACTTAATGGAAGCACCCCACAGATACCCTTGAGAATCTAGGTGAAAGATTTAGTACTTATTTGCTACCACGGAGAAGGACTGTGTGTGGAAACATGAATCTTATGTAAGAGCTATAAGACTGTTAAAACTGAATTTCATTTAACATAGGATGCTTACATTCAATAAAATACAAAAATTATTCAATTTAATTATAAATTCAATAATTTAATTGTAATTATAAATTTCAAATGGAATATTAAAACTGTTACTGTAGTGATAAAAATCTGACTAACTCAAAAAAAGGTTAGTATATGCATTATTATGTTCCAGTAACTACTGTCAATTGAAGGCTCCTTCCTAGGCCTGAAAGATCGCAGAGAATTGTTCTAGACATTATTTATAACCTGCATAGCATCTCTGTAAAGTGTATGTCACTGCCCTGATTTTATTTATTTATTAAAGCACCTGTCTCCTTTTTTATTTTTTAATTATTTAGAACAATTTTTAGATTTAATTATATTTTGATTAAATTCTTTCCTTCCCTGAAGTCCTTCCAGATCTTCCCCCCCATACCTACCCCACTTTAAGTTGTTTCTCAAAAATGAACAAAGGTTCAATACAACAACAACCCCCCAAATCCAAGAAAACAAAATAAAACAACACCACTCCAAAACAAACAACATCAAATAAAAGCACACATACACACACACACACACACACACACACACACACCGAAAAACAAACAAACAACAACAACAAAACCCACTGTGTAGTCCATTATACATTGGTCAATTACTCCTGAACATGAGGCCTGCACTGGAGTGGCTTATATTACCCAGTGTCACTCGGTTGGAGAGAACTGATTTTACCTTTCCCAGCAGGTTAAATGACAGTCCAGTTGTTAACCTTTACCCTAGTCACTAGGTTTTCATTCATTCATTCATTTAAAAAATATAACAAAATAAAATATAATAAGATAAAACAAAAACTATCACATCAAAGTTGGACAAGACAGACCAACAGAAGAAAAGGGGCCCAAGAGAAGGCACAAGAGTCAGAGACCCACTTATTCACACACCCGGGAGTCCCATAAAAACACTAAACTGGAAGCCATTCTATATACACAGAAGACCTGGTGCAGGCCAGTGTAGGCCCTGTGCTTGCTGCTTCAGTCTCTGTGAGTTCACGAGCTTTGCTCATGTTGATTTAGAGGGCCTTGTTTTCTTGGTGTCCTCCATCCTCTCTGACTCTTACACGTTTTCTGCCTCCTCTTGGGAGGGGGGTATCCCTGAGCTCTGAGGGGAGGGATAAATGAAAGAATGAGAACTTAAAGAAGATATATTGCCCAGTAATTAATAGATTCAGGTGTAGGTCTCTCCAATGGCTACATCAGTTTTTTACCCCAACCCATAATGGTAATCACTCTTTCATTTTGAAAATTTGAGTAAAACTGTAAAGAATTGTGTATTAGATCATAGACTTTTTCGGGCAGGAGTTGGCAGCATGTATCACATTTCAAAATTCAAATTCTGGGAACTTGTCCTTAGGAGACAGGCAAGTGTCTGAGCACAGTGACAGTATGAGGACACAGCAAGCTAGCCAAGAACATAGACTGCACCTGCGTGGTCATCCTCCAGTAACAGCTGCTCTGCTCCCTGACACATAACCTTGGCAATTACTTCATCTGTAAAGTCAGGGTGATAGTATTCTTTATGTTGCAGGTCTTTTGAGGCTGATATTAGCTAATGTACTTCACATCTGTGCCTGGAGTGGTGCTCAGCTCAGAATGAATGTCAGACACAAAATAATTCTAAGATGTTTCATTTTAGATGCATAAGAATGGATATACTAATTTAAGTGTGATTAATGTAACATCCCATACTTTGACACACGGAGAAGTGTGCAGTAGTTTCTGTATTCAAGTAAGTGTTCCTTAAAATAAATGTGTATATTTTGTATTTTCTCCTAGAAAGTGAAAACCCTAGAAATTATTAGGTCATGATGACATTTCACATATAAATTCCATGTAGCAAAAGTGTTGTCTTGATAAAACCATGAGGCATCCTTAATTTCAGTGATTTTTCTTTTATTTTTCTAGACTGATGATTATTTAAATTCTGTTGTTGACATGGTTAAAACAAAGTAAGTACTTTCTGATAAATTTCAACATCAGCCACTCTTTATTTCTATGTTATACTCTTTACTGTCCAACTATATTATTATTTATTGATCGTATTCTCTTTGGTGAATCTGAACCATGGAAAATGAGCCTGAGGCTTTTCCAATCTGTGATAAAGTATAGTGCAGAATTTTTTCTGCATCTGCAGACTTCTTATTGGAATTCATATTTCCTTGCTGTATCTGACTCCACCTGCAGATGGGGGAAGGCAGGGATGAGCTAGCGCTATGGGTGTAAGTAGACTTCCTGGGGTGGATAAGAGTAGGGAGTTCATGCCTGGCACAGAATCCATCGGAAAGGCGCAGACGTCAAAAGGGCAATGTACAAGACTTTTGGAACTTTAAGTAGATTTGGAGCATAGATACTTGAGGTTAAGTAGGGAGGTATGCTAAGCCATGGAGATATTCTGTCCAAAGCTAAGGAATTTGCAAGTTTCTATTGATTGGGGCCATAACCCTGGCCACTGAGCTGAGTCTAGCTAACAGGAGTGTAGCCAGCAGTGATGTATTCTGTCCTTGTTTACTCCATTTAGAAGTTGATGTGGATATGACAAAAACAAGTGGGTAGGGATTTGTCAAGATCACAAGTGAAAAGAAAAAAGAAAAGCATTGTCCAATGTATGTGAACACTTGGAATTTGCTCTATAGTTTCAGAGATAACATCAGTGGGGGGTTGCAGAGATGGCTTGGCTGGTAAAGCACTTGCCTTGTAAGCCTGAGGACCAGAGTTCAGNTCCCACATTAAGGAAATAAAAATCCATGTGAGCATAGTAGCCCACCTGTCAACCAGTGTGTAGGGTGAAGATGGAATCCCTGAGCAAGCTGGCTGTCAACCATTGTGTAGGGGTGAAGATGGAATCCCTGAGCAAGCTAGCTGTCAACCAGTGTAGGGTGAAGATGGAATCCCAGAGCAAGCTGGCTGTCAACCA
>LZPO01075894.1:377584-388568 GCA_001675575.1 Neotoma lepida
TTTAAAACATTTTAAATATTACATTTTGTAGGTCTTTGAAGTGTTTGAAGTTTACCTATCTATCTGAAATATATCTTTGTATACCTAAAAAATTTAACATAACTATAAGTTTGACTATCATAGAAGACTAATTATTAATTTGTATTTTTTAGTTATCTATTACAATTTAAATGAGTTAAGCAAACATAATACCTTAAACAAAAGTAGAAATATATATACAGTATAACAAAATTAACTTTAAATTTGTAATNAACTAAANTCTATAGCAATGTAAAACATTTTAAACAAGTTAATCTATAAAAGTAGGTTTAACAATCTACCCTTTTATCCTATTGGATCTATAATATTCCTTTTTTTAAAGAAATAGATTGTATTTATAATCAATCCTTTTTAAATAAAAATAAACATTTATAAACAATATTTTGGGAATTTGGACATAGCTGTTTTTACTACATTTGAGGGTGCTGGCAATCTTATGGGGATCTTGAGAAAATTAAGAATTATAATTAAGTCCTGACTGGAATAGCTGTATTGTTTGAGCCAGTTGTCTTGAAGCCNTTTTGGATGTTGCAGCATCTGGGCCATGGTATTGTCTGAGACCTTTAAGGGGNTATTGGCTGGTCAAACCATATAAGCCTGGAAACAATCCATAGGGTCTCATCTTTTGTGGAAACAAAAGCAGAACCTCTTTTTTAAAGCAACATATCCTTAGACATAAATTTTGAAATTGAGATACCTTTAAAATGTACATATTGATTTAACTCAGCAACTTTTANAATCAAATGTCTCTCTGTAGTTAAAAATCTCAAAGACAACATAATCCAGAATTTTTTTGTGTGTAATATCTATCTTTACATGGTTTAACATCTTGCTTTTCTTGGTGGCAGCTAGCAGTGTATGTCCAGCTCTGTTTTCTTTTTCCTCTCTCTCTAGTTAGAATGTCCCGCCTAACTTTACTCTGCCTCATCATTGGCCAACAGCTTTATCAACCAATCAGAACAACACATATTCACAATATATAAAACAACATCCCCATCACATTCCAGATTGAAGCTTTAGCAGAGTCTGAAGTACCTAGCAATGTAGTAATATTTGCATAATAATAGTGGTAATAAACATCTCTTCATTCTTAAGTAGAGGAGATGGAGACATGGGCTGTTAATATAGACATGAAAGCTGTCATGAGTTTGTGTACTTAAACACCTCCCACTCTGTGGCAGAACTATGACAAGTGTGAACAAATGATAGATGTTCAAATCTGGGCAGCTATTTCTCCCAAGAACATTATTTTTGTTTTTCAAATATTTTAGAAATACCATTGGCATCCATTTACAGATGCTTGTGGATTTTAGTAGACATTTGTGCCATTTAGTGATGAAGTCATTTGTATGTGTTGTTTTATTTTGCTGATGTTAGATTTTTCTCTATAAGCCCAGATAAAATGTGTAATTTAAAAAAAAAAGATAGTTCATCAAAATGTATGCCAGACACAAAGCTTAAGCCAGACAGTTTTCATAGAAAAACAGAAAAANTTGATGGAAAGTAAAAATCACAAAGCACCACCAACCCCAGGTGATCACATGTTTATATAAGGGAATTCAGCTCAATATATATTTCTTGGCACCGGGNATTGAACCCAGGGCTCTCCACAAGGAAGGCAAAAGTTTTAAAAACCCAAATAGTTATAGTCCACCATTTCTAAATTGTTTCAAATCAAAGCAAATTTCNAAATTCTTTAATGGCGTAAATGTAATACTTAATCTGGATAATGCTCACATGCACACACTATATAGCAACAAATACTAACTGGTCCAAAATTTCTCAGTGCAATATTAGCTGTCCATGTACACCAAAACCACAGCAAATCATGTCCATACTTACATTCAGGGTGTATGAACCTTAGGGGCCTGTTAGGAAACTTGTTACATTGAATAAACAGGTTTTTAAAAGGTCATTTTATTACTTTCATAGAAGATGGGAAGATATTTGAAAAAATTCAACATGTCTTCATACGAACATGAAAGAGGCTGGAGATGGAGCTCAAGGGCAGAGCCACANGGAAAGTTCATGACCTTGCAGGAAAAAAAAGTGATGTTGCAGTGCATGGGTGCACGGGTACCTCTTTGGCATGTACTTCTCTCCTACACTGCTTGTGAGAATACTGGACAATTCAACTGACAGAACAGATTTAGTACTGTATGAGACAACTACATAGTCCTTAAACAGCTAGGAGACCCTGTTAAGCGGCCACTCAAAACACTCAAAGACTGGCCATACTCAACAATGGAGGAGCAACAAGAACTCTTGCATATTGCTGGTGGGAACTTAAGATGGCACTGCCACATTGTAACAAGCAGCTAAGCATCTTCCTAAACAGACTACCAACATCCCAGCCATTCTGCTCATCGCTACTGAAGAAGAGACTTGTCTANGAATGCCCACAGCATCTTTATTCACAATAGTTCTGAACTGGAAACTATCTACNTTAGTACAGTGGGAAGCCATGCAGCACTGAGGAGGATCAAACACTGCATCCAGACACACAGATGAATCTCAGTCATGCTGGCTGGAGGGAGCCAGAAAAAGAAGTGCTGTTTAAGCTCCATTTCTATCAGATTGCACAAGAAGTCTGTGGTTGCTAGGGATGGGGTCAAGAAAGCTTTTGGAAGTGACCTGTGCCTTATTTATTGTGTTCCTAGGGTGTTTGTGTGTCCCCAAAGTCAGCAAATTGTATGCAAAACGTATTCCAAAGAACCAATTAAAAAAGGATAGGATCACGTCCAAAGACTACCAGAAATGACTTGAAGACACCTCCTTCAGTTAACCTAGGGCACTTTGGGTACTGCAGTAACTGAGCATGTGATTGGATAAAACACAGACTCTATGACCTTATGCATCCTGACAATCCTCTAAAACCGTGACTGATAAAATTCAGGGGACAAGAGATGTGGCTCAGCTGATTCAGAGCTTGTCTAGCACACACCAACAGGGCTTCAATCCCAAGTACAGTGGTCCAAACGTCAGAAAGTAGAGAAAAGAGGACCAGAAACTTAAGATCATCGTTGGCTACACAGTTTGAGGCCAGCCTGACCTAAATAAGACCCTCAACCCCACCCCCGTCACAGAACAAAACAACCACAAAGAAAAAAGAAAAACTAAACTAAATTAGATCCGTCCATCCATCCATCCATCCCATCCATCCAGGAGCCAATTAAGGTGCGACACGTAGAACTGAGCAGTCTGCAGAGCGGGCAGCTTGAGCTCCAGAGAGTTTCTGACGTTGGGAGCACCGCATCCCCAGGGTCGCCACGCGGCCGCTGGGTCCCGAGCGGCGGTTGAGCCAGCGGCTTGCTCACCGCGCGGCTACAGCATCCTCCAGCACGGCCGCTCGCGCATGCGCAGTTAGCAGTCGCTGCTGGGCGGCTGCCGGCGGGATCGGTCTGGGGAGACGCCGGGGACCAAGTAGCAGCTAGTCGGACACCTGAGCTGCCGCTGCCGGACACAAGCCCGCAGGACAGGTGTGTGAACCTTGGGGCCGGGGTGAGGAATCAGGTCCGGATGGCCGGGCTGCACCGGATTCTGAGTCTAGAAGATTCAGCTGGGTGCGGCCAGGTGAGGCTGAGGTTGAGTTCAAGGATGGAGGTGCAGCAGCTAGACACTTGGGTGGGCTCTGCCAACCTCGGGTAGAGAGTTCAGCCTTGGGTGGAGGGAGACGCCACTTCGAGTTCCTTGGTCCTCCACCTGCTGCGCTGACGCTGGGTTCCTGCTCAGCCTGGAGCCCCTGGAGTCCGTTATCCTAGCGGTTGCCATTGTGGCCCCGTTCCACCGAGTCCTGGCCACGCTCCCAGAGGAGTTCTTCGCATCTTTCTAGAAAATGCAAACAAAACCAACTTGGGCTCCTCATAAGCAGCCCACCTCTGTGCAATCCATCACTGCGAAGCCAAAAGGACCCCACCACCACCATCCGCGGTAAAGGTGGAGTCCTGGCCACTCCCTAGACACTTAGGTGGAGTCTAGCGGGCGCCACTAGGGAGGGAAGCAAAGTGTGTTGAATTCAGCTAAACCTTAATGACTAGAGACTCATTATCTAAAGCCTGTTTACTATCAATCAGATACTTTAGTTGAACTTAAGTGGCATCTGCCCCACCCAGGAGGAAGGAGGCTCTGCAGGGGTTTGTTCCGGTTAAAAAATCAATGGCTAGGAAGTTGGCAACTGGAAACAGAAGGTATAAACAGAAACGAACAAATTAGGCAAAACAACAAGGTCAGTGGGAAGACATTTGGAACATGATTAATTTGTGTTGAAACTTTTTGATGCATGAAATAGTAAATCGTGGTTTTTTTAGTTTGTTTGTTTGCTTGCTTGCTTGTCCTGACGTTTTTACATCTCTCTAGATAGCCCTCTTCTTGGTAATTCTAATTTCTGACAACTTTCTAGTCCACATTTTGTTGGTGTGGTCATCCAGTCACATTGACCTTTTCCATTAAGTTCTTAGAACAAGATAGTCTTCTTCTGTCCTGTTTTTCTGGTTGGTCAGAATGGTTTCCTGTGTGTAAATGATGGCATGTGTTGATGGATATGCACTGGTGGGCGCTGTAAATTAGCNTCAGGGCTTGTTTTGGTGTCTATAAAATTTCCTTCTTAATTATGTATTAGAAAATTGGAACCATCAGCATTGATAGGACTTTAGCTCACACCACTCGACCCTCTCACTAAATGGGTGGGAAGAGGCCCAGAGCACTTGCCCAGTTCCATTGCCCTCTGGACAACAGTGCTAGCCACTACAAAGGTAGTAAGGTCAGGAAGCTTTTGACCTCTGTCATTCTGTAGTTGCGCTTCTGAAGCCACAGGAAAGAATCAGAGTCTCTAACCATCACTCTTGAGGTGTGCCAATGACATCTGATACCTCAGTCCGCCTTAGACCTGAACACAGGCAAAAATCCTCAGTTATAAGAGGAGCTGTTTACAGGAGTGTGAGTGTGTTGAAAAGGAAAAGTGCTGGGGCTGGAGAGGTGGTCAGTAGTTAAGAACACACACTGCTCTTGCAGAGGCCCTGGATTCAGTTCCCAGCACCCGCATCAGATACTCACAGCCACCTGTAACTCCAGGTCCAGGGCATCAATGCCCTTTTCTGGCCTCCTCTGGACCCACACATACGTGTACATGACCCCTCAGGAGAAATACACATATACATAATTAAAGTCTTAAAAAACATGTAAGGTGGATATTCAGAATGAAAGAGTGAGTCTTGGAAGAAGCAATCTATAAGAACTCCTGAAAATGTTGTAAGTAGAGTCCAAGTTAAGAATTCTTACAAAACACCAGGCCTGCAAGAAGGCAGGGGTTAGTTATGAAGGTTAAGCAGAGTGGAAATGACACAGTGACAACTAGTAATGTCTGTCAGGAAGGTCATGTCCCTAATAGAAGGCTCAGGGCTGAAAATGTGTTCATTCCACAAATGCCCTCCTAATGAGTTTAGTTACAAGAGACTCCAGGGGACCCGTGGCACTGTACTCTGTCTAGTTCTGATTTGTTTTCTGGTAGTGAACCCAGCGCCTTGGGCATGCCAGGCTAGTGCTGTGGCAGTGTGCTCGTTCCCAGCCCCAGTCCGTACACTTAGGCCCACTCTGGCTCACTAGAGGTGATGGTAACAGAAAGAGGAAATAAACCAGGCACAGTGGCGCACATCTCTAATCCCAGCACTTGCGAGGCAGAGTGGATGTCTGTGAGTTCTAGGCCAGCTTGGTCTACATAGTAAGTTCCAGGACAGCAAGGACTAAACAGAAGATCCTGTTTCAAAAATCAAAACTAAAAATTAGACTGATTTATTTATTTATGAGTGGGGTGGTCAAACACTATGGCCCACATGTGGAGGTCAGAGGACAGCTTTTGGGAATCAGTTTTCTCTGATGTGAGTTCTGGGGATTAACCTAGGTCCTCAGGCCATCTTGATGGACACAATAAGCATATTTCAATTCAGTGGAAAGAGCAAGTTCAAATTAATGAAGGTGTTGGGTCATCCTTGAGACTGAATAATTCCTCAAAACTGAAGAGTGACCTCTTACCTGTAAGGTTCAGGAATCCTCAGAGAGCTTTCATAGGAAGAAGCAAAGAGTATATATAGGAAGATAACACAGTGTGGTGGTGTGCACTTGCAATCCCAGTGCTTCGAGACAGAAACAGCCCCTGGATCCCTGGGTACAGCAATGACGGAAAATACTGTGGAGGCTTCTCAGAAATTAAAATCAGAATCATCACATGATCAAGTGATCAGGTATATGTCCTCTTTATTAATTCTCTTGTTGCTGAGACATAACACTGAATAAAAGCAACTCAAGGAGAGAAGGCTAATTCTGGCTTACAGTCTGAGGGAATACAGTCCCTGTGGCCGGGAAGGCATGGCAGTGGGAAGAGGAGTCCGCAGACAGAAAGCAGAGAGAGATGAAGGCTGGTGCTCAGCTCACATACCCTTTTCCTTCAGTTTAGGGCCCCAGCCCAGGAGTTGGTGATGTCTTCATTAAGAATGAGTCTTTGTACCTCAATTAACACAAGCTAGAAACCCCTGTATTTCTCTAGGTGATTCTAGATTCTGTCAAGTTGACAATATTAACAATCCAGGAACTTAAACTGAAAATTTATTTTGAAAGAGAAAACATGGTTCTGAAGTGATATTAATACGCTTTTAATTTTTTTTACATTTATTTACTTTGCGTGTGTGTGTGTGTGTGTGTTGTCTCTGTCCATAAAGATGGCAGTATCTGAATATAGAAAGCTCCCATTAAGGTAGATTTCTATTTAGTAGTTTTTGAAAGTGTACATTTTCAAAGCAAACACTAGAGTGGTAGCCAGAAACCTTTAGAAGAATTCAAGGTCGTCTGACCCAGACATCCATCTAAAATTTTGTTCTGAAAAGGGGTTGTGTCAGTTGAGCTAGTTAGGTAGAATAATGCTTGTTGTGATGTTTTATAAACCTCTTTAATGATATATAATTTGTGTACTATCAAGTTCAACTGCTTAATATATGTAATTATATTTATAGAGTTGAGTATCCGTTACCAAATTCCAATATTGGACATTTTATCACCCTACATGCCCACTAGGTGTCCCCCAGTCCTGATCTAGCTGATGTCTCATCTATTCTCCAGTTCTTGTTTTCTCCTTTCTCTAAAGTGAAATGGTACAACATTTATGATTTTCCCTGACTGGCTTTTCCCTAGGCATAATAGGTTTGGGTTCATGCATTCTTGTATGTCTCTTGCTGTCACTGAATGCTTTTCCNTGGTATGAGTGCTTCAACTTATGTCTATACACTCATGAATTGATGGGCATTTGAACTGGTCTACATTTGAGTTGATACAAGAAGTGCATTTTATGGCTTGTATCTAAGTATTTGTGAGGATATAAGTTTTAGTTTTGTTTTGGCTATCCTTGAGTGGAATCACTGGGTCGTGTTGAAACCTGCCACACTATTTCCCACCTCTGTTGGTATGGTATCTTGACACACCTCAGCAATGTGTGAGAGTTCCAGTTTCTCCAGTCTCTGTGGTTTTCAATTGTCATTTTTGATCATAGCAATTCTGGTGACTGTAGTGCCATCTTTCTTAAGTAGATGCAGATGTGTCCACAGCTGTCTATGGTCTGAGAAGCTTTAGAGCTCTGAGAGTCTACTTTTAAATGTCCCCATGTTGATTTTATCTTTGGGGAAAGAGTAGCATACATGATGATGATGTGTTATTGTGTGACCTCTTTTGAATCAATGACACTGAACTGTTTCAGTGCCCAACAGTACTTGAAAGTCCTTTGGCACCAGGGGAGAGATCTTGAATTAGTATATGCTGCTGAAGTGGGTGATAACATAATTACATAAATCAAGAACTTCTGCTAAGAGGATGACAGGTTGCATTTGGCATTTCTTCTAGCACAAGGAACAGCAGTTATTCAGTGTTTGAAGAGACATGTGGTTGGATAATTATATGATCATGGAATTATAGGAACAATGAGTTCAGAAGAATATGGTCCCCAGCAGACAGCTTTCTACAACATGGGATTTGATTTTGACAAAACACTGTTATTTTAAATGTATGATTAAAAATCCCTTAGTTTTTGGTGTTTAGATGTGAGTGGACTCTAGCTTTATAATTATAAAATGTCTAATTTTGTATATACTTAAGCTACATTATTTGAAATAATGTAAATGAAAATTTAGAAATCGTGATAGTTTTTTTTTCAATGAATCAACATATTATTTGCATTTGATAGACAATGTTACTCACATCTTTATATTTTTATACCATTAGCTCTTTGGTTTTGGAAGAAGACTTAGAACTGCAAATTTGAAGTTGGTGTTTTACTTGTTCAAGGCTTAATTTAAATAATGTTGCTGGTGATGAAAGCATTCCAGAATAAAGGAGAAATTATTTCTTCCTATGGTTCTTACCACACAGCATCCATGCCTGACTTTTCACTGGCTGCTTTAATTTCACAGATAGTCAATATGCGTTTCCAAGGTGTTGGACTATGCTTGGGTCTTCTGTTCATCACTGTCAATGCAGAATTTATGAATGATGGTGTTGAGGTGGAAGACTTCAATGAAAATTCAGAAGAGAGTAATATTAAAGAAGATGAACCTTCCTCAGGGGTAAGACAGTTGAGAAGTGAGTTATAAGCTAGTCTTCCCATGGTCATAAGAGACATGTTTCCTTCCCTTCTGACAGGGTTAGTCTTCTCAGTGCATGGGAAAACGTTGCTTTTTCCAACTGTGTTCCTTAGTGTGCCTATAGCAAAAAATTGTTGACACCTCTTCCATTTGTGCTCAATGAGTACGCTCAATGCTACCAAAACAGGAGTTCCCTGGTTAAAGAGGATCAAGTTCTATAGCAAAGACAAAGGCTTTTAGTTCTAGTTCTGATATCAGACTTTGCCAGACAAAATGGAATGCACCATAACTTGTGGTTCTTCAAGAAGTAAAGGAAGTGGCTTTTGTTTATTTCTCTGTGTGTGGAAAATGCACACAGGAGGATGAGTTTGAAGGGAAAGGAGTGTCATAGGCAAACACCCTATTACAGGGGTCTTTGAAAGATCACACTTGAAAGAATTGACACGTGTGCTCACCACTCATAAGTATATTTGTGAGATGACAAGAAGTGGGGAAAAACCACTTAAAATTTTATTACCAGACATCAGTTGTACAAAATAACAGGTTTCATTATGGCATTACTAAGAGGTGAGCTTTGCAACCAGAGCCCATGCCACCTGGAATCTCTACTGCCCAAGTGCCCTGCGTACTAGGTTCTGAANTATCTGGACGACTTCGAATATTAGCAAAAATGAATAACTTTGACTTTAAAAAAATCTCTTTTCTAGACTATTAAATATAAGACACCTCAACCTATAGGAGAAGTATATTTTACAGAAACATTTGACAGTGGAAAGCTGGCAGGGTAAGTAGTCCTTGCAAGACAGCATTTTCTTTAGTTTGGTGGGTTTTCTGAAGCTATTTGTCTGTGAGAATTAGCTCTCCTGTGACTTTGTGAAATAATTTAAAGCTATGTATTTATACAAAGAGACATAAATTCGGAGTGCAAAGAAAACACACAGCATTTCCTTGTTCTCTAGGGCAGATGTTAACAGTGGAGACTCACAAGACAATTCGGAGTTACTCTTGCAGCAACAGTGATGCTATGTCTATCTGTAATGGTTAACACCTTCTGACTA
This sequence comes from Neotoma lepida, assembly GCA_001675575.1. Taxonomy (NCBI): domain Eukaryota; kingdom Metazoa; phylum Chordata; class Mammalia; order Rodentia; family Cricetidae; genus Neotoma; species Neotoma lepida. The sequence continues at coordinate 387,300 of LZPO01075894.1, forward strand.
GTACGCTCCAGACCCTCTGCTAGTAGTTAGACATATACTCCATCCCAGTTCCCACTGAGAAACTGAGGCCTGGTGTGCGAGGTTACTCCCACACCGATACTGAAGAGGAGATTTTGAGCCTCCTGGGATTGTGCAAAGGCTAGATTAACTGATTAATTTCTTGGCACTAATTCATTTTGAATGAAAACTGATTATGTTGGGAAACTTCTTGTATTTTTACATTATCTATAAATTGCAAATCTTACTTTAATGGCAATATCTGTCTTCACCTTTATTTACAGGTGGGTCTTATCAAAAGCAAAGAAGGATGATATGGATTCAGAAATTTCCATATATGATGGTAAAATACTTAAATATTAGATAACAATAACCTATGTTCATTAGCCTTTGAGATTATGTTTTTGTTAAATTATGTTGGCTAGAAGTGCCACCCAGCCTTCACAATGAAATGTTAAACTTTTCACCCTGTTCTTCAGTGTTTCGGGATTGCTATTCACCCTGTTCCCCTTCAGTGTTTCAGGGGTTGCTGGATTGAGCCAGTTTTCTGACTCCTAAATCGCAGTTGGACTTTGACTCCAGGGGTTAGCTTGCATGGTGCTCTTCTGGATGTTTCGCCTCTAGCCTGGGCACTCATAGATCAAGAGCAGAGGTGTCTTAATGAGCACTAGAAGATCATGGCCACCACTGCAGCCNACAGCTCCACGGGATCCCTGATGGTGCTGTGCTGTCTTCAGGTTGCCTGTGGAAGTGTTTTTCAGGGTCATATTCTCTTCCCTCGAAAGACCACCTTGGAGAATGACAGAAGAATGCCCCGCTTCTGGTCTAAAAGCAGCCTCCTCAAGCATCATATATCCTCTGTTGCAGGGGACCAGGAGGGGAGTTCCACTGTCTAGGAGGTCCTCACACCCTTAAGTATATGGCCTAGAACTCAGACTCGACAGGCAGTCACATCAGATCATGTGCTAGACTTCAGTTGTCAGTTTCCTTCTCATAGCTTCTGTAATTGTGTAAGATAAAGATCGTGCCTGCCTGCCTTTCTCTGTACAAAATGTTCTCCATCCCAGCAAATCCCTCCTGCCACCACATGTGTGTGCACCCTACATAAACCCAAGTGCAGACCAATCTAAAGCCATTTACAGAATTCTTCCCTTAAAGAAACAATGTGTCCAGGGGATAGACTGCTAGAATTGGTTCAAATAAACCCAGTATCACTAAAAACCAGAATGTTTGATTTAAGCAACTGTGTTTAAGCACTTCACAGTCTTTTTT
>LZPO01075894.1:389243-401850 GCA_001675575.1 Neotoma lepida
TTGAAAGAGTCAAAGAGTGATGTCCAACACCGAACTTTGGGGTAGAGTTAGCCCACCTGGCTCACAGCCTGTGTAGCGCCGTGGTCTCACTGCAGGAACACTCAGATCTGAACGCTTAAATCCCAGCCCAGAGCTCCAGNTCAGCTTTGCTGTTCATTGGCTTAGTGCTTCTCTGGGGTGATGTNCTTCTGGCCCAAAGCTTTCCCAGCCACGTGGCTTAGTCAGGGAAGAGTTTATGTGATGAGACAGTTTTCAAATGCGACTTCAGTACCTGCAGTAACTGCTGTAAGAATGGGAAGATCACTGCTAACAACTGCTGAGATGTGGTTTTCTGTGTGTCTTCTGTTCTAGCTCACTTAACTTTGCTTTTGCTTTTAGGAAGATGGGAAATAGAAGAACTGAAGGAAGACCAGGTACCTGGCGACCGAGGACTGGTTCTTAAGTCTAAAGCCAAGCACCACGCAATATCTGCCATCCTTGCAAAACCCTTTATTTTCTCCGATAAACCTTTGATAGTTCAGTAAGTTTTAGGACTTTTTAATTTGTATTAGTTTGGTATAATTTGGCATCTGAATATATGTCAGGTTTTGGTGCTATGTACAACAAAAAAAATTCCCACATTTCCCTTTCCAGGTTGATATACAAATGCACATCTATATATATATAACCACACCCTGGGCTTTGGGGGGGGCAAACAGCTTAGTGATAAACTATACATCCATATCTTGTATGCACAATTCTGCCACTGTAAAAGATGGTACACTGAATCCACCACTTTTATCTTAGTTTTTCTAGTTCCTTGCTGATAAGATAGTCACCTCAGGACGTTGAGAACAGAACCATAAGCATGGCCAGTTTACAGTTCTGTTCATGCCTAGATGCCTAGCTACTCAAAGGCAGCAGATTAATTCTAAGAGGAAACTGTCTGCAGGTCAGTGTCTTTCGACAGTGAGCTTTCTAGCTCTTTCTAAAGTCCCATGCTGAAGAGACCTTCTCTTCCTCCTGCACTGACATCAACTGTGTGGTCTGCATGTGCACTGCCCCAAGGTCAGGATAAAGGCCCAACCTTCTCTCACCTGAAGACTGTGAAGCCACAAAGAAGCTCTGAAAACCCTTCCCTATTCAGATCACACAAGACAGGAATTGTGGNTGTGCTCCTGGCAAGTGACATTGTGTCTGACACTGTCCCAAATTAATATGTCCTACAGAAATAGCAGTAGTACCTGGCAGGCCTCCAGACCCTCAGTTCCCTGCCGATGCAGTGAACAGCACTCCTTCTTGGGATTAGTTGCAGTCTAGATGAATCCATGTCAGTGACTGTTTACCACCAAATAAAGACAAGNAGGGTTTTCCTATCACCTGAACTAATTAAAATAGCATTACAAATACTTAGTGGGACCAATTTCCACATTGGTATTATTTATTACTAATTAGGATTTGGTCTGATTTTTGTTTTGCTGATAATTTCTTTTTCCTTTTTTTCCTCTCTGTGGTGTGTGTGGAGGTGGTGGTGGGGGGTGGGGCTGTCCTCCATGTTCACACAGCATTTTACATGGGTTCTGGGGATCTGAACTCTGGTCCTAATGCTTGGGTGTCAAGTGCTTTAACTACTGAGCCATCTCCCCAGCCCTTCCTTGAGACTTTAAGGTAGCCTTACTATCATTCTTTTAAAAATTAGATGTATATAGCATCACTTTATGAATGTACTATTCATTTGGAAAGGGTTGTACAGGAAACCAACACAAAATTCAAGTTGTCAGGGCTAAAATGAATGTAGTGTTTTGTGTGCCAGGCACTGGTAGGAAAATGTCTGTCTTGCCAGATAGGAAGCAAACAGAAAAATACATCTAAAAATTTCCCAAACAACTGTGAAATGATTGTTTTGGAAAAAAAATAAAGAGGATCAAGAACTGAAGAGCAGTCAAATGGGCTGAGATGGAACTATTTTATGTTAAGTGCTGTATTGGCACGTGGATTTGCTGGACTCTATGGATCCTTTTCCAGCTTGTGCACACGTCANTACATGTTGAGCACGCCCAGTCTGAGATCTGAAATGCTTTGAAATCTGAAACATTTTTCCAAGCTTTTTGATCACTTATTCATATAACAACTTTGTACTACTGTTTTGTTCAATATTTGTTCAAATCTTAATTTTACACATGCTATCTATCTGTGTGGTGCTTGATATTTTAATAGATGTGTTACAGTCAGTGTGTAATGGAAATTCACATTTCTGTCTCTTTAAATGCTTATCACATGTTTGTGTTGAGATTCTCCCCTCTGGCTCTTTCTAGAACATAAATTATTGTAGTCACCTGCTGTTGCAGAGGGCACTAGAATGTCTTCCTCCTTCCTGAGTGTATTTTGGTCCCTGATCTTTATCTTCCTTCTTTCTTTCCTCTCCCTTTCAATTCCAAACCCCTAATGACTCATTTTCACTTCTATAAAATCAGTGTTTTACCTTCCAACAGGAGTGAGACCATGTAGTAAATGTCTTGAGTCTTTTGTTGGAATTATTTTACTTAGTGTGATGCTCCATGTTCCCAGCCGTGTCTCTGGGAATAAAGCTTCCTCTTTTTAAATGGCTGTGCAGTGTTCTCCACCTTTTCCCAACATCAGTGGTCACCTCAGTTAATTCTGCATCATGGCAGTTGATAATAGTGTGCGGTAAATGCTGCAAGTGCAGGCATCTCCTGGCCTGATTACACTGCCTGTGGGTATGTTCCCAGTCCTGGGAGAGCTGATAAATGGCTCATAGTGTAGTTCTGGTTTTCATTTGAGAAATCTAGTGCCATTTCTCATAGTGGCTGCATTAATTTATAGTCCCACCATCAATACATAAGATTTACCCTTTCTGACATCGTAAGCAGGTTTGCATGTTTGTTTTGTTTTGTTTTTGTTTGTTCGTTTGTTTGTTTTGTTTTATTTTTTTCATTAAAGCCAATCCACCTGGGGTAAGATTTGGTTTGTATTTTCCTGATGCATGACAGTACATGTCCTTTAATATACTTTTGCTCATGTGTTTCTTCTTTTGAGAAATGTCTTATAAGCCTATTGCATCTCTTGTCTTTTGAGACAAGGTTTCTCTGTGTAGCTCTGGATGTCCTGGAACTCACTCTGTAGACCAGGCTAACCTCTAACTCAGAGATTCACCTGCCTCGGCCTCCCGAGTGCTGGGATTAAAGGCATGCGCATATTTTTAATAGGACTTTTGAGATTTTTTTTTCATTTTGCTCTTGAGTGTTTCATATAGTCTGAATATTAACCAATAATTAAACAAATTATTCCTAATTTGTCCAACTTGTTTTGTACTAACATGTGGTTTTTCCTGGAGAAAGCCCTGNGTCCCACTGGGTAGACCATGCTTCTGCAGCTGCTCAAGGACACGTTCTGGAGCTGTTGGTTGACCAGAAATTGTTTAAATCCAGTGATGCTTTGCTCAAATGGTCTGTTCATTGTTACATTGGGGGTGTTGGAGTTCCCTGCGATTGCTGGTTCTCCTTTCAAGTCTAGTTGTGTTTATTTGACACACACACGCTGCAGTCTCAAGTTCACACCTGCACTGGTTGGGATTTCACCCTCTTTATCTGACCTTTATCTTAGTGATTTGTCTCCCCTTACTGTTTGACCAAGTCTGTTCTACCCATCTGAGGGGAGTTGTGATCTTCCATTTGAGTGACAGATCTGTTCTACCCATCTGAGGGGAGTTGTGGTCTTCCATTTGAGTGACAGATCTGTTCTACCCATCTGAGGGGAGTTGTGGTCTTCCATTTGAGTGACAGATCTGTTCTACCCATCTGAGGGGAGTTGTGGTCTTCCATTTGAGTGACAGATCTTTTTCAGGACTTCACATCCCACCTCTGCAAATCTTTTTGTAGGCAGAACAAGGTTGGCTCCTCTTCTTGTATTGTTCAGGTTTTGTTGTTGTTGTTGTTGTTTGTTTAGTTCATTTTTCTTAAATTTACTCAGCAAGTCTAACTTTTATTGAGGAGTTTAAAATGTTGGTATTCAAGGCTGTTGTTTCAAGGGATTCTCTAATTTTGTCAATATGCTTTTGTAAGTTTTTTTTACTGTTTGATTTCTTACTGTTCATCTCTGATGGTTTAAACTTGTGTGTGTATGTGTGTGTGGGGGGGTCTATCATGAGTTTTATGTTTTAATGTGCTTCTGTGTTGGTAACTATTGTCCTTTTGCTCCAAAGTAGGACTCCCTTATGAAGTTCTTGTAAGGCTGGTTTGTTGGTGCTGAGTTGAGAGAGGTTTTACTTGCCTTAGGAAGTAATTATTTTTCCTTTTTAAAAGGCTAGCTTTGCTAGCTAAGGTGTTCTTGATTGCCAGTAATAGTTTTTATTTTTGTAACCTCTGTGAGTTCACCATCCCAAATGTTTTCTGAACTGTACTATTTTTCCTACAGTGTCTGCTTCCCAGCTTGGACAATGCTTTTCTCTCATGGTTTTATGAACTTCCTCTTCAGATGTTTTAGAATTCAAGTATCATGTGTTTCAGACAAGGTTTTCTTTGGTTGGATTTTCCTGGAGGCCTTTGAGCATTCTAGAATTCAGATCAGCTTCCTCCACCAGCTTTTTAGAGCAACTTTCATAGTAAATTACATCCTCCTGTCAGTGAATCCTAGGGTGCTGGTTGGGTAGGCCACATTGGCTTTAGTTCCACATGGACACAGTAGTGTGGTGTCAGGTAGCATCTTTAGCTATAAAACCAATGATTGCAGGTGTCTCAATGACTTAGGTGGCAGGGGTTTGTGAGGTCACTCTGTCAGCTTGAATGCAGCTCTTTCAGATTGAGCATGTTTGGCAGTGCATGCAGCTACAGGTAGCTTCCACAGGCTTTTTAGGGGGCATGGAGATGCTGCAGTGGGTCCAGGGTGGCATGGTGTAGCACTCCCAGCAGTAGGGAATGCATTGATTTCTGGGGACTTAGTGTGGATCACATTTGGATAGCTGATGGTCATACAGAGTCTCTAGGCTAGAGGGTCTGAGAGGATGTAGTGGGACATTCTTGACTATGGTGTAGGATGCTCATCAGTGTCCAGACTTGGCCATTGCCTTTGAAGGACCTTGGTAAACTGAGGTGGGTGCTCAAGGTGGATGTGGATGCCAGAATCCTTCCAAGATCTGAGGATTATTGATTTGCCTTAGCTTCTTGTTTGGAACCTTGGTGGGCCAATCAGTTTAAGGCAGGCTTCTTTCTGTTTTCCGGGATGAGGGGGGTGGATGGGTAGAATTGCTCACTCGAGTTGTGGGACCACAGATAGGCAAATTCTAGGATGGAGCTGTTTCATCAGGCATCTGGGCTGGGCCTGGCACTGTGAGCTGACACTTTTTTTTTAGGATAATCCAGTGGTGTGGGTTGCTTGTCAGTTATCTAAACTGAGCTGGGGTTGTAAAGGCTGCTTGTGGGCTTCTTCTGTAGGAAATAGGTCAATGCCCACAGCATTAGCTGGCATTGTCGGAAGCCTCCTACTGGCCCATTCACCACTTTGTGAAGCCCCTTTGGACTCAAAGTTGGTCTTGGCTCAAGAGCTGGCATGCTAGATGCTGTGTGCTTCAACCTGTCCTGAGACTGAACCAGGTCTCCATTTTGCATCTCTATTGTGCCTCTAGTATGTTCCATACTCTCCCTCAAAAACTCCAATAAATTAGCATTTTTTTCTGTTGTTTTTGCTTTGTTTTTTGTTTATTTTAAATTTCTCTCAGTTCTCAAAACATCTAGAATTATCTCTTGCTCTGAAATTTGAAATAGTTTGATTAACCAGTGTCTCTCAAAGTGTTTTGGATGTTAGAGCATTTCAGATTTCAGGCTGGGGATATACCCAGCAGGTAAAGGTCATCCTTGAGTCTCAAAGAAACATCCAGTGTGAATGCTATGTGTGATCATACAGCTTTGGAAAATTAAAGATGGGCTAGCCTAAGAAGAAAGCACATTAGCCCATGAAAGATTTTAAGAAGTTCTACATATAAAAACATCTGTAGCTTTCATGTTTTCCCCAAGTATGCTTGACCACGTAAGTTAGTTTTCTTCCTTTAACTGTTTTGTATAATGTTTTGGTAGATGATATTCCTGAGAAATGTGAGTTACCACAGATGCTGTGTCTGTATCCTCAGTTTCCTGTTGACTTGACACTTAGCAGCAGTTTCCCTATGTGACAAGTGGCGTTTTACTGACCCTCCAGTCCACTGCGTGTGATTTACACTAGCAAATTAATGTTCACTTTGTCTGAGGGTTTGTTTCTAACAGTGCTGGGGAGTGAAAGCAGGCCGTAGTGTGTGCTGGGCAAATGCTCGGCCTCTGATCCCTGGCACTGTTTGTATTTTTTATTTTGTGACAAAATCTCACCAAGTTGCACCGGCCGTACTGAACCTGAGGGTCCTCCTGTCTCAGCCTCCCAAGTATCTGAGATTACGGCCTTTGCAGGCAGGCTCTGACAAGAGCTGATGCTCAGAAACAGAAAGTTTGCAGGATAAATGAACAGAGTGCCTGAGCCTCAGCATGGTGGTCATGTCCCTGTCCATGGAGCCAGTTTGTGGTGTCCCCTCCAGTGTTTATACTTCCTGAAGGATCCTTGTCCTTAAGTCACCTGGAATACAGCAATATCTTTTCTATTTAATTTTCCCGAAAATGACGACCTTTAAGCCACACCAGGCATCGTTTCTTCTGTTTCGTTCTTCAAAGATATGAGCCTCAGGAAGAAACTGTCAAGCTGTGTTTCAAGTAAAACTTATGCTTTAGGGGAAACAAATACATTTTCATTTATTTTTAAACTGTTTTTTAAATTGTTTTTGCTAAGTTCCATAACAGAATGTGATATTTTTGAGCCTTTGTTTCCCTATCATTGAAATCAAGTTGTTTAGATGGGTGAGGGTCACGTGCCGCGTCATAGGTGAGCAAATAGAGTCAAAGCTTGTTAAAGGATTTGTGCTCACACAGGACACCAGTGGGACAGGTGGAAGAATCAAGAAGCAGTTTGTGCTTTCCACTTGAGAGTCTGTGCCTAGAGCCCTCCTATGGACAGTTTAGGGACGAGTGAAGGCAGGGCCTGCCCACAGGCTTGTAAGTTGGGCAAAGTCACTCAGTCTTTTTTTCTTTTTATCTCTTTTTGATTTAAATGTGTATACCAATTGGGTTTAAGCTGCAAGGTAGTATATGCTTTTTTTTTTCCATCTTGTGCCTTAAGTTGCTGGGAAACATTTAAAACTAATTTATTAAATAATCAGCACTGCATATGGTTTCTTTTTCACTTCATATAACAAAACCTTTTTTCCATTTTTTTTTTACTGTTTTTTACTTTGGGAACTACTTTATGGATTTTTTCTCATATGACACCTAAGCTTTTGCCTTATCATTTTAGCAATACTATTTCTTTAAAAACAACCTAAAACAGAAGTAAAAATTGGCTGAGATTTCTAGTATGTTGTAAATCTGTGAGAGACTTAGGTGTTTAGCTGTCACACTAGACAATGGAAGTTGGCTATTTTGGTGTGAAATACCCCAAGTTATTGAGTGAAAATCTGAAACCTCTCTGGAGAAATTTAATTCGATAAATTCAAACTATTGAGCATGGTTTAGATGTAGTTGAATTGAAATAAAAATTAGTGCTGGGTTCTGAATCTCAGTGTTATCATCAATTTCTGAGAAACCTGTTGTAGCTCAGAACATCCGGAACACCGAGGCCAGGGATTGGCTCAGTAGTAGAGTACTTACCCAGCTTGTATGAGGCCCTGGGTTTGATACCCAGCTCCATCAAGAAGGAGAAGATAGGGAGAACTTACCTCATCAGAGTTTGAGGTTTCCTGTTGCAGTTTTAGTTAAAAATCTNTTTATCCTTACCTTATTACTTTGACTGGGAAAATTAGGTCAATGAGGTGGTTGGTTTTTCTCCAGTCGGTTGTAATTATTTTTAAAGACATTTTGTATTTTAACATCACGACTTGAAGCATTAGGTGAGCGTTTCTGCTCACTTCCTGTAAGTTGTGGATATTCGTTATATGAATGAGCTTGGTAGTAATGTAAAATGATTTTGCTTAAAGGAATTGAGAGTGATTCGTTATACTTTAAAGGGCAACAAGTAACTTTTATTTATCNGCAGTGTGGTTCTTTTTCCTCCATTTAGATATGAAGTCAATTTCCAAGATGGTATTGACTGTGGAGGTGCATACATTAAACTGCTAGCAGACACTGATGATTTGATTCTGGTATGACATTTTAATATCTAAGAACACCTTACTAAAGTCAGTAAGTATTTGAAGGAGTAGTTGACAACAAAAGTTCATTTTCAATTGAAAAAAGTAACTATGTCTTTTTCTAGCATGTCTGCACGGTCTTTACAGTTTGCCTTCAAGATTCATGACCCAGTTGCGTTACTTGATGACAACATCAATTCTGTGCTCTTTAGTGACATAGGTAACTGTGCCCCATCTGTGGATAGAAGTGACAGGTGCTTAGAAATGCCGATGAGATGTCAAATTGAGCTCTTCACACGTTTGTTCAGAGAAGCTCAAAGCAGAAGTGGCCTGAAGCCCACATTAAAAACTGGGCTGTTTCAAGTGTTGCCAATACACAGAAATACACTATAGTGGCCTTCCAGTTCTGATAGGTTGGGGACATTTCTTACAGCATTCTGCAAAAAAAGAGGTCACAGTGGGAGCTCTGTCAGGGGTCTGGCTATAACAGAAGTAAGGAGACCTCGGGTATTGTTGGGATGGCTTTGCTGTGGGCAAGCTGCACAGTGCACATCAGAGGCTGCTTTCTGAACTGCTGGCTTTAGGATCGACAAAAGAGAGGCCACTTGTAGGACNTAGTGGTGAAGCTCTTGTTTTAGGTCTTGTAGGCCGTGGTCTCAGTGGAAGGGTGGCAAAAACGTAAATGACTTGAATCCCTCTATGTGCTTTTTTGGACTCCGTGAATCCTCAGAGAATTCTTCTAAGGGAGGAGCAGTCATCTCCACATTTGAGATGTGATGGTATGGGGATTCAGAGGGCTCAGAAACTCACTCAGCCACACACACTTGGTCACATGGCAGTGCTAACACTGGACCTGCAGTATCTGAGAACAGAGTGTCGTCCTNAAGTATAGGCCCCACAAGGAGTGAAATCCAGGTCCTCTCTGTGTCTGAGCACATTTTACTAAGGGTTATTTGCTGGTATCTTCCTGAATAATTGTAATGAATAATCAATCACTTTAGTCTAAGGTCATAAACGTGCTTAATTTCCTATGAACTGTTTGTACGTATTTGTATGAAGTGTTGAAGCTTTTTTCTGAGGCTAAGGCCCCAACTCTTCCCTGCACTTTCAGGAGGGAAGTAGCATGTACTTTTCTAAAGTCACACATTACTTTGAAGCAGAAGTTTTCACTTCGCTGTATCCTTTATTGTCATTTGTAGTAATTCTTCAATAAGTTGGCTTTTAATATAGTTTGTAAACTCCACCCATTGGACAGAATAGAGTCACTGACTGCACTATGACTCTGGACTAATCTGGACCATCATCTCTCTTTGAAGGAAAACTTTTATGATAAAACATCCTATACCATCATGTTTGGACCAGATAAATGTGGTGAAGATTATAAACTTCATTTTATCTTCAGACACAAACATCCCAAAACTGGAGCTTTTGAAGAAAAGCATGCCAAACCTCCAGATGTTGATCTGAAAGAGTTCTTTACAGACAGGAAGACTCACCTCTATACCCTTGGTACAGCTTTCATTCATTCATTCATTCATTCAGAAGTACTTGCTGACCACAGAGTTGCTGATGGCTTGTGCTTTCGGGAGAAAACAAACGTCTCTACCTTTAAGAAGTTTATCTTCTTAAGATAAGGGGGAGACAGCTGTGTCAAATAATAAAACGGGAGAAAAGAAAGCACCCAGCAGGGGTGAGGGGAGTTCAGAAGAGATACCTGAATGGAAGTCACGTAGTGATTCAACTTTCCTGACATTGTCTGCTGAATGGGGTTTACATAGGAGAATGTATGTTTTTAGGAAAATCCATTTTTAGGGGTGATATCCACTGGGTCAGGAACTCTCAAGTGGTTCTAAAACAGTTTGAGTTCTTTGTAATATACTTGCAACCTTTTAAGTTTGAGGGTTTTGTTTTAATATGAGGAAGATTGGATTATATTCTGTAACTATAAAAGAGGGACACTTTGTAGCCATGAGTCCCCACCAGGGTTAGCTAGTTGTTGAGTAGTTTTACCTGTGGAAATAATGGAAATTTTTATTATTTAAAAATGAGTTTAAGACAAATGTTGTCTTTATTTTAGAAAATACTGTAGCTAGTGATTTCAGCAAGTTTTCATTCAATACACTGGTTTTTCCTGGTTAGGAGAAAATTATATTCATAAGGTACAGGCCATTTTATTATTTAGAAGTATCTTTGCAATGTTTGTCTGAATAATAACTATAAAATTATTATTAAATTGTTCTTTAGTGATAAATCCAGATGATACTTTTGAAATATTCATTGATCAGAAAGTTGTGAACCAAGGGAGCTTGCTAGAGGATGTGGACCCACCTATCAATCCACCCAGAGAAATTGATGATCCCAGTGACAAGAAGCCAGATGAGTGGGATGACAGAGCCAGAATCCCCGACCCCACCGCGGTCAAGCCAGAGGACTGGTAAGCAGAGAGCTCAGCTACTAGTGTTNTCTAGCCTGAACTGGCCCAGGATGGGTGAAGTGTGATCCTAATTAGCCTTAACAATAAAAACCTGCATTCAGATATCAGGGTAAAAGCTGAAAGGTCAGAGAAGCAGAGCAGCAGCCACCAGAGACTTCTTACCTCTACAAAATCTCAGACCAAATGGGGGGAGATCCAGCCTCTACCCGCCTTATATTCCTGTCTCCACCTACCTAGTGCTGGCATTAAAGGCATGAATCTCCTTAGTGCTGGCATTAAAGGCATGAACCTCCCAAGTGCTGAGATTAAAGGTGTGTACCACCACTGCCTGGCCTCTAGAGTAAACTAGTGGCTAGCTCTGCCCTCTGATCTCCAGGCAAGCTTTATTTGTCAGAACACAAACGAAATATCACACAACAAATGGGTCAGTGACACTTACAGCCAATGAAACTCTTTTAACAACAATATTGTTTGCTTTGATGGTTTTGTATGAAATAATTTTCAGAAATGGATGTTGCATTTCCCTATCTTTTTAACTTAAAGTTTTCTTTAATGTTTTTACTTTGTTTCCTTTTCTTTTTTCTTTTTTCTTTTTTTTTTGGTTTTTCGAGACAGGGTTTCTCTGTGTAGCTTTGGTGGCACCTTTCGTGGAACTCACTTGGTAGCCCAGGCTGACCTCAAACTCACAGAGATCCGCCTGCCTCTGCCTCCTGAGTGCTGGGATTAAAGGCATGNGCCACCATCGCCTGGCTTTTGTTGCCTTTTCTTAATCATGTGTTTATATTTTAAGATATCAGTTCTATGGGAAGATCCATGAGTTTGAAACATCAAGCCTTTCATTTTAATTCTTGGCTTATTCTTCGTATGTGTGTGGTATTCTCTATAGGTGACTACAGAGAATTGGGGTTTTGGTTGNTGGTTGGTTGGTTGGTTGGTTTTGGTTTTGGTTTCGGTTGGTTGGTTGATTGGTTGGGTTTTGTTTGTTTGATTGTTTAATAATGACTTGGCTTTAGGTCGCTGTACTGTCAGCAGCTTATAAAGCCTTTGTGGGACTCATCACACCATCATGCCGAAGGACTGTTTCTCTTTATTAGCAGTGTATTTGTGTTGTTTCCNTTTTGGAGGTCTGAAGGTTTTCCTTAACTGAAATGCATTCAGTTGATGAGTCCCCACAACTTGAGGTCAGATGGTGAGGGATGCCAACATATCTCTCTTTCTACTGAGCTAGTCTTTGTCCTTCAGATATGATTTGTGATTTTTGCATAAAGATTGTGTTCTTTTATTCCTAAGAACCATAGTTTTTTGCTGCTGGCTGCATAACTTTTAATTAAGGTTTGCTAAATAGATTATATTTCTTTTTGTATTTAACTACTGTGTTAGGTTGTGCTGTGTAACAAATACCCCAAACATACCAGGCAAAGACAATACATGCTGGTTATTACCTCGGTGGGTTGAGGCAGGGATGTAGAGGTGGCCTGCCTGAGGGCCTCTGACTGTATCTTTATTGAGATGCCGCCACTTCCTAACCAGTTCAAGTTGCTGATCCCAGGAGGTGTCAGTCCTTCCCTACCTAGCTCTCCCTTTAGGTATGTTCATGGAATCTCAGATCACACCTCAGAAGTAATGATTATTTTGTGTGCTTGTGTGTATGTGTGTGCCTGCCCCACTGTGCCTGTGTGAAAGTCAGGACAACCCCAGGTAGTCGGTCCTCTCCTTCCATCATGCAGGTCTTAGGGGTTGAGTTCAGGTCATCTGTTCGACAGAAAGCACCTTTACTCACTGAGCCGTCTGGCTAGCCCTAAAGTGGGTTTCTTACTTCTCTGCTTTCAGTGAGTTCTCCCAGCTGTTTTATGTCTAAAGATGTTGTAGACGAAAGTTTGTCCAGTTCTCCCGCCCGGCTCCCACGGCCCGCTTAGACCCAAATAAACACACAGAGGCTTATATCATTTTTAAACTATGGCCCTGGCAGGCTTCTC
>LZPO01075894.1:420308-433032 GCA_001675575.1 Neotoma lepida
AAAAGGAAAAAGAAAACAACAAAAAAAACTTGAGCTTGATTTAAAATAATGGGCACCAACCAATGACCTGGTCTCCCAGCCTGAGGAGTGGAGGTAAGTGGATATAGCTTCCGAGAGGGGAAGCACAGGAGTTGGTGAAAAAGGAAAACCTTGATCAGAGTCAGGGTCTACAGCAGGGGACTTGTCTCCAAGTAGCATTCCACAGTTGCCTCAAATCTGAGGATTTATTTCTACCCCACTTTCCATATTGAGAACTTTTCCTTGGCCATCCTGTCCCATAATACTCCAGACCAGGGAAGATTAAGAACAGATCAACTGAGGGACATCAAGAGAGATCTTGGATTTAGAGCTTAATGTTTAACTGCATGGGGAGTGCTGGAATGTGTTCTCTGAGGAAGTAGTTCCAGATACTTTGTAGCAAAAGATCAAGCTGTGGCTGGGCTGCTAGATAGAAGTGCTTCACCTCCTACCACATGGATAAGCTGTAGCCACATGTGGCTTCCCAGGCAAGAAATCATTATCAGCCATGCTAGGGTTTAGATGTAAAGAGGCCTGGGCAGAGCCTGTCCTACCTAGACTGCACACTCCCATGCCCTTTCCTGTGAATGGAATAGTGTAACTGGTGATGCAGACACCATGGCTAAAAAGGACAGAACAACCTACACAGTAGAGCCTGCCGGCATGGGAACAACAGTGGGTGAGGAGCCTAACCCAGACAGAGCCCCTCCCAGGAACTTAACTAGCAGGGTAAGCTCCTGCACAGTTAATAAAAGGTCACTGCTGTAGCAGTCTTGGATGCTTAAATAAGATACACTATTACACTGTGGCACTACAAACCCTGGACACCCACTGCACGCTTACTTAGCAACTGTATCAAAACACACACAACTCTGAAACCGCTTTTTATTAAACAGCAAAGCAGAACTCAAACACAATTTTAAATATCTGTAAAGCAGTCACAAAAGGGTTGCAAAATATCTGCAATGTGAGGATTACATGTCCATATAGCTTACGTCACTAATACATTAGATGATTCCACAAGTCAACACAGCCCAATCAACTGCATTAGTGGATCCTTTCCTATTATAATATTTTATTATTACTTTTGATATCAATTCCTTTATCAAATGGAAGCTACAAACTAAATTTTTTTTTAATTTGTTAAAAGAAATGACTAAAATTCTGCAACAAAGTAGTTGAGTTTACAGAAATTCTGGGAAAACAACAGATAAAATACTAAGGTTAACAATTATCACATATACAAAACTCTCTTATATTCATGATTCTGATACTAATATACTCTCAATTTTGCAAAAGTTCATCTCCTGGGTACAAACAAACCTTGAGACCAAACTCTCAACTGGTCTCTCTGACATGTGGCTTACCTAATCCACTTACGTCAGACTTAGTCCGCTTTCACTGTCCCAAAAGTGCAGCTGTGGGCCAGAATTAACACACATCTGGAGGGAAAACATGTGGAGTAGGTTACTTCTGTTTGTCCAGTTTCCTCCCTATGTCTATCTTTCCTCAAGGTTTTCTATTTCTCACACGTGACCAGCACTCTTATCTTCTCAACACCAAATGGGCTATTTTGTGCAAAAGGGAGTTTTCAGCTTCTCAATATGACAATTTACATTTCAAAGAAAATCCTTCATTTTTATAGCTTCAATCTATTTTCAATTGATTAAAGAGAAACCAGGAATCCTATCTTATTACTAAATATCACAAATGGCAAGCCTTAGCTAAGAAAGTGTCTTATTTTGGTTAAGTGTCAACAATTACAGTTCAGGTTACTCTGGTAGGTGACAACTACTGAAGTTACTGTCAGGGAGATGGGAAGGAAGAGGCAGATGAAGGAGAGGCACAAGATGGTGGACAAGGTACAGAGCTGTGCATTTAGTACATGGTTTTGGTCGCTTTTTCACAACATGGTTATTTTCTTGTTTATTTTACTAGTTAGGCATATGCTAAAAGACAGTGCTAAACATATATATATATATATATATATATATATATATATATATGCAAATTGGCAAAACATTCATTTTCAAATTTCTTCATAAATATCTGTAATTCTAATTATAAAGTCTCTACATTTGCACATTTTCATAGACTAACGCAATACATATAACGTTAACTCAAGGATGTTTCCTGTTTAGCAGTTAATATTACCTAGATCTCACATTCTCTTTATAAATACTTAAGGAAGCAAAGGAAGATACTGTAACTTTTGGATCATATCCAAGCTTTAAGAAAAAAAAAAAAAAGCAGCAACTCCACAGAAGAGAGGGAGGTGAACCCTTTACTTCCTTTTGCTTTTTGTATCAGTTGTTTGAAAAACACTAGAAGCAGACATGAGGTTTTCTATATATTGTCCAAGAACTTGATTTTCCGATTTTAGCTTCAGATTTTCTTCCTTAACTGCATCTACTCTTGCAGAAAGATCTATATAAAAAAAAAATACAATTATCAATAAAATCATGGCAGTGATTCCATGTTATGAAATGCAAAATTCATTCTTAAAAGACTGAGACCAGGTTAAGGGTGTGGCCAATGGTGCAGCCCTTGCCGACATGTGTGAGACCCTGGATTTGGCCCCAAGCACTACCAATAAATAAATATCACAACTCGTAAATTTTCTGTTTTTCAATTTTATGGGGATTTATTGGATTATGGGGGTAAAGGCTTAAGTAAAAAGAATTTACTGAGAACAAATCAGAAGATAGTGATTGTTGACAGCATTCCCCATGGGATTCAGTCTGTAGAGAGCATTTATGTTAACTCTTACAGAGATTAGAAACCATTGTGTTGATAAAGTGTCCATGTCCTACCACATGAAACTACAATGTCTTTATTGGAAATACTTAAGATCTGCAGCTTAGCACAACTGGATTCCTATGCTGGACATGAGATCCAACATTAGTTAAACATTAGTTAAAAATTCAAAAGTTGCAGGTCCTAATAAACCAGTAAGAATGATCTCCATTCACACATTTAACAAATGTGTAATGACCAACAGAAGCAGGCACCATTCTACAGCAAGAGTGACCATGGCTATATGTGGGCACGTGTGCATTCAGTAACACAGAGCACCCAGGTGGATCAGGAGTAAACATTAAGCTGGTCAATACACAGTATGTCATACTTTTTCTGGAGAAAAAGCAAAATGGCTAAGGGTCATAAAAGCAGATGGGAAGTGTTTTTTAGAGTTTACTATTTTGCTATCAGAGGCCTGAAGGAACTGAGGGAACGGGCCCACAGACACATCACTAGAGCAGGAGAATTAAAGCAGAGGGATAGCAACAGTCCCTTGCTGACTGTCATTGTCAAATGAGAAGCTATTGCTCATTTTGAGCCCCAAACAAAAAAACAATACTTAATGACACTAAACATCAAAAGATATGCCGGTGTTAGCATTACTTTTATGGAAGGAAGTTAGAAAATAAAAACAAATCTATGATCAATTTGAATCTCTGGAAGTAACATTTCTTTCCATTTTAACAGCTTTCCTGAAGTAAGCTTAGTAACACACTGCCAGAATGTAGAGCTCTCATGCTAAGCCAGTATCTGGCTGACACCTTCAAGACGATGTGTGAGAGCAGTGACTGATCCTACTGAGACAAATCTGTCCTTCAGTCCACCAGCCACGGCTGTAGACAACAGCAAGAGAGAGAAAATGACTGAGGCTGGCAACATGGCTCACTGAGTAGAGACACCCAAAACCCAAACCTGATGACCTGAGTTCGGTTCCAAGAGCCACATGCTGGAAGGAGAGAACGCTCCTTCCTATACATCAGCTGCTGAATTCTTCGACAAGAAGGTCCTGGCACGTACACCAGCCCACACGTACAAATAAGTCATTTTTTTCTTTTTACAAAATAACAAAAAACAAAACAAAAACAAACAACCCCCCAACTATTCCATGGATTTTGAAGTTAACTGGATGTCACTCAGGAAAACTACCAAGTGTAACCTAACCTTCAAGTGTGTGCTGGAGTTCCAACACCTGATTGATAAGCCGAGTCTTTTCTTCCAATTCCACCTGATTCTCAGCATCAACTGCTATAATAAAAAGTGTTAAATTTATTATTAATAAACATTGTACTAGTTTTGGCATGCAGCACTTAACATTCTGCAGAACATTTTATAACCATTGTCTTAATAACTGTGTATATAGAGCCTCTACTTCAGGGCAGACAGGGGCATTAAGCTGAACTTGCCATACAGTTACAGAATGGAAGCCACCTTGGATGCTTTATAAAGTAAAGGAAAGTACCTACATTTACACTTTCTCTGTGTAGCTCTGGCTGTCCTGGAACTCTCTCTGTAGACCAGGCTGGCCTTGAACTTGGAGATCCACCTGCCTCTGCTTCCTGAGTGCTGGGACTAAAGGTATGTGCCACCACTGCCTGGCTAACCTAAACCTTCTAAACACTATTTCTCTGCTCTTTCCATTGCTTAATAAAGCAAAACCATGCAGAAAGTCAGAAGCATACACGGAAAAGAATGAAGACCTTACCATCCATGTCAGCATTCATCATCTTGGGCAACAGACTTTCAGCTCTTGAATGCACACTCTTTGATGAATGGTCTACAACAAGAAAAAGAAACAGACATAACAGTAAAATATAAGTGTGGTTTTCAAAAGACAAGGTAGTTAAAGGATGTGAACCAGAGGAACCCTCCCATGCCTTACTGCTTTGAAGTGCGCATGGGTAGATAAGCAAAGGACAGACACAGTACAGTACTTGAAAAAGACTCAGAAACACTGTGACTCTTTTTACTAAGGACAATTACAAAGAGGAGGAAAGGTGAACACATAAAAATCTTTCAGAGACGGATGCCCAGTATACAAACATAAAAGCAGCCTCTCAGGCAGCTCTCGGGATGAAAGCTATTGAGTCTCCTTACACAGCACTACTGAAGAACTGTAAAATAAAGCACACTCCCAAGCAGCACAGAAAGCCTGCTTTCTCATGTTTTCTACCTCACTTTTACAGATTCTCTGCACTTGAGAGAAAGTGAATTACTAGATTTTTTTTTCAAAATTGTTTTTCAAGTTATTCAAGCTATTACAGTATTTGAAGATCAACCAAACCAACGTATGACAATGTAAGGAAACTACACTGCATTGTAATTTTTTTAAAGTATTCCTCTCCATTAAACAATGCTGAACTTTGATATAAAGCTGTTTTGTATGTATATGCATGTCTGTGTGCATGAGTATGTGCATGTCTGTGTGCACCTGTGGAGGCCAAAGGTCAACTCTGGGTGTCTCCCTTAGTCCCTCTCCACCTTATTTTTTAAGACAGATTTTGGTTGAACCTGGAACTCACGGATTCCATTATAGTGGTTTTAGAGCAAGCTCCAGAGGTCCTACCTCCACCTCCCAAGCACTGGGGTAGCATGCACACTACCACGCCAGTGATTTGTGGGGTCACTGAACACAGCACGTATACATACGCACAACCTTACAGTTATTTTGTGACTTACAAGCTGCCCTGGCTCTGAAAACGACATGATTCTCTGAGATTCTCTATATCAGAGCTTTAAAAAACTTTTCTTTGAAAATCACAGGAAATCTCAGTGCCTGTGTATACCCAGCTTGTTAGTGAATGAGAGTCTCTGTAACCTTCTATACTTTAAATCCAGGAAATGAAGAGAGAGAGTAAGGCTTAGGGGATATGGCAAGCAGTAGACCAGGATTAAACTACTGCTGCATGCTCACACTGTACCTTCTAAGACCTCTTCTTAAGAGGATGTTTAGCACAGTGATTAAAAATACAGATTTGGATGATCACTACTTAAACCCTCACTCTGTATTACAGGCTCTGAAATTTTGGTCAAGTTTAAAAATCTCAGCCACAGTATCCTCATCCATAATATGAGCTAATAACTATACAGCTCTTGGGTTTGCTCTGAGAATTTAATGAGTTCAAATTTGTGTACTCAGTAAGCATGTAACAGATGTTAACGGCTACCCTCTCATGTCTATGCTCTTGTTTGGACCACAGAAGAAACTTTAGAAAAACCATGTGGCCAAATGCCTCGTATCAGAACTCAGGGCCAAAACTGAGAGAGGCCTAATCCACATCAGGGTGGTTACCCAGAGTCAAGGCTATGGTTACATCCAGTCAGTTTTTCGCCCACCATTCCACCTCAGCTCGGTTTAACATCACAGATGTGACACTTCCCTGATATCCATCCAAACTCCAGCATGGGGCTTTCTGCGTCCACAGCTGAGGTCTCTCATCTGTCATCCACTCACCAGGAAGCTGGTGTTCTTAAAGATTAAGAGTCCAATGCACTAAACACTTCACATACATAGCTTTATCAAAACAGAAGGAAACTGCAATTCACAGATGTGGATACTAAGCCTTATAAAGGCCAGGGGCCTTGCCTCCTGTTTCTCAGCCAAGGCATAATTAAGATCCTAATCTGAGTTTGTCAAACGTTTTGAAAACCTCAACTCCTTTGGCATTTCCACAAACTAAACAACTAAAGATGGAATTTCATTTGCTTCAAGCTGCATCCGCTCCAGTGTGAT
This sequence comes from Neotoma lepida, assembly GCA_001675575.1. Classification (NCBI taxonomy): domain Eukaryota; kingdom Metazoa; phylum Chordata; class Mammalia; order Rodentia; family Cricetidae; genus Neotoma; species Neotoma lepida. Next base: position 426,856 of record LZPO01075894.1, read on the forward strand.
GTTTCTCTCTGTCCATGTTCTGCTTTGACATATTTGGGGTCTCAAATTCTATAGAAATTGAGGAACTATGTGGTCAATAAGGATTTCAAACTTAAGTTAGATCTCCAGAGAGCTAGCTGCATCCAGTTTAACCAGTGGAGCATTACAGGCACCTGGATTCCCACACACAGGTTTGAGTCTCAGAAACACATAACGGTTTGGGGACATCTGTCTTTATGGCTATTACACTGTCAGAGTTTGGCAGTGTAACAGAAACCCTGGCTTTTCGGGAACGTGTGTTTTCTCCTTCCCAAACCTTCCTCCCCAATAATTGTCCCACAGGATGCTTGAGAAAAGCTGACAATGAAACAAACCCAGGCGCAAGCAAAGATGTCCCACCCCAGACAGGCGTCACGCCTGTAATCCAACCCTAGCGTTCGAGAGGCGGAGGCAGGAGGATGGCGGCGAGCTGAAAGGTAGCTCGGGCTGCAGTGCGTCCTCTGCCAGCACCTGGGTCCCATCGCACCCCCACAGCGTCCCGTCGGGCACCNCCAGGCTCTTCCCACGGAGCCCGCCGCGTGCGGCCGGGAAGGCGGCTGCGCAGGGCTCGGCGGGGCGTCGGGCCTCGCGGCCCCGCGATCCAGGGCCCGGGCCGCCGCCCTGCTCCCCGCCCGCCCCGCCCCGCCTGCAAGGGCCCCGGTGGTGCCCCGGCCCCGGTCCCCGCCGCCCCCGGCAGCCTCACCTTGTGTCTGAGACGCTGGGAAGGGGCGGGATGCGGAGGACGCCTAAGGCCGCGGCTCTCGGACCAACTGACAGCGGCAGCCCCGCCCTTCCCGCCCACGGAGCGTGCGCCGAGCGAGCAGGCGGCCTCCCACCAATCCTAACTAGAGATTGCACGCCTGCGCGTTGGCTGCTGGCCGCCGCGACAGGCCGCGGCCGAGCACAGGGGTCCACCTTTGCCCTAACAAAAGGGCATTGACAACCAATCAGGATTGTTGGGCGTGTCCTGGGAAAGCAGCGACCAATCACCACACAGAAGAGAGGGTGCGCCGAAGAAAGCGGCCCCCCGCTGAGCGGCTTTTGTCTCGCCAGGAGCCTGCGAAGTGCGGTTCGAAGTCGTTCTGGGTAAAAAAAAATACACTGGAAATTGATAAAACCAGACTNTGGGCGAGAGACATTCGTTCACATTCAAAACAGTGAGCAGAGCAGTACAGGCTGCGGTCCCTTCATTCTGAAAGCATATATATTTTTTTAATTTCTAAAATCAGAAAACGCATAAAGCGTACACCATTAATGGATGTTTCTCTTCNTACCNCCGAACCCTGGCNGTTTNAGTTTACAGTTCGGCTGACCACTTCATGATGCCTTAGATCAGCATTCTCCTGATCTCATTCGATCTCGCAGAGACTTAAAAGTATGTTTCTTATTCAGGGACAAATATGCAACATGCCCAACTCTCGAGGTGCCATGTGGTCTTCTCATTCTAACCTCACCTTTGAAACATAGCATCTTGCAGATAGCGGTCATTGACCACCCAGTATATCCCGACCTGCAAAGCGTCCTTGCTGTGACTTTAACAAAACCTGAGCTGTAGAGACGAGNTTACATATACATATTTTATTTTTAATTTTCTCTTTTATATAAGATCTTATATTTAATTGCATGAATATGTGGCTGTATGCGTGTGTGTGTGTGTGTGTGTGTGTGTGTGTGTGTGTGTGTGCAGGTGCCTGCAGATGCCAGAAGAGAGAATCAGATCCCTGGATTACAGGAAATTGTGAACCAGCTGATGTGGATACTAAGAACCCAGCTCAGTGTCCTATGCAAGAGCAGTAAGTGCTCTTAACTGCTGAGCCATTTCTACAACTCCCAGGTTTTTGTGACAGTGGTACTATGACCTAAACTCATGTTCTCTACAAGAGTGACAGTTCTTAACCATCTCTTCAGACCCCAAAATGGTCTCTTGCCAGAAAAGAAACATCAATAAAGTTAAAATAACTTACATAATTAGAATCATACAAATTATTTTCTCTACCCACCAGGAAATTAAATTTGAAATCTGTAGGAGAAAGATATTTTGAAATTCCGAAATAATTGGAAATNAAAATATACACTTCAAACAAACTGTGAATCACAGGGACAGTCATGAAAAAATATATTAATTAAGTTTAAATATGAACATATCAAAAGTATTTCATGTGAACAACCAGCATATTTAATTAATTTTAAATGTGAACATCAAAATTTGTGGATGCAACTGGAGGAGTGCTTGGGAACTTGTTTANTATTACAGGCTTACTGGGAAGTCAAGGAAGCTTTCAAATCCATAATCTAAGTATTCCCTTTAAGAAATTAGGAAAAGAAGAACATATTTTAAAAACAAGCAGAAAGAAGGAAATAATCTAAAGTCAAAACCTCTTGTTCCAGGTTTGCTGGCACACAAGTAAGTCTGCAGCATCCAGGAGGTGGAGACAGAGGATTGTGAGTTGGAAATCAGTCTGGGCTGCCTAGACCCTGTTCAGGATTCCCCACCAGACTCCCATGAGAAAACCATAAATTCAACAGGGGAAAACATGAAACAGAAAAATGGCATCTTAGTTGCTTTTCTGTTGCTGGGACAAAATACCATGACCAAGGCAATTTATAGAAAGAAGGCTTTGTTTAGAGCTTACAGTTCCAGAGGGATAGGAGTCCATCACCATCACCATCACCATCACAGGTGCCAGGCAGGCACCTGGCTGAGAGCTCACATCCCCCTCCACAAAGGGAAGCAGCCAGTGCTCTAAAGATGGCAAGAGGCTTTTGGAAAGCCCTCCCCAAGTGCCACACCTCCTAATTCTTCCCAAACTTTTCCACCAACTGGGGTCCAAGAATTCAAATATATGAGCCTATGGGGGCCACTCACATACAACCACCAGAGGCGTGTGTGTGTGTGTGTGTGTGTGTTTCCTGATGCTGAACTGAAGGCTACGTGAAAGCTAGTCATGTGCTCTACCACTGAGTTATAAAGGTTATTTTAAAGAAATGGTAAAATTAAACTCAAGGAAGATTTATGCAGAAAGAAAGAGGAGAATATTACAAATTACCAACTTCAGGGATGAAAGCTAGCGCCTCACTGTCTGTCCTGTAGACATTAAAGGTTATAAAGATACTATGGCAGCCTTAGCAGCAGGGTGCAGAACTTGGATGAAACTGACAGTTCTTTGAAAGAAAATGCAACACAAAAGCTCACAGGAACAAATGACATCCAGAGCCTCTGTCTCTATTTTAAATTGTCAATTATCTGTTCCCACAAAGGATATCCAAGATCCAGGAGGATCTGTGGTAACATTTTCCAAATATTTTAATAAAATTCAATTCTGTGCAAACTCTCCCAGCAAACAGAATAGGAGAGACCAGCCTTTCTCTAAGAGCTGAGATGGAAGACACAAAGCAGAGCAGACACAAAAGGCCTTGACAAATGATCTGGAAATCCTGCAGGTAGATAGCCGGAACCCCTGAAGTTCTAGGAGATNACGGTCTGAGCTGTAAACTCTAAAAGTCCATGAAGTACAAAGGATTTAAAGTAGACAAAACAGTTTCGTGAAAGAACAGAGGGCATACCCTACATCACTTCAACACATTTTTTTTTTCCGTTTTTTGAGACAGGGTTTCTCTGTGTAGCTTTGGCGCCTTTCCTGGAACTCACTTGGTAGCCCAGGCTGGCCTGGAACTCATAGAGATCCGCCTACCTCTGCTTCCTGAGTGCTGGGATTAAAGGNGTGCGCCACCACCGCCCGGCTTCAACACTTTTATTTAAGCTAAATCATTAAGATCAATATTCTGGTATAAAGATGGTCACACAGATAAACAAAACACGACAGGGTCAGGCGCACATTGACCCATACAGCCAACTGATTTTCACAGTGGTACCAAAGGAATTCCATCGAGAGAGGCTTGTCTTTTGCAGCAGTGTTGAACAACTAGATATGAATATTGGAGTATAAGCCTTAACTCTGACCCCCAGCATACACAAAGTGTTAATTCCAAATGGACATAGTCTAAAATGAAAGGGTAGATTATTTTAGAAGACAAAGAAAATCTTTGTCAACTTTGTATTGGCAAATACTTTTTAAGTCATTAAAAAAATATAAAAAATTAACTTGATGACAACTAAAATATTAGCTCTTTGGAAAAATACCAATGAGAAAATGAAAATGAAAGCTGACAGATCTGAAAATATTTGCAGTCTATCATTTAACATACAGCTTGAGTTCACAATGGAAGCAGCCCAATGGCAGCTCTTACAGGTCATGTGTTACATGAGGAAGAAATGATTTGGAATCAAATCGAGAAGTTCCAAGATCATTGTCATCAGGGGCTAAAGAGCTGGCTGAGAGCAGTTAGGAGCTGCTCTTGCAGAGGACCCAGGTTCAGTTCCCAACTCCCACATGGAGTTTCACAACTACCTGTGATTCCAGCTCCAGGGGATCCAACACTAGCTCCTGGTCCTTGGGCATTTCGTGCAGGTGGTGTACATACATACATNCAAGCAAAATACTCATACACAAAAATAATGAAGGGACTGGAAAGATGGCTCAGAGGTTAAGAGCACTGGCTGCTCTTCCAGAGGTCCTGAGTTCAATTCCCAGCAACCACATGGTGGCTCACAACCATCTATAATGAGATCAGGTGCCCTCTCCTGGCTTGTAGGCATACAATGCAGACAGAACACTGTGTACATAATAAATTAATATTTTTTAATTAAATATTTTTTAAATCACCCTGACCTTCCAGCGTGATACACTCTCATGATACACACAAAGACTTGCCGTAAGTAGAGGGATCCTAACCACACTGGATATTTTGAAGTGAAATAAAGGGAGGGAGGCATTTTGGTGCTTTCAAGGGGAGCAGGTGTGTTCCCTGATACTTTAAACTCGTGAGTTCTCAAACTATGCTTCATCTTGTTTCTCAATAAGAACTCACCTTTTCTTTTTTGCTAATTCTTTTTCTCTTGCAAGGTTATTGAATTTACAGGAGAGTGAGCACTGTCTTGAATTCAGTGACTGAAGACTGTATACTGCTTACTGAAATTTGATTTCAAAACTAGACTTAATAGTATATTCTGGAATAGAGTACTATACTTAGCAGTGAACCATATTGGCATTTGGTAAATTAAGTTAATTATATGTACTTCTCTCAGGTTTGGCTAATTTGATGAGTCATTTTCATTTATTTTTCAGAGAAAGTATAAAGGTTGCCATTATATTTTTTAAGAAAGCTTTTCAAAGAATTAAAGATTTCAAGATTTACCTGGCATTAAACTTTGAGCCCTAGTGGGGAAAAAAGAAAATAATATGTAGTTATGTTGATTTTTCCTCACATGTGTTTTCTAATCAGATTTTCTTCCAAATTAGTTTATACATCTCTCTGTATAAAAAATGCAACATGTTGCTTNATAATATAAAATATAAAAATAACATAATTGTGGTGATATATTGTGTATCCCAATAAAATTTGCCTGAAGATCAGAGGACAGAACAAGCCATTAGATTAAACATAGAGGTCAAGCNGTGGTGGTACACACCTTTAATCCTAGACAGATCTCTGTGAGTTCAAAACTACTCTGGACTACATGAGATTGACTCAGTCTAGGAGAGAAATAGAGCCAGGCAGTCGTGGCACACACCTTTAATCCCAGTACTGGAATGCACACACACCTTAATCCCAGGAAGTGATGGCTGGGTGGAGAAAGGTATATAAGGTGTGAGGAGACAGGAACTAGAAGCCTTTTTGGCTGAGGAAGCTCTTTCAGCTAGAAGCTTTTCCAGGCTGAGCAGTCCTAGAGATAAGAGGTGAGCTGTGGCTTGTTCCTTTGTCTTTCTGATCTTTCAGCATTTACCCCAATATCTTGTACCAGGATTTTTATTAAAAGATCTATTAGAAATTTGTGTTACACATAATTAGCCCTTCATTTGCAGATGTGACTGCTTAGAACAAAGCCAAATTCATTAATTATTTCAATGGCAAATTTATTATTGCAAAAATGTCAATGTTGGTATGCAAATAGATGATTTGGAAAAACCTTGATAAACAGTGCAACAAATCTGCTGTGGTGTTGTGTGCCTGTAATTCCACAGATGTAGGCATAGGCAAGAAGTTGGCTCCAAGTTCAAGGCCAGCCTGGGCTATGGAGTAGGTTCCAGGCCAGCCTGG
>LZPO01075894.1:454083-481739 GCA_001675575.1 Neotoma lepida
GTGGGTAGTGTGTATGTGAGTGTGTGCGTGCGTGTGTGTAGGGGTGGGCAGAGTGAGTGCGTGTGTGAGTGTGTGTCCCCATGCGTGTGAAGGGAAGAGGTTGACGTTGGGTGCCTTCCTCAGTCACGCTCCACATTACTTTCTTTCAGAAAGTCTTTCTCTGGACCTGGAACTCTATGCTGCAGCGACTGGCTGAGCAGCAGGCCCCAGGGATCCTTTTGTCTCTCTATCCCCAGTGCCATGATTACAGGAACACACTGCACACCTGGTTTACATGGGAGCTGGGGACAAAACTCAGGTCCTCATGCTTGTGCAGTGGCTACTCTACTAACTGAGCCATCTCCTCATTCCTGACTTAAAATTTTCTATGTTGAGGTCTAATATGAAAGAGGAAAGTTATGCAATTTATAAGATTACAAACACATAATACACATCCAACACTCAGATCAAAAGCATTTCAGTCCCTCAGAGGAAGAGATTGCAAAGCTCAGTTTGCCTTTTAGCACTCTACCCGAAGGAACTGCTGCAATACCGTGTTAAATGCATTGAGTTGAGGACACGTGGGCATAGGTTGTCCTCACTCCCAAGTTGTAGTGATATACTATATATCAAATAAAGCTTGCCTGAGGATCAGAGGACAAAGCCAGCCACTAGATTAAACATAGAGGTCAGACAGTGGTGGCACACACCTTTAATCCCAGCACTAGGAAGGAAGTAACATGGCTGGGCGGAGAAAGGTATATAGGCGTGAGGAGACAGGAACTGAGCCCCGTTAGGCTAGAGGCTTTTCAGCTGGAGCCTTTTCGGCGGGAAACCTTTTGGCTGAGGACTCAGAGACTTTTAAACAGAGCATTCGTGAGTTGGTGAGGTGAGACGTGGCAGTGTCTTGTTCCTTTGTCTCTCTGATCTTTCAGCATTTACCCTAATATCTGGTTGTTGTCTCTCTGATCTTTCAGCATTTACCCTACTATCTGGCTCCGGGTTTATATTACAAGGCCAATTTAAGATTCGAGCAGCACCAAGTGAAAATCTTTTTTTTTTTTTTAATCCCTTTGCTTGGTGCCTTTGTCACTTTGCTCTTTCCCCAGAACAATTTTCCAATCCCGTTCCCTCTCCTCCGTTCAGAACACATGAACTGGATGCTCAAGACTCCGAGGACAGAAAAGCAATTGTGGTGCTTGTCTCTCTGAAACTTGAAAATTTAAAGCAAAAATAGGAAATCCAACGGCTAAGAATAGCAGTAACAAGAACTAACAGTATAACCCACCCCTTCACATGCTGACCCTTCCTCTCCGTGTCACCGGTGGATGGAAACAACAAAAAAAGGCTTCATGCTGCTCTTCCAGGTTCTCCAGCTGAGACACCAATTAAATCAATAGATATGTGTGTTTTCTTGAAGTCCCACAAATTCAAGACTCAAAAGAGAAAGTTAGACGATGGTACTTACACAGTGTCTGAACCACAGAAGGACTCAGAGGGTGAGTGGTGTACCTCGGTTATCAGAGGATAGGGGGACTCTCTGGTGACGGAAGGTCTTGGCAGTCTCATCACACCCAGCCCTTCCTCAGCAGAAGGGCCCCTCCTCCTGGGTGTGGCTCAGCCTCTGGCCTCCTCTCCTGGCTCTTCCCTAGCTGACAGACTCGTGGGGAGGGAATTCAAGACAACAATTGATCCTTTGGAGGATCAATCCTTTGGCAGGTCAGGGAGCCCAGAAAACAATCCACTGCCTGGACATATGACACAAACATGCACATATGAGCACACACAGACCCATCCACGTGTAAACTGACTGTGAGTGTGTAATGCAAATGTGTGAGTATGTCTGACTGTGAGACTGTGAGTGTGTGTGTGTGTGTGTGTGTGTATGTAAGGGTGTGAGTATGTATGTGAGCATGTGTGAGTGTGTTTATGTGTTTAGGGTGCTAATACATGGGAGGGGGTATAAGTGTGTGAGTGTATGTATTTGTGTCTGACGTCAGTCTATGTGTTACAGGCCATCATCCTAGGCCATGGCACAAGATCTTTTCTCAATAGTAAACAAGCAGCAACAACAAAAATACATTTTTTTTAATCAAGAAGTCCAGAAAGAGGCCAACATGCTGGCACACACCTGTAATTCCAACCTTCAGGAGACTGAGATGGGGGTGGGAAGATCAAAGCCAGCCTGGGCTACACAGTCAGAACTTGTCTCAACAACCCCAAGCCAAGAGAATACAAATCTTAATAGGAAGTAAGTTTCAAAATCAAAAACAAGTTTTCTTATCATAAGTGTGCTGCACTAGCTCTTTAAACTGAATAAGTAAAAGATCTGGCTCACACACAAGCCCCAGATTTTGCTGAATAAAGAAAATAAATGAAAAGAAAAAATTGGAGGCTGGAGAGATAGCTCAGTGGTTAACAGCACTGGCTGCTCTTCCAGAGTACCTGGGTTAAATTCCCAGCNTCTACATGGCAGCTAACAAGCACCTGTCCACTCCAGTCCCATGGGATCTGACACCCTCTCCTGAACTCCTCAGACACTGCATGCACATGCTGCACAGATATTCCTGGAAGCAAAACCCTCTTATATACAAAATAAAAATGTTTTAAAAGCAAAATCTGCCCAGAAAGATTAGAAACTTCCCATAACCATGATAACATATGAAACTAAATTCTGGGCCAAAGACAAGATAAGCTGCACTATCCTGGTTCTTCACCAAGACAGTTTAATTGTATGCATATGTCTCTGTAGATTGATTACAAGGAATTGGTTGACATAAATACCAGCAAGTCTATCTACGAGTCAGCAGTACAAGCTCTAAGTATTGCAGGCTTAGATTAATCAAGAAGATTGCATTTAAGTTTGATGTTTCTTTTGAAGGCTGTCAGATGGCAGGCGTGTCCTCTTAGCCTGTTTTATTTCTATTCAAGGCTTCAAAGGATTTCACGTAGCTGGTCCATTTTAGGGCAGGCACTCTGCTTTACTCAGTCCACCCATTCAGATATCAATCTGACCCCCAAGCACCCTCTCAGATAAACATAGCATAATGTTTAAGCAAATATCTGGACATCCTATGCTTCAGTCAAATTGACACAAAAACCAAAGAATGAAACGCCCACCCAACAAAGACAAGACCATGTCAGCACCTAGAGTGGCATTAATCCTCCCAGCCCCAGATGCCTAGACACCACCACAAAAATACAAACATTAACAGCCAGGATAACACGCCTTCACCAGAACCCAGTAACCCTACTCCAGTAGGCCTGAAAATGTAACATACCTGAAGCACAAGAAAAGGACTTCAAATAGCTAAATATGAATATGTTCAAGGACCTTAGAGGATATGAATAAATCCCTTAAGAAGTCTGTGAAAACACAAACGGTAGAATGAAATAATAAAAACAGTTCATGGAATGAAAGTAGAATTTTACAGAGAAATAGAATCACTAAAGAAAACTCAAACTGAAATAAAACTGGGAATGAAAAATTAAGGATGTCAAGCAAAAACCTCAAAGGTAAAGCCTCACCAACAGGTTACAAGACATGGAAGGAAGTCTCTTAGGTACTGAAGACAAGGTAGAAGAAATAGATACTTCAGTCAAAGAAAATGCCGAGACTTAAAAAAAATTAAAAATAAAAAATAAAAACCCAAGAAATCTGGGACACTGAAAAGATCAAATCTGTGAAGCATAGGGATAGAGAAAAGAGAAGAAACACAGATCAAAAATGCAGAAAATATTTTCAACAAAATCATAGAAGAAAATTTTCCTAACCTAAAGAAGGAGGTCACAATCAAGGTATGAGAAGCATACACAACACCAAATAGACAGGACCAGAAAAGAAATTATCCATCACACAAAATAACCAAAACACTAAGTGTGTAGAACAAAGAAAGAATATTAAATGCTGCAATGGGAAAGACCAAGTAAAATATAAAGGCAGACCCATTAGAATTACACCCAACTTCTCAATGGAGACTGAAAGTCAGAAGGGCCTGGATAGATGTTCTACAAACTCTAAGGGGCCACAGATATCAACCCAGACTACTATACCCAGCAAAACTATCAATCACAGTAGACCGAAAAATATTGTTTGAATCTTAGATGGTCTTTAAAAAAAAAAAAAACCTCAGAGCCAGATATCAGGGTGAAAGCTGAAAGATCAGAGAAGCAGAACAACCAGCCACTAGTTCTTACCTCTGTGAGATCCTCAGCCTAAAGAGAGTGAGTTCCTGTTTCCTCATGCCTTATATACCTTTCTCTGCCCAGACATTACTTCCTGGGATTAAAGGCATGTGTACTTCCCAAGCAAAGGCATGAGATCTCAAATGCTGGGATTAAAGGTGTACCACCACTGCATGACCTCTATGTCCAATCTAGTGGCTGGCTCTGTCCTCTGATCCTCAGACAAGTTTATTAGGGTATACAATATATCATCACATTTCCCCTTTTTTGTCTAAAATAATTAAAAAAGGTTATAACTAATATAAAAAACTGTATACAGTAAGTACAATAAGTATATACAGTATATACAGTCAAGAATTACATTAACAATATCCAGTCCATTAACATTTGACAAATTCAGAGAAAATACTCCATTATTTATCCTATTTTGGTGAGTGAAAAAAATGTACCTAATTCACATTCTATCCTAACTTGTATTACCAACACAAAACTATCTTTTGATGTTTTTCAACTTACACATTTTACACCTCTTCAGTGACTTTCTTTTCTGAATTTCTTAACAAGGAAGACTATAACTATTTGATCTTCAACTCCCTCAGATACCTGAGAAGGAAATAATATTACCTAAGTAAGCAGGAAGTGCAAACAAGTGACATCCAAAAAAATGTGAGAAATGACAGAAACAGCTGGCTGCCTGGAGAGTCACCCAAGATTTCTCTGCAACATTGGGGCATCCATCTTTGGCCTTTGGGCTTAGCATATCTGACAGACTTTTCTATGAAACAGAATTTTCTGAAGGGCCTTCCTACCTTGTCGTGGCAAGGTTTGGCAGTCTTTTCTTTTGTGTCCTACTTGTCCATTTTAGAGAGCATACTGTCAGCAATTCAAGCAAGGGAATTTTCTTGCCCAGTGGCTAACTTGCCATAAAGAATGTAAACTCCATATGAAGTTTCTTCCATGCCCATCATCTTCTCTGAGGTATATTGGTGCTGCTAGGAGCAGACATGTCTCATTGTCATTAAAAGAAATATGTTATTAAAACATTTTAAATGCCATATTCTGTAGATCTCTGAAGTGTTTGAAGATGACCTCTTTATCTAAAATATATCTCTGTTTGACCTTAAAAATGAACCTAACCTGACTACATGTTATATTTTAATAGGTGACTAAATACTAACTTGCATTTCTTTATACCCTAACTAGTTGGTAATAACTTTCAAGGACTAGCAATTTGCATTACATTGTTAAGTGAGCTATGTGGTGATTATATTATGTCCCCCAAAATATTGTGTACCCTAATAAAACTTATTTGGGGTCAGAGAACAGAACAGCCACTAGATTAAACATAGAGGTTAGGCAGTGGTAACACATGCCTTTAATCCTAGCATTCCCGAGGCAGAGATCCATCCAGATCTCTGTGAGTTCAAGGCCACATTGGAAACAGCCAGGCATGGTGGCACACACCTTTAATTCCAGCACCTGAGATCTCATGTCTTTGCTTGAGAAAGACACATGCCTTTAATCCCAGAAAGTAGTGGCAGGAAGCAGAAAGGTATATAAGGTGTGGAAACCAGAAGCTAGAGGGCCTCTTAAGCTTTCAGGCTTTGAGCAGCAGTTGAGCTGAGATTCATTTGGGTGAAGACTCAGAAGCCTGCAGTCTGAGGAAACAAGATCAGCTGAGGAGTTGGCAAGGTGAGGTTGGCTGTGGCTTGTTCTGTGTCTCTGATCATTCAGAATTTACCTCAATACCTGGCCTGGTGTTTTCAATTAATAAGACCGTTTAAGATTCGCTCTACAGAGCTATATAGGTATAATTCCTTGAACAAGATTAGAAATACAGTATTTTTTAACTGTACAGTATTTTTTAACAAAATCAATCTCAAATTTGTATCAATATATATAATTTGTATACAATATACAAAAAATCCAATCCAATGTAAAATATTTAAAACTAGTACTTACTTTCTAAAAGTAGATTCAATAATCTACCTTTTTAATCTTATCAAATCGATATTGTCTCTTTTTTTCTTTTCAGAGTAGATTCAATAATCCACCTTGTTATCCTATCATTTCTATATCTTTTTTCAGAGTAGATTCAATATTCTACCTTTTATCTTATCATTTCTATATCCTATTTTTTCTTTTCAGACTAGATTCAATAATCTACCTCTTATCTGTATCCTCTTTTTTTCAAAGAAGAACCTTAAATCTAATCTCCTTTTTTAGCCTTTTTCCTGACCATTATAAATTAACAACTTGTAACCAACCAGCCTAAACAATGACAATTGTTCATAACCCATTGAAAGACCAATAAACCATCCACCCCACCTCTGGGGAATGTGGACATTCTGTTCTTAAAATTACTTCATGCTGATTGGGGGCAAAGACATCATTAGGGAATCCTGAAAAGAAAATTTTGGGTTAAGTGTCAAGTCCTGGTAGAGTTAGCTGTATCATTTGTTTTCCAGTCTCTGCATAATGAGAAAGTGCAGGGCTTCTCTCAAGTCCTTGCTCGAGTAGTCTGTGAGGCTGGATCATCTCAGCTAACCATCTTGAAATTATCCTGAGCAGTTTGTAGTCCAAAGCCAATCTTTGAATTGTGTTTGTCAGCTTAGTGGTATTATCATCATCTTGATGGAATTGTCATTGTGGGACCCCATCATCTTTTGGGAGACTTCAAAGTCACTGTTAGGTATAGTCATGGTTCCCTGCAGAAAGCTTATGGAGACTCAAACACAAAATCAAGTACAGGAAGCTAGATGAAGCATTTTTTCTAGGATTAGTTAGTACTCTATATGACCATTAACATCATGACAAAAGCTTAATATATATATATATATACATATATATATATATATCTTATAAATTTTGATATAAAATTCATACCTTAAGAAAAGTTTTAGAAAGTCAAAATAAAACCAAAGAATTATGAGATTTGTGGCAATAGAATAGTCCCTTAATTTTGGTTTTTCTTCTGTCCCATGTCAGGTGGCTCTTCTGACATGATACAGAAAGTTTGTATTTTGTATTTTCTTTTAACAAGCATGCTTGGGTTTAGAGCAACTCCAAAACCAGCTTAATTTTTAATTGAACTGGGATGACATGAAGACTATTTGTGTTAAGTGTCTCTAGAGTAGAGCAGAAACAAACATTTAGGAAGACTTATGAAATTTTATATGTGATATACCAATAGACAAATTTACTCTTTTTCTTGGGACATTTGTTCTGGATGATTTGTCCTTTTTCTTCAAATGTCTCATTTGTCCAGTGTTCTTCAGATTCCTTAGCCTTCATTCTNCTGAAAGACAAAAACAAAAACACTTCCCCAAGCCTAACTTTGGGAAGGTTCCCTTTTGGCAAGTTATATCTGATTAAATGAAAAGCATTTGTTAGAGGTATAAGTTAGTTTAAATTGAATGTTGGTCATGTTGATTGATAAACTATCATCTCTTCTAATTAAGAGGACTTTCTTGTTCAAATTGAACCTTTATCAATTTTGATAGTATCCATAGCTTTCCTTCTCCTGTAGAAACAAAAGCAAAACCTCATCCCCAATGTAACACATATCCTGGTTTCCATTCTGAGGTCAGCACATTTTTAAAGTATGCAGGCTGATTTATTTCAGCAGTTTTTTTCTATTATCCAATGTCTCTCCACAGCTGTTGTTCCTTTCTCATTAACACTGAGAAAGTTCAAAGTTAATAGAGCATTATGCAATCTATTTCTGGGGGTTTTGTTACCCCTTTCTGTTTATTTAACATATCCTTCAGAGTTCAATTTGATCTTTCTATGACTGCTTGGCCTGTAGGATTGTGTGGCATACCTGTAATATGCTTTATATTGTAATAAGCAAAAAAACTATTTCATTTTACCAGAGACATATGCTGGAGTATTGTCAGTTTTAATTTGTACAGGTATACCCATGATGGCCAGTAACTTCTAGCAAATGCATGACTACATAATCAGCCTTTTTGGAACTCAGAGCAGTTGCCCATTGAAATCCTGAATAGGTATCAATGGTGTGGTGTACATATTTCAGTTTTCCAAGTTCTACAAAATGAAACACATCCAGGATAGAGAGATGGCTCAGCCATTAAAGGCTAGGCTCACAGCCAAAAATGAAACACATTCATCTATCAGATTTCATTCCTTTCAGTGCCCTTTGTGTTGCATCCTTCTGGTAGTGGAGTCTGATTGTAAAAAGAAAAAGTAGGACATTTCCTTATAATATCCTTGGCTTGTTGCCAGGTTATGGAAAAATCCTTTTTTAAACCCTTACTATTGATATGATTTTTTAAATAAATCTCTGAGGCCTCTAGCATATTTCCTATCAACAGTTTATCAATCTCATCATTTCCTTGTGCTAGAGGGGCTGGCAGACCTGTATGGGATCAGATGTGAGTTATATATAAGGGATGATTCCTATTCCTAATTATTTCTTGTAACTGAATAAATAATGAAATTAATTCTGACTCATCAGAGATAAATTCTGCAGTTTCAATGTGTAAGACCACTCTTTTGGCATACTGAGAGTCAGTAACTATGTTGAGAGGTTCCAAAAACCTCTCAAAATTAAGACCATCATTAAGACCATCAGAATAGCATACAGTTCCGATTTTTGGACAGAATTATAAGGACTTTGAACCACTTTACTTAAATTTTCTGATTTGTAACCTGCCTTTCCTTGTTTGTTTGTAGCTGTATAAAATGTACGAGCTCCAGATATGAGTGCTTCCCATACAATGCAAGACATGATCCAGTTAGCTCTCTTTATACGTTGAATTCTATCGTTTTGGGGATATTTGTTGTTAATCTCTCCCAAAAAATTACTGCAAGCTCTTTGCCAAGGTTCCCTTTCTGCTCATATTTGTCAATTTCATCATTAGTTAAGAAACTACAATTCCTGCTAATTAACGAAGTCTCAATTTTCCTTCTAAAATCAACTCGGAGATCTTTTCCACATAAGTTTTTAATTTTTTACTCTGTTTATTTGGTAGAAATATGCATTCCAATATAATATCTCGGCATTAAAATTCCTGTAGGAGAATGCTTAGAGGATAAAATAACCAAAATGCAGTCAAGCTTTGGGTCCACATGATCCACATGTGCATCCTATATTTTCTTTTCCAACAAAGCCAATTCTTTCTCAGCTTCAGCTGATAATTCTTTTGGACTATTTAAGTCCTTGTCACCCTCTAAGGTTTTGAACAATTTACTCAGTTCATCATTTTTTACCCCAATAGCAGTCCGTAGATAGGAAATGTCTCTGAATAATTTTTGAAAGTCATTAAGAGTCCATAATTGATCTCTCCTAATTTGCATCTTTTGGGAGTCTAATTTTTTTGTAGACCTATTTTATATCCTAAATAATTAATAGCATCTCCTCTTTGTATCTTTTCAGGAACAATTTGTAATCCCCAACAAGGCAAAGTTTTCTTTACTTCTTCAAACATTCTTTCTAAAGTATCTACATTTGAATCAGCTAGTAAAATGTCATCCATATAACGGTAAATTATAGATTTAGGAAATTGTTTATGTATTATTTCCAATGGCTGTCATACAAATTGGCACACTGTTGGCCTTTTGAACATTCCCTGTGGGAAAACCTTCCATTGATATCTCTTGACTGGCTGGGAATTATTATAAGTAGGTATTGTGAAGGCAAATTTTGCTCTGTCTTTTTCTTGTAAGGGTATTGAGAAGAAACATTCTCTTAAATTGATAACTATAAGAGGCCATCCTTTAGGTAACAGAGTAGGCAAAGGAATTCTAGCTTGTAGAGAGCCATTGGCTGAATTACCTTGTTAATAGCTCTTAGATCTGTTATCATTCTCTACTTACCAGTTTTCTTTTTAATAATAAATACAGGAGAATTCCAAGGGCTGGTTGATGCTTCAATATGCTGAGCATTTAACTGCTCTTGTATCAGCTGTTCTAAGGCCTGTAGTTTCACTTTTGTTAAAGGCCATTACTGAACGCATATAGGCTTGTCTGGTAACCATTTTAAAGGTAGGGATATTGGTGTCTTTGAAAGATCAGCATCTTTTGTGCTCTAGTCTTGTACAATCTGGATGGTTGGTGACTGTTCTTTATAATACCTTCTAATATTTCTCTTAGAAACATGTGTTAGTTTATGGCTTGTTTCTGAGGTCAGAGGAATGTTAATCTGAGTATTCTATTGTTGTAATAAATCACATCCCCATAGACTCATAGCTACATTGACCATATATGGCTTTAATTTTCCTCTATATCCTTCTGGCCCTATACATTCAAACCATTTTGTGCTCTGTTTCATTTGAGATAATGTTCCAATCCCTAACAGCTGAACATTTACCTCCTGAAGTGGCTAATTTGGATGCCAAGATTGTTGGCACCAGATGTAACACAAATCTTAAAAGATCTTATTAATAAAAAAAAAAAAACTGGAGCCAGATATTGGGGTGAATGCTGAAAGATCAGAGAAACAGAACAAGCCAGGCATATTCTTACTGCTACAAAATCCTCAGCCTCAAGAGAGAGTTCCTGTTTCCTCTCACCTTATATACTTTTCTGTGTCCTGCCATATTTCTTCCTGGGATTAAAGGCATGTGTCCTTCCCAAGCAAAGACATGAGATCTCAAGTGCTGGCATTAAAGGTGTGTGCCACAACTGCCTGGCTCTGTTCCCAGTGTGGCCTTGGACTCACAGAGATCAAGATGGATCTCTGCCTCCTGAGTGATAGGATTAAGGGTGTGTGCCACCACTGTCTGGCCTCTATGTCTAATCTAGTGGCTGGCTCTGTCCTCTGATCCCCAGATAAGTTTTATTGGGTACACAATATATCACCACAGTGGCATATTTTGCAGAATGCCCCTCTAAACATCCAACTTCAGATAGAAAAGAGGGAGCACTCCTGAGGTCCGGGTTTCTGAATGCTGTTCTTGAACTGATGTTTCAGGACAGCCCTTGCTAGGTAACCAAATGCAGAGCTGGCTGTGGCTGTGTCTAGCAGTAGTGACTAAGACTCCCAGGGAGGGAACCCCAATGTTAAACACAGCTTATCCACCAGCTACCCCAGGTTAACTGACCTGAACCTCTGTGCATTTCCCTACCTCATATTCATACCTGAAATGGGGTGCCAGTAATNCCAACAGGATTATGTGGTTCCCTACTTCAAGGCAAGGTGGGTCTTTTACTAGGTAGATCTAGTCTGACTATGGTGTGGAGACCACAGAAGTTTCCTAGTGAGAACTTCCTCAGGGTCTGAGAATCTGAGCTTGCTTTACCCAGCAGGGCTACATAAGGGGATGATTTGCCCACTGGAGTGGTTACCAGGTGTTTGGAAGGCTTTACACTTGGCTGTGCGGTGTGCTTTGATCTAGCAAGGGTGAGGTCTTTTGCCCTGCCCTTGGCATTGTTATAAAAAGCCCTTTTGAATAAAACTCCGAGGCTGTCGGGTAGTGATCCAGGCCCTCCTGAAACTATCCTGTGTTTCTGTCTTTCTTCTCATCAACTACGTCTCTCTTTCTATCTAATATTTTCTTATCCCTCTCCCCCGCCTCATAAGAACCCTTCAAAAAGGTGGGAGCTGGCCTCCCACAACTATGAAGGGATTTTATGTTCTTCCCGGCATCACTGATGCTGATCTTACAGGAGAAATTAAAGTTATATCTCACTCTCCTCAAGGGATTTCTATAGTTTGCTCTAATTAGTCTATAACTCAATTGGTTATAGTCCCCCCTGGTCAAAGAAAAGTAATTGTGTGCCTACTGGTCCCAGGGAAGCAAAATGTTTTCCTTTGATGCTGCCTTTTGGATAAAACATGTGAGGCTACAACATCCTGAGCACCAACTAAAAATTGATGGAGAAAGTGCCTACTGTAACTCATCAAATATTCCAACAGGGGTATGTCCACGCCCCAGGGGTGGGAGTAGGCAGAGAAGGTCAGGGAATGATTTCTCCTATCATGCCTTCCCCGATCCTGGCAGAGAAGGCTCAGGTTTTCCCACGGGGCACTGATATCTCCACCATCACAGCATGCAGAGCCTCTTGTGTGGCTCACTGAACAGCCAGTCAGGGTGGATCAGTGGCCACTTACATGGCAGGAACTAGCAGCTGCTACATGGTTGGTTGAAGGGCAGCTTTCACTGAGCATTGTGAGCCCGGTTCTAATCCCTAGAATACTATTTTTTCCATTAAGGAAAGGTCAGGAGAGTTGAGATTATTGTAAGAGCTCAGAGCTATCAATGAGGTGATGCAGCCTATCAGGCTTTGCAGCCTTGGAGTCTGGTTTCCTTTCTCCCTCTGCTGTACCTTTCTCTTGGCACCTTGTAATATCAGACTTAAAGGATGTGTTCCTTACTATTCTGCTTCATCCTCAGGACCTTCCTCATTTTGCTTTTAATGTTCCTTCTCCTAATTCTCAGGAATCCATGAAGAGATATCAATGGAAGATGCTGCCACAAGGTATAGCCAGTAGCCCTACTTCATGTCAACAATTTATCACTCAAATTTTCCTTGTGGTTAGAGAAATGTACCCCTCTCTTGTGATTGTTCATTACAAGGCAATTTACCTTCTCTAGCACCTACTGAGGGTTTATAAACTCAGGGGTTTGGTGCTGTTGTTGTTGTTGTTATTGTTGTTGTTGTTGCTGTTGTTGTTTTGAGACAGGGTTGCACCAGGCGGCAGTGGCGCATGCCTTTAATCCCAGCACTTGGGAGGCAGAGGCAGGCGGGTCTCTGTGAGTTTGAGGCCAGCCTGGGCTACCAAGTGAGTTCCAGGAAAGGTGCAAAGCTATACAGAGAAACCCTGTCTCGAAAAACCATAAAAAAGAGAGAGAGAGAGAGAGGGTTGCTCTACAACTACATAGCTCTGGCTGTCCTGAAACTCAATATGTAGACCAGGCTGACATCAAACTCATAGAGATCCACCTGCCTCTGCCTCCCAAGTGCTGGGATTAAAGGCATGTGCCACCACTGCCTGGCCTTAATCCAGTTATTTCTCACTGTCCAGCTTTATTCACAACAGGCAAAGCTGGAAATTGCCCCAGAAAAAAAACACAGCTTAAAGCTCCATTTTCTTATCTCTGCCATACCCCAGAAGAAGTCACCATTTGCCCACAAAACATACAGATCTACATGGATCAACTGCTAACACTTAATGATTTTTAAAAAATGCTAGGAGACATTAATTGGCTTAGACCTTCCCTGGAACTTACTACAGAAGTTTGGACTCCTCTATTTTCCATCTTAAGGGGGTAATGACCCCTCCTCTCCTAGAGAGCTTACTCTTGAGGGTCAAGGGGTCCTAATCAAACCATCACACATGCAGAGCTGACCTGTATTGACATGAAGCTTCTTCTATATCGTGTACTGTTACCTACTCCTACATATCCTCTGGTGTGCTCTGGCAACCTACAGTTCCTATGGAATGAGGTACTGAAAAGAAGGCATATTCTTTTGTGTTTGGTTGAAATGTTCTGTAAATGTCAGCTAGGTCCATTTGATTTATGATNTTATTTAACTCCAGCATTTCTCAGTTCCTTTTTGTCTGGATGATCTGTCTAATAGTGAGAGTAGGATATGGAAATTACCCACTATTACTGTGTGAGGGTCAATATATGAGGTGTCCTTCCCAATCTCTTCTAATCAGTTTTTATTTGAAGCTTATTTTGTCGGATGTTAAAATGGATACACTGCCTTGCTTCTTGGGTTCATTTGCTTGGAAAATCTTTTTCCATCCTTTTATACTGAGGTTATGTCTATCCTTGATGGTGAGGTGTGTTTCTTGTATGCAGCAGAAAGCTGTATCCTATTTTTTAATCCAACTGGTTAGTGTTGTGATGTCTGCCCCACTGAGAACTTAGGTCTCCCGAGAAGGGACAACCTGGGACTGTCCACCCGTTCCCAGTCTCCCTTTCCTGGAAGACAATCAGGTGTGACAGTGAGTCCAGTCAAGCAAGAACTTCTTTATTGAAAAACAGTGAGCCCCCTTTTAAAGCCTAAAATCACAAGGCTAGAGAGAGGAGTGGGGTAGATGCCCCATCGGGCCAATCAGTTTAAAGGTCACCCAGACATAAACAACTTAGGTTTCTCCCTCCTTGCTTCCTCCACAGACCCCCACAGACCTTTGTCAACAACTTGGTTCCTTCCTCCCTGCCTCCTCCCAGGACCATCTTTACTTGCAAACAACTTGGTTCTGCAGGCCCCTACAGATCCCCCCCTTTTTTTCAAGTCAATTTACAAATGGTTTCCTTAACCCATACCATGTCACAGAGCCTTTTGAGTTTGCAGTTAAATTTCTTAAGAAAAACTATAACTATAACTATCTAATCTTCAACCCCCTCAGAAACTCAAGAAGGAAATAATATTACCTAGTAAAACAGGAAGTGCAAACAAGTGACTTCCAAAAAATGTGAGTTGACAGAAACAGCCAGCTGCCTGGAAAGTCACCCGAGGTTTCTCTGCAATGTTGGGGCATCATCTTCAGCCCATAGACTTAGCATATCTGACAGACTCATTTGTGAAGCAGGATTTACTCAAGGTCTACAGCTCNATCCCACATTTGGTGAGAGTATTCCATGTACGAGATAAACTTGAATTCCTCCAGTGTCTGGAAATTGTTGGTGTTTTTGAAATTCAGCTTCCCATTTTCCTCGGCTTGTGGGTGGTTTCATCTCCTTTATTAAATGTCAGTCTATCATTGAAAGGCCAGACTCCATCAGCCTAGTTACTCCTCCAAGAATAACTGTTCCAGCTGCTGTTCCATTGTACACCAGAAGCCATCGGCCCACTGTCTGTGCAGCTGCCTTCAAAGGAAGAGGCACTGTACCTTTTCTGGATTGCAAAGCCATTTTAGCGATGGTGCCATATTGTCCTGGCCTTAAAGGATGCCTGTTGCCAAAGCTGCAACTACACTTGTCTTGGCAAGAATCGGTAGTCCTTTGTTTTGTTGGCAAGAATCGGTAGTCCTTTGTTTTGTGTCTTCCTTGTTGATTTTTTTAAACCACATACTGTCAACAGTCAATGTGAGGGCACTTTCTTGCCCAGTGGCTAACTTTTGCCACATGAAAGTTAACTCCATATGCAGTCTCTTCAATGTCCATATCTTCTCTGAAACAGATTGGTGCTGCCAAGAGCCAACATGTCTCATAGTCATAAAAAGAAAAATCTAAGTTATTAAAACATTTTAAATGCCATATTCTGCAGATCTCTGAAGGGTTTGAAGATGACCTGTCTATCTAAAATATATATATATATATATATATATATATATATGCTTAACCTTGAAAACACCTAATATGACTACAAGTTCGATTGTAATGACTAACCACTAACTCTCATTTCTCTATATCCTAATAGTTGATACATACAATATTTTCTAACAAAAATCAATCTATACAAAAATCTAATGCAAAGTAAAATATTTAAAACTAGTAATTGCCTTTTAAAAATAGATTCAATAATCTACCTTTTTATTTATATCATATCTATATCCTCTTTTTTCTTTTTTCTTTAACCCCAAACCCATTAAAAAACCAAAAACCACCCACCCCACCTCTTGGGAATGTGGGCGTCAGTTTCTTAAAATTGCTTCCTGTTGTTTGTGGGCAAAGACATCTTTAGGGGATGTTGAAAAGAAAAATTTTTTGTTAATTGTCAAGTNTGCAGTGGTAGCTGTATCATTTGTTATCCAGTCTCTGCATAACACAAAGGTACAGGGCTTTTCTCAAGTCCTCGCTCGAACAGTCCGAGAGGCTGGATCATGTCAGCTAGTCATCTCGAGATTATCCGGAGCAGTTTGTAGTGCATAGCTGATCTTTAGGTGATGTTTGTCAGCTTCCTTGTAGAATCATAGTTATGGGGACCTATCATCTTTCTGGAGACTTCAAATTTGCTTTCAAGCCTGGTCATGATTCCCTGCAAAAAACTAATAGAGACTCAAACAAAAAAACATGTATAGGCAGCTAACTGAAGCTCTTTTTTGTTCTTCAAGTCCCATATCAGACAGCTCTTCTGACATGATACAGAGATTTTGCATTTTCCTTTTAACAAACATGCTTGGGTTTAGAGAAGGAGAGAGCCATTTTCCAACTCCAAAGCCAGCTTTAAATTTTTAGGAAGGCTTATGAAATTTTACAAGTGATATACCAATAGGCTGTTTTACTTCTTTTCTTGGGGCATTTATGCCAGATGATTTGTCCTTTTTCTTCAAATGTCTCATTTGTCCAGTGTTCTTCAGATTCTTTAGCCTTCATTCTCCTGAAAGACAAAAATAAAATCGTTTCCCCAAGCCTAACTTTGGGAAGGTTCCCTTTTGGCAAGTTATATCTGATTAAATAAAAAGCATTAGTTAATTTTAAATTGGATGGTCATGCTGAATGATGAACTATCATCTCTTCTAATTAAGAGGACTTTCTTGTTCAAATCGAACCTTTATCAATTTTGATGGTATCCATAGCTTTTTTTTCTCCTGTAGAAACAAAAGCAAAACCTCATCCCCAATGTAACACATATCCTGGTTTCCATTCTGAGGTCAGCACATCCTTAAAGTATATAGGCTGATTTAATTCTGAAGTTTTTTCTATTATCCAATGTCTCTCAGCAACTGTTGTTCCTTTCTCATTAGCATTGAGAAAGTTCAAAGTTAATAGAGCATTATGTAATCTATTTCTGGGGGTTTTTGTTACCCCTTTCTGTTTATTTAGCATAGCCTTTAGAGTTCGATTTGACCTTTCTATGACTGCTTGGCCTGTAGGATTATGTGGTATATCTGTAATATGCTTTATGGTTTCTCCTGGATTTCCTGTTCTCTCTGCTGTAGCTGTTCTATCACCCTGAGTAGTATGGTTTTTTACAATAGGCATTCGGTTATTTAATTGCTCTGAGAAGGGGTCTCTTCTATGATGGCAGGAAAAGTCTGAACTGAATTTGCTATGGAGCCTGCGTGAGGCCCCTCAGGGAATTTCCTGATGGCAGAGAATTACCCTGTTGTCCCTTGTTGATCTANATTCGTTGGTCCAGTGTTTACCTTTGCCACACTTTCTGCATAATCCAGAAGGGAGGGGCATTCTGTTGCCAGTGTTCCTTGAAGTAACACTGTTTCTAGAAACGCTCTGTTTACACTCCCTTTTCAGGTGTCCTAGTGTTCCACAATTAAAACATCTGACCTTATTATTTTTCCTCAAACCTCTTGATATAACCTCTCCTATCCACGTATCATCCTCATCATGAGACTCAATATTAATTGTGTCCTTGATCCAATCCTCCAAGGGAGCTGATCGTGCCTTTAACGGCCTGATTATTCTTTTGCATGATGCATTTGCGTTCTCAAAGGCATTATTCAATTATTATCTGTCTAGCTTCTGAATTTGGTATCATTCTATTTACTGCTGAAGACAACCTTTGTAAGAAATCCATGAAGGATTCTCTGGGGCCTTGCATAACTTTTGAAAATGATTCAATTTTCTTTCCTGCTTCCTCAATTCTGTCCCATGCATTCATGGCTGCCATGTGGCATAGAATTAGGGTTTGGTTATCATATAAATATTGTCTGTTTATGTCTGTGTATTCGCCTTCTCCAAGAAGCTGATCCTTGGTAATTTCTATACCTCTAGTCCTATTTTGCTGTTCTATAGTTTCAGCATCATCTTTATACCACATTTGAAATTGTAAATTTTTATTGGGTTCTAGTACAGCAGCCAGCAGTGGCCAATTCTTTCCAGTCTTGAGGGATAATTCTATTACAAGTTGACCACGAGTTTAACATCTGCTTTACAAATGGAGAATGCATGCCGTATGATGCTATAGCTTCTTTAAATCTCCTTAAATCTAGCATTTGCGTTGGAGCCCAATTAGCTTGAACATGAGCATCTGGTAGTTCTTGTAAGGTTACAGGGTAAATTAATGTCTGCTGTCTCATAACTGAGGCTGTTTGTCTGTAACCATATAATTCAATCCTGAGCTAAGTTCACCTTTAAATTCTTCTGTCTGAGTCTGAATTTCTCTATAATTCCTTCTAACTGGTTTTTCTAAAGTCTTTATCTTAGCACTCAAATTGACTTAATGCTAAAATAAAAATGATTAAACAAATAATGTTCATAATTGAAGTTACATACATCCCATCAACATTAGTATCCACTCATTTAATTGTTCTATTTTTAAACTGCCTAATGTGTTATCAAACAAAGACCACATTCTTTCCGTTGTAGAAATATTTCCCAATTTTTAATGTGGGAAAATTTTTCTTTTTAACTAATTTCTCCCTTTAAAATATTTTAATTGACTTACCAAGTCTGCATAGAACAGTAAAAGTCTGAGGGAGTTTCAAAGCAGCTACCTATCNTGGTGGTAGTCCAAGATGGAAATCCAGAGAGAGCAAGAGCCCACCACCCACCAGTAGCTTCAAGTTGAAGTTTTCCTTCTAGCACCTTCTGTAGGACTAGATTTATAGATGGAAACTGTTTAAATTTGGTTTTATCATGGAATGTCTTTCTCCATCTATTGTAATTGAAAGTGTCACTAGGTATAATAGTGTAGACAGTTCTGTGATCTCTTAGAACTTGGAGAACATCTGTCAAGGTCCTTCTGGATTTGAGAGCCTCTATTGAAGAGTCAGGACTCCACTGTGCTTGCCTTTATATGTAACTTGCTCTTTTTTCCTTTAAGCTTTGAATATCCTTTCCTTCTTTTGTAAGGAAATTTTGTAAGAAAATTTTCTTCTATGAGTTTGTTAAGGAAATACTTTATGTGCCTTTGACCTGGTCTCTTCTTCCTTTATCCCTATTAGTCATTGATTTGGTCTTTGTGTTGGATGCCAGACTTCTTGAATATTTTGTGCTTGAATTTTTTTCCCTTAGCATTTTCTTATATGGGATATTCATTTCTTCTACCTTCACTTCAATACCTGAGAGGCATTCTTCCATGTCTTGTAACATATTGGTGAGGCTTATCTCTGAAAAAAANTTTTTTTACATTCTAAATTTTTCATTCCAAGTTTTATTTCAGGTTTGGTTTTCTTTAGCAATTCTATTTCTTCTTTCATGTGTTGAATTATTTTCATTATTTCTTTTTTTCAATTATTGATTTTTTTATTATACGTGTGTATAGGGGGCAGGTATTTGCACATGAGAGCAGGTGTTCAGGGAGACCAGAGTGTAGTGATATTTTATCTGTGTCCCCCAATAAAATTTATCTGAGGATCAGAGGAAAAATAGCCAACCACTATAGTAAACAGAAGTCATGCAATGTTAGCACACACCCTTAATCTGTCTGGATCTCTGTGTGTTCAAGATCACACTAGGGAACAGAGCCAAGCTGATGACACAGCCTTTAATCCCAGCACCAACTATACAGTTCTGGAAGTCTATACAGACAGACAGAAAGTGACAGAGCTGGACAAGAGGAGGAAGTGATGTAGCTGGAATGAGAGAGCCAATGGGAGAACAGAACAGAAAGGAATATAGGCATGGAGATACAGTAAGTTGCTCATTTTGGAAGCAGCGGTGCTGGTGAGGTGAGGTTAGCTGGTGACTGTTCCTAATTTCTCTGATCTCTGTCCAATTTTCACCCCTATATCTGCCTCCATGTTTTTATTTAATAAGACTGTTTAGAAATTCATTTACACCAGAGGCCACACATGCCCTGAAGCTAGAGCTCTATGTTGTTATGAGCCACATGACATGGGTGCTGGGAATCTAACTCAGATTCTCTGGAAGTACATGTTCTTAACCACTGAGCCATCTCTCTAGCCCTCATTATTTCCTTCAACTGTTACTTTTTTGTGTTTTTCACTGTTTCTTTTATAGGATTGAATCATGTCATGTTTAAGGTTCTTAAACATTCATAATTCATAATTGCTGTTTTGAAGTCCTTGTTTTATGATTCAGATATGCTGCATTCTCAGAGCCTACTGTAATAGGCTCACTGTGTTCTAGTGGAGATATATTGTGTTTGCTGTTCAGGTTTGTGTTTGGAGGCTGAGGTCTAGACATCTGGAGTTAGGATGTTCGAGGTGTTTGTTGGTGTTGATAGCTGATCTTTTCTTTGTTGGGAGGGTGTTCCATTCTTTGGTTGCTATTGACTTCTCTGCATCCTAGGCAAGTATAGTGGTTGTAGGATTCCTAGTAGGGTGCTTCTGTGGATTGGACAGTGGCAGAAGTAATGGAGACAGACTGTGAGGAAAGCCTGAGAAGGACTGTGGGAAAGAGCTAGGGGAATCTAACACAAAGAAGTCACCAAATAGTGGAAGTGTGGTGGGAGGAGGGGCTCCTACAAGTGGGCGTCAGTGGGACAAAGAATAAGTCTTGAGAGACAGGGAGAAGAGGACTAGGAACCCTGGGTCCTCACCAAGAGGTAGAGTCCCCAGTGGATAGCGTTGGGTGGGCATGAGGAACTCCTGCAAGCAGGCTGCTACAGAACTGTGAGTCTACACAGAGCATACTGGAGGGCAGGAAGGATAATGAGAATCTCCTATCTGAATACCAGCCCAGTGTGGTCACTGGGGTCCCTGGTAGAAAGTGTTTCTGGGGGTTGGCAGCTGACACAAGGGAATGGAGATGGGTTAGAAGGGAAGGCTGGGAGGATCTGCTGGAAAGTGCTAAGCAGGGTCTGCACCAAGAGGCAGAGCCCCAGGGAAGCCAAGTGTTTGTTACTGCTAAATTTTAGAGGATTGCAAGACAAAACAGATCAAGAAATGCAGACTATTCTTTGCTTTTTGTTCTGTTATGACATGTGTCATTATGTTTCTCTGTGTTGTTTGTGTTAGGGAATTGCTTTCGAGGGGAGTGAAAAAAATTTAGTTAATTTTTTTCTATTTTTGAGATTATAATTACATCATTTCTCCATCTGTCCTTTCTCCATACCTTCTCATATACTCCTTCTTCTTCTTTCATATCCATTGTCTTTTTTTCATTTATTGTTGTTACATGTATATATGTATACATATGCTCCTAAATATAACCTGCTCAATCTGTATAATATTACTTTGTATGTATGTTTTCAGGGATGACTGTTTGTTATTGGACAACCAACTGATGCACCCTTCCTTAGGGAAGACTGTTTCTCCACTTCTAAGCATTCCTTAGTCACCTGTAGTTCTTTGGGGAATGTTGAGACCTCACAGACTTTTCTCTGCCAACTTTTGCATGTCTGTTGTCCTTGTTCAGCTCACATTTGGGCAGTCAGGTTGGTGAGACTTTATGGGTGTAGTTTATGAAATTACTAGGAGACACAGTCTCACAGCTAACTTTCTGATCCATCCCCTGGCTCCTACACTCTATTTTCCTCTCTTCTGCAGTGTTCACTGAGCCTTAGGTGAGGGAGTTGTTTTGTAGATATATTCTATTGGGATTGGGCTCCACAATTCTGCATTCTCTTTGGTTGTGGTTTTCTGTAATGGTCTCTGTTGCAAAGAGAAGTTTCCTGGATGAGGACCACACATATCTGTGGACATAAGCAGAAATATTTAGAACATAGTTAGGGATTATGTTGATTTACTAAAGTGGTGGTTGTAGGTTCTCCTCCATGATCCATGATGTCACTAGGCCTGGGTAGTTGGCTGGGTTTCCAGTATCAGGCACACATTTCTTTTTGTTGAGTGGGCCTTAAGTCCAATTAGAGAGCTGTTGGTTTCTGCTATGGTATGTGTGCCACTACTGCACCATTAGGATCATTGTGCTATGCTGGAATTTGTTGTGGTTTATAGGCATCATGGCTAAGGAGGACTCTTGCTTGCTTCCCTCCTTTGGAAGCATATATGTCACTTTATAGTACCACAAAAACTAGTCCTGAAGAAGGAGCATTCAGGTCATTTCTAGCTCAGAGGCCTCTGAGCCCTGTGTCTGAAGGGCATGGTTCTTTCAGCAATAGAGACTTATCTTCTACTTCTGGCAGGGCAATAACAAGCTATTGGACAACCAGCCCTGACCAACAACTGAAAAGAGGCTTGGTGTTGGGGTTTTTGTTAGGTGGTCTTTTGCTTTTGGAGGGAGCATTGTTAGCTCAGAGGACAAAAATTATTTATACTGTATGTGTATATTTATGCAGAGACATGTATTTTAAGGTGAAATTTAATAAAATGATTCCTTGTGACTTTTTCAGAGATCTTACTATTATTTTACCTTCTTCCCTCCTCCTTCTGTTATCTCCTTCCCCCTCCATAATTAGAGTACCCCCTTTGTCCCATTTCCCTAATCAGATCATGTGTATGCTGCTACTGCACACTTTATTATTCCCCTATCCTCCTACCCCAGCAATGGTTCCTATTGGCCTTCCTGCTTTCTGCAGTTATTCTATAATATGTATTCACATTTGAAGATTTGAGGCTAGGAGGCCTTAATGAGAGAGAACATGTGACATTTGTCTTTCTGGGTCTGGGCTACATCACTCAGTATACTCTTTATTAGCTTGATCCATTTACCTTCGAAACAAAGTCCATGATTTCATCTTTCTTTACAGTTCAGTAGTATTTTTTAAAAAATATTTTTACAGATTCCCCTCTCTCCCCACCCCCCCATCCATTGTTTTCTTTTGAGAACTCTCTATTCAGGTCTCAGGGCTATTTCTTGTCCTTTTTACTCTTTGATTTTGTGTTCTTTGTATATCCTGGATATTAATCCTCTGCTATCTGTGGGCTTCCTCTTCACTTGAATGATTTTTTTTTCTAGTTGTGAAGAAACTTTTAGTTTCATGAAGTCCCACTTGTCAGTTGTTGGCTTAAATTCTTGACAAATGGAGTCGTCCTCTCCTACAACTATATCATGTAGGGCACTGCCTATGTTTTCTTCTAGTAGTTCCAGTGTTTTGGTTTCATGTTTAGGTCTTTGATCCATTTTGAGTTAATTTTTGTGCAAGTTGATGAATATGAGTCTAATTTCATTCTTCTGCATGTGGACATACAATTTTCAAAACAACATTTATTGAAGATGCTTTTTTTCTCTACCTTATGTTTTTGGCATCTTTGTCAAATATTAGGTGGCTGAAGTTAATGTACTCAAGTTTGGGTCTTTGATTTTGTTCCATTAGTCTACAGCTCAGTCTGTGCAAATACTGTAGGGAAAAGGGGCTGGCTAAAGAAACCCACCCTGACCCTGGAGCCCAGAACCAGCGAAAGAAACACAGCCTAGATCTAGGACCTAAGCCAGAGAAATGAACACTTTATCCCCAAACCCAGAACCAAGGATACATGCCCTGACTCTGAAACCAGTGCCAAAGAAACATACTTTGTCCCTAGAATCAGAGCCAGTGAAAGAAATGTGCCCTGGCCTTAGAAATAGAGCCAAAAACTAAGAAAGGCCAGTGAAAGAAACACAGTTTAACTCTGAGATCAAGCCCATCTCTGCCTCTAACCCACAAAACTAACAAATCCTTGAGCAGAAAAAACTAACCTATCCCAGGACAGAACATATTCTCCCTGGAGAAACTCTGCCCCTAAGATATCCTATATAAACCACCCTGCCTATTCAGTTGTGGGCTGTTCTTTCCCACCATGATAGAGGCAGCCACTCTCCTGGACTCCCCCTTCCCAAATAAATCTCTTTTTCAAAAGAGTCTTGGGTGTGAAGATCTTCATTCGCTGGTGCAGAGAAGAACCTTGCTGAGACATCCCTTATTGGACTGAGCAGAAAAAAACCTTGCAGAGACATTCCCTAAGGGGGGCTGAACAAAGTGGGGCTGAACAGAAGAACCTTGCTGAGACATTCCCTTAGGGGGGCTGAGCAAGGCAGAGCTGAACAGAAGAACTTTCCTAAGATGTCCCTTGGGGGACCGAGCAAGGTGGAGCAGAAAAGTAACAACTGGAGCCAGAGGAGATTGCTACATTTCTGCAGGAGTTTCCCCTTTAGCAGAGTAAAGCAAAAGAAGCAACATCTTGGACCGGAGAAGAAGCAGAGCTCTGCTAGGAAGCCCCCTTAAGTGGGGGCTAAGCAAAGCTCAGCTGTAGCGGCTCTCCAGGAGAGGAGCAGGATTGCTATATCCTGTGGGGAGACCATCCCCCACNGCACCCCAACCAGGTATAGTTTGACTCTCCTGAGCAGTCAGGATACCTTTCCCTCCAGAGCTGAGCTGTCCCATTGTAGCTCCAGCTGCCAGAGCTGTCCTAGCAGCTCAAGGTGTTGCCTGACTCCCCAAACAGTCAGGATACCTTTCCCCCAGAGTTGCAACACTTGCCTACAAGTACTATATTATTTTTTTACTATGGCTCTGTAATACATCTTAAGACCTGGAATGGCAATTCCTCCAGCATATCATGATGTTTTTGATATTCAGGGTCATTTGTGGTTCCATATGAATTTTAGACTATTTTTTCTATTCTTATGAAGAATGAGATGGATAATTTGATTAGGACTGCATTCAACCTGTAAATTGCTTTTGGAAGGATGGTCATTTTCACAGTGTTAATTCTAGCAATACACAGATACAAGATATATTTCCATTTTCTAGTGACTTTCTCAATATTTTGCTTCGGGGGTTTAAAGTTTTCATTGTAGAGGTCCTTTATTTCCTTAGTTATGTTTATTCTTAGATATTTTATTTTCCTTGAGACTATTATGAATGGGAACATGTCCATGATCTCCTTCTCTATATGTTTATTATTGGTGTATAGAAAATCTACTGCTTTGCACAAGTTAAATCTGTATCCTGCGACATTGAAAAATGAATTGATTTATCATTTCTAGACATTTTTTGGTAAATTTTGGGGGGGTCTCTAGTGTATGGTATCATATCATCTGCAAATAGGGATACTTGGACTNCTTCTTTCCAGACTTGTATTACTTTAATGTCCTTCTCTTGATGTATTGCATTAGCTAATACTTCAAGCACAATATTGAAAAGGAGTTGGAGATAGTGGATTTTCCTGTCTCACTCCTAACCTCAATGGGATTGCTTCAAGCCTTTCTCCATTTAGAATGACATTTGTTTAGCTGTTTGTTTTTCATATATAGTTTTTATTATGTTGAGGAAGGGTCCCTCTAGTCCTACATTCTTCTAGGACTTTAATAATGACAAAATAATGAATTTTGTCAAAGGCTTTTTTTTCTGCAGCTGTTGAGATGATCATGTGGTTTTTGTCTTTATGTCCATTTATGCACTCTATTACATCTATTGGCTTGTGTATGTTGAATCATCCCTGCATTTCAGGGATAAAGCCAACTTGGTCACAGCATATAATCTTTTTGATGTATGTCTGTATTCTGTAGGCAAGTATCTTTTGAGCAGTTTTGAGTCTATGTTCATCAACTACAGGATATTGGCCTGTAGTTTTCTTTCTGTGTTGTGTCTTTACCTAATTTTGGTATTAGAGTAATGCTAGCATCACAGAAGGAGTTTGGGAGTGCTCCCTCTGGTTCTGTTTTTGAATAGTTTAAGAAAGGTTTGCTGCATGTCTTCTTTGAGTGTCTGGTAGAATTCTGCTGTGAATTTATCTGGCCTTTGACCTTCTACAATTGGGAGGCTTTTTATAACTGCTTCAATCTCCTCATCTGTCATCACTCTGTTTAGGTTGCTGGCTTCTTCTTGGTTTCACTTTGGTGGTTTGGCCGAATCTAGAAACTCCTTCATTTCCTTTAGGATTTCCAGCATAGTGGAGCCCAGGATTGTAAATCTCCCCTATAACACCCTGAGTGTNTTTGGTGTCTGTTGTGATGTTTCCCTGTTCCTTTCTGAGTCTGTTAACGAATGGATTTGAATTTGGTTTGTTCTTGTTTTTCCAAATTCTTACATTGCATCATTAAGCCATTTATTTGTGCTCTTTCTGAGTTTTGGATGTAGGCACTTAGAGCCTGGTAGGGCAGCTTTCTATGTGTCCCAGAGCTTTTGTTATGTTGTGTTTTGTTTTTTGTTTAGTTCCAGGAAGTTTTTGTTTGTTTCTTGATTTATTTTTTGAACATTCATTCAGTGATGAGCTGTTTCATCTCTATGAATTTGTATGGGTTTTCTGGTGGGGGAGGTGTTTTGTTTTGATTGTTTGCTTGTTTTTGTTTGTTCGTTGTTTTTGTTTTGTTTTGTTTTTCAAGACAGGGTTTCTCTGTGTAGCCCCAACTGTCCTGGAAATTGCTCTGTAGACCAAGCTGGCCTCGAACTCAGAGATCCACCTGCCTCTGCCTCCCAAGTGCTGGGATTAAAGGATGAATCTGTATGTTTATTAGAGATTTATTTGCTGTCAGTTTTAAGTTTAAAGTATATACCCAATAGTGGCATAGCTGGATCTTAAGGTCAGTCCATTACCATCTTTCTGATAATCAGTCACACTGATTTCCACTTCTGCTCATTGCACTCCCACCAGCAATGAAGGAGTGTTCTCCTTATTCCACATCCTTACCAGCATGAGCTATCTTTTATTTTATTGATCTTGGATTCTGATTGGTGTGAGATGAAATCTCAAAGTATTTTCTATTTCTATTTCCCTGATGACTAAGGATATTGAACATTTCTTTAAGTGCTTTTCAGCCATTTGAGATTCCTCTTCTGAGAATTATCTGCTTAGTTCTGTACCCTGTTTTTTTAATTGAGTTATTTATTTTCTTGATGTCCAAGATTTTTTTATCTTTATATATTTTGGTTACTAGTCTGTAGTTGATAAAAATCTTTCCCATTCTGTAGCCTACCACTTTTTCAGAATAATGATATCCTTTGCCATACCATAGTTTTTCAGTTTCTTGAGGTCTCATTTGTTAATTATTGGTCAGTGTCTGCAGTATCTGTGTTCTGTGCCGATGAGTTTAAGACTATTTCCCACTATCTCCTCTATTAGATTCAGTGTGTCTGACCTTATGTTGAGGTCTTTGTTAAAGCTGGATTGAGTGTTTTGTGGGTGGTGAAGTGTGGATCTGTTCACATACTTCTACATGCAGCCACAAGTTTACCAACACCATTTGGTGATGCAATGTTCCTCTTTATCTCTCCTGATTGGTTTTAGTTTGAGGTCTATTTTGTCAGCTGTTAGGATACTGATGCCTGCTTTGTTTTCCAGTCCCATTTGATTGGAGTGCTTCTGTCCATAAGACTGTGTCTGTCTTCAAAGCTAAAATGGGTTTCTTGTAGACAACAGGTAAATTTTGTTTCTTCATCTATTCAATCCATCTGTTTCTTTTGGTTGGAGAATTAAGGCCACTGATAATGTTATAATTGAAATGTGTGTGTGTTAATCGTGATCATTGTGTCACTGATTTTGGCATTGTTGTTTGTGTTCTCAGTGGTAATTTGAGTTTCAATAATTATGACTTTGTCTTTCTCCCCACAGTCTCTGCTCCTTCCTCTCTTCAGCTTGAAATATTGCTTCCTATTTCCTTACATTTGGATTTTTGGATGTAAACTTTTTAGACTATTTAAAACAGACAAGTGTTCCTTCTTTCTCAGTTATGGTGGGTGGTTTTTGGGGTGTGTTGCTCTAGGTTGGTCTTTTAGGACTCAAGAGTTCACTGCTCCAGGCTCTTCCAGCTTTCATAGTTTCCATTGAGAAGTTGGCTGTTTTTCTGATGAGTTTTCCTTTTATGTCATTTGCATTTTTTGTCTTG
>LZPO01075894.1:485992-499484 GCA_001675575.1 Neotoma lepida
CACAACCATCTTCTGACACTGACTGTTTGAAGAAGCTGCCATGACTTGGCTTTCTTAGCTGAATCCGATTGTAACATCCAACAACATTCCAGAAAATAACATGACATAGCCTCTTGAGTAAATAGCTGAGACTTCTGCCATCCTATGAGAGACAGAAGACTTACTCTATGGCAGTGTGTGCAATAGAAGTAGAGATTTAGGATGGAAAGAAGNAAACACACAGCAGGCTGAGGGACCAGAGACTGGTAGTCCATATGAAAGAAAAATGTGAACTAATATTTAGAGTAGATGACTATATTTCCACAATAGAGTATATTGTGTGTTACCGTTGTCACCCCTACTTGCTCTTATCAAATGGTTTTTAAATAAATATTGCATTGGGGACATAAACATTGAGTTAATAGAACCTGGCAGCAGCTAATGCATCAGCTGCTTTCACAGCTTAAGGTAGGACTTGCTCATCACAAGGATAAAGCACGTATGCTCTGGACATTAGCAAGATCCCCCTCATGACATCGCCTCTATTAGTGTGCTCAATGTTAGAAGGTGTTCTAAAAATCCATCCTAATANATAGGTTGCATGATAGGGCACATATTTANACTTGCATCAGTAACTTTGTGGCCAAAGTACCAGAAACTCCACAGTTCTACCTCAGTTTAGCCCTTTCTCTTCCTGTAGTATACACAAAAGTGATATATCCATAATAGAAAATGATGACTATCAAAACAAGATGTCACTGGCAATAAGCACAGAGCTTCATACCACACCAGCCCAAGGAGTTCTTTTCAGAGACCTCCAGCCAAGAAAACCAAATTCTGNGACTTCAGCAAAGAAATGAANGGACTTTCTGAACAAGATAAATACAAAACAAAGTTGGATATATCTGAAACAGGAAGCACTAGTCTTCCCCAGGAAGAACACACCAATTGGTTATCCAATACCAAGTGCTCAGCCCTGAAAACGTACAAATAAGTAACATTACACATCCTGAGCAGACTGTATTTATATTTTGAGGAGTGGGATGTGTGTGTGTGTGTGTGTGTGTGTGTGTGTGTGACCAATTAAAGAAAAAAAAGGCTTTCAGTTAGAAAGAGAGAAGAATGTTGGTGCATGGGAGGCTTGGGGGGAGGACAAGGAAGGGGAAATGATGTGATTTTGTTATAATCTCAAAAAAGAAAATTTTTCTAAATGGTCTCAACTTCTTTATTGCTCTCCTACCCCACTTTGGCAATAGTCCCTTTTTACTTTCCTGGTTTCTGCAGTTATTTCAGGATATGTTCTCACATCTGAAGATTAATGTCTTCTTTAAAGTTTCTACTTTTCCAAGGGAGCCATGGGAAAATAATGTGGAGCTGAGAGCTCAGAGGATCATCATCTGAGGGGATTCCGGAAGAAAAGATAATTAGTCAGCACATCGAATCCCATAGCAACACATCATGGAACAAATTGTTATGCCCTATCATGTTGTGCCCCAAACATCAGGGTCTTTCCCAACAGGGCGTCCCCAAGAAGGATGATGTTCACAGCAAGTCATGAAAGCATAAATCAAGAAGAAATAACAACTACAAAGAGTAGATTCCAGAAATAATAAAGCTCAGGGCTGAAATCAGTGAAATAAAAACAAAAAAAATTACAAAAATCAATGAAAGGAAAAGGTTTTGTATTGCAGAGGACACCGTCATTCAGACAAAGAGGTAAGCTACAGAATGGGAAAGATCTTTAGCAATTACACATCTGGTAGTGGGCTAATATTTAAAATATATAAGAACTAAAAACACTGGACATCAAGAAAACAAATAACTCAATTTAAAAATGGTGAATAAATCTAAACAGAAAATTCTTAAAAGATGAAACACAAATAATTGAGAAACACTTAAGTTCAACATCCTTAGTCATCAGGGAAATCCAAACCAAAACTACTTTGATCTTACACCCATTAGAATGGCCAAGATCAATAAAACAAGTGACAGTTCATACTTGTGAGGATTTGGTGTAAGGGGAACACTTATCCATTGCTGGTGGGAGTACTAATTTATACAACTACTATAGAAATTGTGTGGTGGCTCCTCAGGAAGCTGGGAATCAACATGCCCCAAGATCCAATTACACCACTCTTGGGCATATACCCAGAGGAGTCTATATCCTAATACACAGANGCTTGCTTATCCGTGTTCATTGCTTGTAGCTGGAATTGTGATGCAAATAGTAATTTTGACACTTGGCCCAATGGGTGTGGTCTTCTCTGGAGAGACGTGACCCGATGAGAAGCCGAGGGAGGAGGGGCTCGCTTTCTTGGGTGTGTGGAGCTGGCAACGCGCCATGGAGAAGCGCGGATGGTAGTTTGGTCCCTTCTCCTTGGGAATGAAGAGGCAGCGGCAGCTGGATCAGCGGCGGTGCAGCTTCGTTCTGTATCGGGAGTGCAGCGTACTAATTTTGTATGTCAACAAACTCTGAATTGACCCCAGACTTCCTTCCCTCTTTACGTGGTGCCCAACCGTGGGCTGTCCCGTGGCCCTAACACCTGCACACCTCATGGCCCCAGCACTCCGGGTGCCCACCCGGCCCTGTGGCTAGCCCACGTGGCCTGCAGGAGCCCAATACCCCTCACTGCCCGCCAACGCTCGGAATGCGGAGAGACGCCCGGGACCGTGCCGTTAGCTGGGAGGTGCACGAAACCGCCGCTGGCGGGGTGGGAGGTGGGGGGCCCGGGCGTCTAGTTTGCTTTTTGCCTGTCCGCCTTCTGGGGTCTGCAGCTCAGCTGGGACCAATAGGCAGTGAGCGCCTGGGGCGTTAATTCAGNACAGCGCTGAGTCAGCACAGCGCTGCAGCTTCCAGTGCTTGGATCTGCCGGACCTGCTCCACCTGCTGGTCAAACATCGTTACTACATCCGAACACATTCACTCGAACAGAGTCATCAGCGCATCGGCTCCACCTGTGGTCAAACAGCATTACTACATCTACAAAATTACCGGAGGATTTGACCTGTGGTAAATCACTTGTCAACTTTGAAAATAAACTAATAAGACGGGCGGTGGTGGCGCACGCCTTTAATCTCAGCGCTCGGGAGGCAGAGGCAGGGGGATCTCTGTGAGTTTGAGGCCAGCCTGGTCTACAGAGCGAGTTTCAGGACAGGCTCCAAAGCTACACAGACAAGCCCTATCTCGAAAAAAAAAATAGATAAATTAATTTATAATTAATAATTAAATAATAACAATAAAATAATGAATAATTAATTTTTAAAAGGAAGGGTAAAGGAATAAAGAGGAAGGGCAATCTGTAAACCTTTCCCAGGTCAATGGTGGGAAATATCACATTGCAGGGAATTAGGACCCTGCTCACTGCCACTATGGACAGGATGCTAGAAGAATTTACTGAGGAGATAAGCAGCCTAGCTGGGATCAATATGATTTCTCGGTCATAATTATTATTAGTCTGGAAATTCATATCTTATCTTTAAAAAATGGTTTGATAACAGTGCCAAAAATGAGAGATTGACTGTAAAGATACTAGCCCTGGAATATGGTAATGAGAAACAGACAGGATACAGGCCTGGGAGATAATATGCAAGCCTTACAGATAGTCACCAAGGAAGAGAAGACATCTTTGACTGATAAGATAAAAACTTTAGAGGTATTCACAAATGAGGAGAACAAAAAAGTGACTGATAATATGTGAGCTTTAGAACAGCTTACTACTCAAGAGATACAAGCCCTACAAAAGGCAACTGCTGGAAAATTCCAAGCCTTAGAAAAACTTACTAGAAATGATAATAAAAGCATTCAGACACAGACAGAAGAATTCAGAGGAGACCCAACCTCACCATTACCTTATGGAATTAGAGAAGAACAGCCTGAGGTTGTTAAAATGCCAACCATGATTTATCCTATTACTGTTTATGAAAGACCACCAAATGACAAGTATCCCCAAGGACATACAGAATGTAAACGGGATCTTATACAAATGTTAGACTTAAAGAATATTAAGGAAGCAACAGTTTCCTATGGTACACATTCAGTGTATGTGAGGCAGATGTTGAATATATGATCTTCTTAGAACAAAATTACTACAAAGGACTGGAAACAATTAGTCATGGCAGTACTGGAACATGATCCCCAGTTAGAATGGAGCAGCTGGTTAGAAGAACAGCAAGGTAAGGCTAGAGGTTTTGAGATTTCCCAGAATCAAATACTTGGTGAGGGTCATTATGCAGATATGGATATTCAGGCTACATTTGATGAACAAACCTTGTTCCTGTGTCATACAGCAGCCTTAAGTGCTTGGGACAAAAGTCAAGAATTTGGAAAGAAGACTGAACCGTATACTAAAGTTATACAAGGCCCAAAAGTATCCTTCACTGAATTTTTACAAAGATTGACTTGTAAATAGAATAATATCAGATCCAGAAGTTAGATGAGTACTAATTCAATCTTTAGTTTTTGAAAATGCAAATTTACAATGCAAAAGGATAATTGTGCCTTTAAAGATCAGATCAGCATCCATAAAAGAATGAATCCAACATACAGTCAATATTGAGTCTCTTAATATGATGAGGCTTGGGTAGGAGAGGTGATTTCCAAAGGCTTAAGGAAAAATCAAAATGTCTAATGTTTTAATTGTGGTAAATGAGGTCATCTAAGAAGAAATTATAGGTGGGGCATTCCTAGAAACAATGTTTCTTCTAGAGATAACCTGAACAGAAGGCCCCAACCTTCTGGATTATACAGAAGATACATTGGCTGACATTGGGCCAATGAATGCAGATCAACAAGGAACAATCAAGGAAACCCTTTACCCTCAGGAAATGCCTTGGGGGGTCTCTTGCAGGTCCCTATGTCGAACTTGGCTCAGACATTTCCTGTCACTGTGGGGAAAACTCCTCCCCCGATCAATTAAAGGACCAGGAGAAACCATAAAACAAATATTTTGGCAGACTTCTATAAATGATCAAAAACCAAAACTAAGGGTACAAATAAATGACATTGTAATGGAAGGTCTTTTTGACACAGGAGCAGATATAACTATAATAACTAGACTCAAGGCATCCAAATCGGCCTCTTCAGGAGGTAGATGTTCAGTTCTTAGGGATTGGAACCTTATCTCAGGTAAAACAAAACATGAGATTGGTTGAATGTATAGGGCCAGAAGGACAGAGAGGAAAATTGAAGCCATATGTGGCTTATATAGCAATGAATTTATGAGGTTGTGATTTGTTACAGCAATGGAATTCCCAGATTAACATTCCTCAGATCTCACAAACAGACTATAAACCAATGTATGTTTCTGGGGAAAATGTTAAAAGGTATTATAAAGAGAAGTCACCAAACATTCAGGCTGTACAAAAACAGGGCACAACAGCTGCTGATCTTTCAGAGGTACCAACAGCCCTACCTTTAAAATGGTTAACTGACAAACCGGTCTCCGTGGAACAATGGCCTTTGACATCAGAAAAATTACAGGCCTTAGAATAGAATACCTTAGAATAGTTCATAAAGGAGCAGGAAATACTCAACGTATTGAAGAATGGACTAGCCCTTGGAATTCTCTTGTATCTGTTTTAATAAAATAATAAAAGAAATCTGGAAAATGGAGAATGCTGACAGATTTGAGAGCCATAAATAAAGTAATTCAGCTGGTGTGCTCTCTATAGCCTCGAATTCCTATGCCTTCTCTGTAACCTAAAGGACGGCCCATTATAGTTATTGATTTAAAAGACTGTTTCTTCTCGATACCATTACAAGAAAAAGACAGAGAAAGATTTGCCTTCACAGTACCTACTTATAACAATTCTCAGCCGGTTAAGAGATATCAATGGAGAGTTCTCCCATAGGGGATGTTAAATAGCCCAACTCTATGCCTATATTTTGTGTGACAGCTGTTAGAAATAATTTGTGTACAATTTCCTCAATCTATAATTTGTCATTATACAGACAATATCTTATTAGGTGATTCAAATGTAGATACTTTAGAAAATAATTTCTAAGAAGTAAAGAAGTTTTGCCTTGCTGGGGATTGCTCCTGAATTGCTCCTGAAAAAATACAAAGAGGAGATTCTATTAATTACTTAGGATATAAAATAGGTCTACAAAAAATTCAACCCCAAAAGGTACAAATCAGGAGAGACCATTTGTGAATGTTTAATGACTTTCAAAAATTGCTAGGAGACATTACCTATCTATGGTCCACTATTGGAGTAACAACTCAAACTGAGTAAATTGTTTCAAACCTTAAAAAGTGACAAGAACTTAACTAGTCCAAGAGAATTATCAGCTGAAGCTGAGAGAGAATTGGCNTTGGTGGAAAAGAAATTAAAGGATGCACATGTGGACCATTTGGATAAGGAGTTTGATTGCATCCTGGTTATTTTACCCTCTATGTATTCCCCCAGAGGGATTTTAAGGCAGAGGGAAGATATTATCTTAGAATGGATATTTTTACCACACAAATAGAGTAACAAATTAAAGACATATGTGGAGAAGGTTTCTTAGTTGATTTTAAAAAGGAAATTAAGACTTCTGTCAATTGACAGGAATGGACCCAACAGAAATTATAGTACCTTTTACTAGTGCTGAAATTTCCTCTTTATGGGAAGAAAATGAACATTGGCAAAAAGCTTGCAGTAATTGTTTTGGGAAAGATTAACAACAGATATCCCAAAAGACTTCAATTCAAAAGAAGAACCAATTGGGTCCTTCCTCACATTGTACAGGGAACACCAATATCTGGGGCCCCTACATTCTATACTGATGAAAATAAATCAGGAAAGGCAGGTTATAAATTAGGAAATTTAAAGTGTCTCAAAGCCCTTACGATTCTATCCAAAAGTCAGAATTGTATGCTATTCTTATGGTTTTAAAGGGTTTTACAGGACCTCTTAATATAGTTACTGACTCTCAATATTGCAGAAAGAGTTGTTTTACACATTAAAACTATTGAACTTATTCCTGATGAGTCAGAATTAACTTCATTATTTATACGATTACAGGAAATAGTCAGGAATAGGAATCATCCCACATATATAACACGTATCAGGTCCCATACGGGTCTGTCAGACCCTTATAGCACAAGGTAATGATAAAATTGATCAGTTATTAGTAAGAAATGTGCTGAAGGCCTCAGAATTTCATAAAAAAAACCCACCATATCAATAGCAAGAGTTTGAAAATGGATTTTTCCATCATGCGGCAACAAGCCAAGGAAATTATTTTTTAAAAATGTCCTACTTGTTCCTTGTATAATCAAACTCTACTAAATTCAGGAAGAAACCCTAAGGGTATTTGGCAAATGGATGTGTTTCATTTTGCAGAATTTGGAAAATTAAAATATTTACACCATACCATAGATACATATTCAGGATTTCAATGGGCAAGTGCTTTGAGTTCTGAAAAGGATAATTCTGCAATTACACATCTATTAGGGTTCATGGCCATCATGGGGTTACCTGTACAAATTAAGACTGACAATGCTCCAGTATATGTCGCTAGTAAAATAAAACAATTTTTTGGATATTACAATAGAAAGCATATTACAGGTATACCATACAATCCAACAAGACAAGCTGTTATAGAAAGATCTAATTGCACTCTAAAAGATACACTAAGTAAACAGAAAGGGGTAATAAAGACCCCCAGAGATAGATTGCATAATGCTTTATTAACTTTGAATTTTCTAAATGCTAATGAGAAAGGAACAACAGCTGCAGAGAGACATTGGATAATAGAAAAAAACTGCTGAATTAAATCAGCCTGTGTACTTTACAGATGTGTTGATCTCAGAATGGAAACCAGGATATGTGTTATGTTGGGGAAGGGGTTTTGTTTTTGTTTCCACAGGAGCAGAAAAGCTATGGATACCATCAAAATTAATAAAGATTAGATTCGAACAGGAGAACCGAGGTGGCAATTCAACATGTCGAAAGGAAAAACTCACCAAATTAGGGTCAGGGCAGGGTTCTGTTTTTGTCTTTATAGAAGAATAAAAATTTCCATCTTGAAGGTGTCAAGGACCTTTGGACAGATAGACATCTAAAGAAGAAGGGAGAACTGTCCAGAAAAAAAATTACCAAGAAAAGAAACAATCTGGCCTATGGTATAATTACTTCCTACAGGGTAAAATCTCTTTAACTCTTGAAATATTTGTTGTCCCGACTCAGTGATAAACCAGAGCTGACTTTGGAGTCCGAGTGTGATTCTCTCCTTCTCTAAACCCAAGCATGTTGTTAAAAGAAAATTCAGAGTCTCTGTCTCATATCAGAAGAGCCGCCTTGTATAGGACAGAAGAAAACCAAAATCTAAGGACTACTGTCACAAATCTCTTTCCCCTCAAATTTATTTTAACTCTTTAGAANTTCTCTTTAGGTATTTCTATCTTAAAATTTAAACTTTCCATTTTGATATTAATAGTGTTTTAAGTTTTCCACAGTGAACAATAAATTTTCCTAACAGTGATCTCTGAAGTCTCCAAAAGGATGATGAGGCCCCACAACAACGATTCTACCTGGGTTGTATTAATATCATTGAGCAGATAAACACCACCCAAAGATTAGCTTTAGACTACAAACTGCTCAGGACAATCCCAAGACGACTAGCTGAAACGGTCCACCCTCTTGCACCACTCCAGCCAGAACTTCAGATAAGCTTTACCCATTACTCAGAGACCGGCTACAAACGTTGCAGCTAGTCCTCCTAAGACTTAACCATTGTTTTAGCTTTTACAGGATCCCATAGAGATACCATGGCCACCCAGACAGCAGGAAGTAACTTTAAGAACACGATGCCCACTTTTTCCCAATAGGTGGGGTGGATGGTTTCTGGTCTTTCTCAGGGTTATGGATAATTGTTGTCAGGTAGGGGGGTTGGTTATAAGTTGTTATAGGGTAAGAGATGGAACAAAAGAGATTATACTCAGGAATAGATATAATAGGATAAAAAGGTAGATTACTAAATATACTTGTAAACTAAAAATGCAACTATCAGTTTTAAATAATTTACATTGGTATAGACTCTTGTATACTGATACAAACGTAAAATTATTTTTGTTATACTGTATATATGTTTCTACTTCTGTTTAGGATATTTTTGTATATTGATACAAATTAAGGTTATTTTTGTCATATTGCATTATACATTTCTACCTCTGGTTATGATATTTTTGTATATGGTCATGATTTCAAGATTGTTGTCCTTATACTGTGCATATATTTTTATTTTTTCATAAGGTATTACCTCTACAGCTTGTTTATTTTTATAATGTGAAGCTTTAGTTGTTAAGCTATATAGGTTACTAAGAATTACAGGCTAATAGTCACTCATGTTTGTCAAACTTATAGTCATGTTAGTTATGTTTTCTAGGCATGCAGAGAGGTGTTTCAAGTAGATATGTGATCTTCAAACACTTCAAAGACCTACAGAATATGGCATTTACAATGTTTTAATAACTTAGGATTCTTTTGACATAAGACAAGTCTGCTCCTGGCAGCACTGATCTACTCCCGAGAGGATGATGGGCACCGAAGACACTCCATATGGAGTTTGTTTTCTTTGGCAAAACTGGCCTAATTGGGCAAGAAACTGCCCTTGCCTCAACTGCTAATAGTAAGTACACTGTCCGATCTGGACAAGCAGGACACAAAGAAAAGTGCCTGCCAAACTTTGCCAAGACAGGGTAGGACAGTTCTTCAAATTTTCCTGCTTCTGAAAAAGGTCTGTCAGATATTCTAGGCCTATAGACCAGAGTTGGATGCCCCAACATCGCAGAGAAACTTTGAGTGACTGTCCAGGCAGCCAGATATTTTTGTCATTTTTTGCATTTTTTTTTTGGAAGTTGCTTGTTTACACTTCCTGCTTACTCAGGTAACATAATTTTCCTTCTCAGGTCTTTGATGAGATTGAAGACTAGATAGTTACAGATGTGATGCCCTGAATTTTAGCTAAAGGCATATTAGATACAAGCCTATATTCTTCAGGAAAGGACAGCTGTGGAGTAATCTCTATAAAATTGCCAATTACCTATGGTCTGGACATCTAGAATGTGTTTCTTACTTGATAATTGTTCTTGTTGTTTCATTTTTTTATTATCTTTTCCTTCTTCGGGACAATACTTGATAATAGTTCTTATTGTGTATAGTTTTTACTATGTTAGGATTAGAACCTTCCTTAACTAAACAAAAAGGGGAAAATGTTGCCAGAATTGTGACGCTGGTCTGTTAGTCAATAGTAAGGAGAGGCTTGGCCCAATGGAATGCTCTCCTCTGGAGAGATGTAACCTTATAAGCAGCCAGGGGAGGAGGTGCTCACCTCTTAGGCTTTGTGGAGCTGGCAGAGAGCCACAGAGAAGTGTGGTTGGCAGTTTGGTCCTATTTCCTTTGGGAATGAAGAGGCAGTGGCAGCTGGATCAGCAGTGGTTTCACAGCTTCATTGTGTATCATAAGTGTAGTGTACTAATTTTGTCTGTCAATAAATTCTGAATTGACCCCAGACTTCCTTCCCTCTTTAATTGCTGCTCTGTTCATAACAGCCAGAACTTGGAAACAGCCTAGATATTCATCAACACATGAATGGATAATGAAAATATGGTTTAATTTACACAATGGAACATTGGGCAAGCTTTAGTGAAACGTTTCACTATTACGATAAGAATTTGTACCTCTATTTATGTTCAAGTATCTGTATATTATCTCTCCTGCAGTTGTACATCAAATGTTTTAATAATAATAAAAAAGAAAAGAAAAGACAAAAATCATGAAATTTGCAGGTAAATGGATGGGGATAGAAAAAATCATCTTGATTGAGGTAACCCAGACCCAAAAAACACAAATGTCGCATATATTCTCTTATATGTGGATATTGGATTTTGAGTCTTTGGTTGACATACTATAATCC
Source organism: Neotoma lepida (assembly GCA_001675575.1). NCBI lineage: Eukaryota > Metazoa > Chordata > Mammalia > Rodentia > Cricetidae > Neotoma > Neotoma lepida. The sequence continues at coordinate 496,872 of LZPO01075894.1, forward strand.
ATATAATTATAGAGGCTAGGTATATAATAAGGGACTCGGAGAGAGAGTGAAGAAACTGCTAAGAATATATAGTTATGGAGAGACAGGAGAGATGATTAGGGTGTGAGGATTAAATGAAGATGAGAAGGGAGGGGGGAAATGGAAGGAATATAGGGAGGGATAGTCAACACTAAGGGTCATTTAAGGGGTTATATGAAAACCTATTACAGTAGAAGCTTCTTAAAATATATACATATATGGAGTCACCAAATAACAGGGGAGACAAAGTCTCAATTAGACATCTTTCATTACCAACTGAAACCTCCAGTTCTAGGAATGAGTTACATCTAATTGGGTTGTTGGTCAAAGGGGCCCCATGAAAAGCCTCAAACATCTCTGGTTAGTGTCAAGGCTATTGGTTGCTCTTGACAAACTGATAGTAATGCCCTGAAGACAACACCTATGTAAGTCACTGAATATAAGTCAAGCTGATGCCTAACTAGAGATGTTACCCCTACTGACCAGTGTTCATTCTACTGGAAGACACACTGCATGCTACCAGAGGAGAAAGATAAACATCAATACAACTATAAACCCTGTGATCTACAACAGTGACCTGCCTGCATGATACCCCTGTGCAATAGTAGCACAAAAGTTGTGAGAGTAACCAACCACTATCTGATCAGATTCGAGGGCTACTCCATGAGATGGAACCCATGCCCAACACTACTTGGATAGCCAAGAATCTGAGACAAGGCCCTAGGGGGAAATTAAATACTTTTGTTCTGTTGAAGGAATATAGCAATAATATGACTCCTGTGTTGGCTATTCTTAGTTGTCAACTTGACTACATCTGGAATTAACTAAAGCCCAAAAATACAGGGCATACCTGTGAAGGATTTTTTTTTATTTGAAGTAGGAATAACATTCAGATCTTTAAGGTAGGAAGACACACCTTTAATGCAAACCTTTTGAGCTGGAAAAACACACCTCTAATCTAGGCTACACCTTCTGCTGGAAGCCTATATAAGAACATGGAAGAAAGAAGCTTTTGTTCTTTGCCTACTTGCTCTTGCCTTGCTAGCAAGTCCATTCCTTCACTGGCATTAGAGCCTGCTTCTTCAGGATTCTGGCATATACTGAAGACCAGCTGAGACATCTAGAATCCAGACTCAGACTGAGCAACTACTGGATTCTTGGACTTTCCATTCACAACCAGCCACTGTTGGATTAGCCTGTAAGTCATTTTAATAAATCTCCATTTATATATAGAGAGAGATTCATTCTATAACTTCTGTTACTCTAAAGAACCCTGACTAATACAACTCCTAACTACATTCTCTAATACTCATAGATGGGTGTCTCACTCAGCCAGCATCAGAGAAGCTTCCTCTGGCAGCAAATAGGATTAATTCAGAGACCCACAACTGGACAATGTACAGTATTACAATCAATCCACATGAGTCTATTAAATAGGTAACAGAATTTATTAAGATAAATTGAGGAAATACACTCATGAATATAGAACGGAGTAGACAGCTGAAGTTGTCCTCTGATCTGACTGGAAGAGAATCAACCTCACAGGAAAGAGCAGAGAGAAGGGGCATGTGACCCTTCTCCCTTCCCTTATAAGAGGTCATGTACAACAGCAAAAAGCACCACCTCCTTCGGACCCCATAGTCCAAGGTCATGGGCAGAGCAAATACCACTACATTTCCCCTTTTTCTCTAAATAAGAAGTTTCTAAACTTAATGCAAACTATATACAATAAGAATGATTATCAAGTATTGTCCAGGAAAAACAAAGGGTAAAAACATAAACAAAAATGGAACTACGACCAACAAGAACAACATCAAACAAGAAAGACATGCTAAATGTCCAGAAATGTCCAGAACATAGGTAAATGGCAAATTACCGAGATTACTCCAATAGCTGTCCTATCTTGAAGATTCTAACTCTAGTACTAATATGTTCTGGCTAAGATACAAGAAGATTGTAACTGTAACTATCTCGTCTTCAACTCCATCAGAGACCTGAGAGGGAACATAATACCTGAGAAAATGGAAAAATGCAAACAAGCAATTTCTGAAATTCTTATGAGAATAGACAGAGACAGCTGGCAGCCTCGACAGTCACCTAAAGTTTCTCAGCATTGTTGGGGCANCTCATTTGGCTGCAGGCCTAGAATATCTGACAGACCGTTATCAGAAGCAGGAATTTTGAAAGACCATCTTACCCTGTCTTGGCAGAGTTCAGTAGTCGCTTTTCCTTGTGTCCTGCTCATTCAGAAAGGACAGTGTTCATACTGTCAGCAGTCAAGGCGAGGGCAGTTCTTTGCCCAGTAGGCCATTTTGTGCCAAGAAGAAGACAAACTTCCAAATGGAAATGTCTTAGAAACCCAACATTCTCTCAGGGTCAGATTGGTGCTGCCAGGAGCAATCGTGTCTCACATCAACAGAATTCTAAATTATCAAAACACTTAAATGTCATATTCTCTAGGTCTATGAAGTGTTTGAAGATTACCTACCCATCTGACATATGTTTCTGTAAATCTGGAGAACCTAACTATAGAAATGACAAGCATTGGTGACTATAGCTCTGTAAGTCTTATCTACCTAAACAACTTAAGGACTA
>LZPO01075895.1:0-13120 GCA_001675575.1 Neotoma lepida
TTTAATGGATTTAATTTTTGATTTTTATTTCTTTGTTTGTTTCCTACAGGTCTTCAAAGTATTCCCTAGTAGTCTTCTAGATCTCACTAGTGTTCACTATGATGTTTCCTTTTTCAGGGCTGATTGTATTGACTCGAGTCATTAGCTTTTTCTTTAGTGTAGTTTATTTTATTTAAAGAGCCAAGTCTGTGTTTCATTGATTCTCTGTGTTGTTCTTCTAGCCTGCATTTCATTAATTTCTGCACCAATCCTTAGTATTTCTTTGCTTGTAATTTTGACTTTGGCTTGTCCTTGTTTGCCTACAATCTATATTATTTATTTGAGTTGTGTCTGGTTTTCTAATGTAAGCACTGATAGCTATGAGCTTTCCTCTTAGAACTGCCTTTGCTGTATTCCAGAAATCTGATGGGCTGTTTTCATTGGATTTTAGGAATTATTTAATGTCCTTTCTGGTTTCCTCATTTAAAAGTCTACTCTTCAATCTCCCTGTTAAAAACAAAGAGAAAGAGTAAGCTCTGAAGCTAAAATTATCTAGGAGTAAAAAGAAAAATAGTGAATGAATTTAAAAAATGGAAAAAAAGCAAGGTTTTATTAATTAATTAAAGAGAAGACTGGAGAAAATATTACAGAGAGGGGAAGAATGGAGTAAGAAATAAAAAAGATCCGATTGTACATTGACTACAGATGCATGGACACAATTAGATACATATTAGAAAAGGGTTTAAAATTTTAAATTAAGCTCTTTTTAAAAATAATATAAAAATAATACCCAAAGTATATCAAAGTACAGAAAAGGAAACAAATATTCAGAGTGTAATTAGAGATTACACAGGTTTAGTAAAAATCTTTGTATAAATATACGTATATAATTTAAATGAAAGTCTCTCATCTGGGCTGGCTGACACTGTCCCATTAATAAGCCAAAGACTATCTAAAACAAAACAAAACTAAGGAAAAAAAAACAGGCATGAGAAGCTCTCTTTTGAGTTCAAGGTCAAGGTTGTCCAAGAGACTCCTAAAACATTACAGGCTATTGATACTGCCCTTGGTTGCCCTGCAAAGATGGAAGATAAGTTCCTATTGCTGAAGACACCATTCACTTCAGATACAGAACCCAGAGGGCCTGAGCTGGAACTGACATAAATGCATCCTCCCTGAGGACTAGCTTTCGTGGTACCTAATGGCACCATGCAAGATTCCAAAGGAAGGAATCAACCAACAGTCCTACTTAGCTGTGATGCCACAACAATGATCAACATGGCACAATAACCCTAAGGTGCAGTAGTGGCACACATACCTTGGCAGTTACCAATAGCTCTCTAATTTTACTTAAGACCTACTCAACAAAAAGGAAATCATACCTAGTATCCCAACAAAATATCCAGGGCTATTGAAGTCATGGATCTTGAAGTAGAAACTGCAATCACTACTTTGCTAAACCACCATAATCTGTAACTACATAACACTCTTAATATTTGTCCTTATAACCCACAGATAAGTGTGGTCCTTACCCTCATCAAGGAAACTTCTTTTTGCAAGAGATGGAAGCTAATACGGAAAACCTCAAGGAATCAAAATACAAAGCTTTGAAGTCCAGTCCCAGTATTATATCTACAGACTATATTCCCAGGGAAGAGCACACCAAATGGTTATCTAGTACCAAACAGTCAGCCCTGAAAACATATATGCAAATACTGTTACACAAATTGAAGAGTTTATATTTAGGAATATATATGTGTATGCATATACATATATGCATGTAACAACAATTAATGAAGAAAGAGTTCATGGAATTGAAAGTGACTAACAAGGGGTAGAAGGGAGGCTTTGGAGGGAGGAAAGAAAAGGGGGAATGATGTAATTATAATCTCAAAAATAAAAGAAAAATATTTAAAAATAAAAAATCAAAATAATATCCAAAGTGTGTTTTAAAAAATGTCAAAAGAGGCATCAGAGGAGCAAGAAAAGAACTATGTTTTTAATGAGCAACTATTTCAGCAGCTGTGTCTCTACCCTCTACTACTGGAGTCTGCCAAGTAGGAGGTGGTCAGCATAAGCTAGAGTCTCCTCACCTTCCTACCATTTAGGCCCAGATCAGTCAAATGTGAGGTGTCCTCCCTGTAGTAGCTTCACTGCTTTAATTATCCNTGGATATGAAAGAGACAAAGAAGTATTTCCACAATGTTCAATAAAAACAGCCTAAATGTTAAGGACAAGGGACACAACACAGTTGTCAACATAGTTTTCAGCCCTGAGTCAGTGATACTGCAAAGTGGATTATTATCCCTGTGAGTCAGACAGGTCTGGGCTTAATCTCTAGATATAGTATTTGCAGATACATGGCCTAACCTCTCTAAAGATGAATTTACTCAGGAAAAATCATGGTCATTGTACAGTATGCTCAGTGAGTAAGGTGCTTGTGAAAACTACCACTTAGCATATGTCTTGTGGTAAGCATTGAATTGGCTATCAATGTGCCCAGTCATTGTAATTACCTTATTGTAATTATTGTAAATGGGATTATACCAATATATTCATAATTATAATTAATAACAGTTATATTCAATGATATATCATATATCACTAATTAATAGTGAAGGGTAGCAAACTTTAATAGCCCCTAAGTAAGTCAGCAGAAATTTGGAGGTCCAATTAACTAGAACTACCCTTCCATTTACTTCTGAAGACTGACTGATTCCTGGCTTCCCTTCCTCCTTTTCCAGAGCAACTGGAAATTGGCTGTCCTGAACTCTGATCACTGCTGTTTTGAAAGCTTTCTGTGTGGGAGATTGAACATTGCCTGTGAAACGTTACCTGTTCTTGCTATTTGAGTGCATGTTTTATTGCAAATATTATGATAAACGTGAGCCAGTCTCCTTGTTTGTGGAACCTGCTTTAAAATAGGAAACCCTTTGATTTGGTTGCCCTGTTTAGCTTGTTTCATTCTAACAGGTACATTTGCGATGTTTCAAAATTAGTTATCATATGTACTCATTTTGTGTTGGCTTAATTGTCTGGGGTTTTTTGTTTTGTTTTTGTTGGAGATGGGGGTGGTGGTTGGTTGGTTGGTTGGTTGGTTGGTTGGTCTGCATATGCTTTGCACATTCAGAAGGCACTACAGTATTATTAAACCTATTTTGATCTGAGGCCTGCAATCCAGGAAGGGAAGAGAGAAGATGTGTGGCGCTCTACGCTTTCCTTCAGAATTCCTCAGCTAGCCTGTGAGCTGAAGACTCACACAAGTGCAGGCCAATAGCAGACGCTGTAAGTTCCTGCTTAGGCTTGGAAACAAGGGTTTGCTGTGGGCTTTACTGAGAGCCTTACCCTTACCTAAGGCGAGTAAGCCATCCCGAGGGCTTTTATGCTTCAAGTAAGTACTCTGGGGTCTCGACAGAGGGTCCTGAAGCTGGCAGGCTGGGTCCCAGACACTGTATTAGAAGGCCTGTCCTCAGGGTAATAGGACCAGAGTACTTGAGCAGTAATGAAGAAGAATTCTTCTGGTGTTAGCTAACTTACTTTCAGAGAAAATTCCTTTATCATCTATGTCTTTTGATTAATGTACCATATGTTTCTGCCCTTTAATCATACAATGGAGAACCTTTACCTAAAGTATACACAAAAAAAAGATGTGTTGCCTTTTTCAATTTTATCAAGATAGTGAAACAATGCAGTGTGAAATTCCAAGACATTGTCTCCAGATGAGCACACACTTCTTATAACCTGTTACCTTGCTCATTTTCAAATGTGCTCACAGATTATTATCTCACTTGTAACTAAACAGTCCAACTAGTGATTCTGAAAATTTAAAGAGTAGTAAATGTGAAGTTCTGTGTAATGGTGTGTATTTTTAAAGGAATTATCTCAAATAACTTCATCTCATAGGGACACATTGTCACAGATGTTTGCAAATCTAAGTTTAAAACTGATGTAAGTATTTAAGAAAACTGAAATAATGTCAGTGGTAAAATTTATTTTACCAAGTGCAGATGTAAGACATCAAGTTCTCAGACTGATGGCAGAATTAACAAAAAACACCATCTGGTTCAATAATTATCTGAAAATACCCATATTCTTGGATTTGTTTAATACCACTTAGTTTCCAGCTTTATTTTATCTGAGTTTGCACACCAACCAGACTAGGTTGTACAAAACGGAGACTACTTCCATCTGATCATTTTTAAAACTGTGTGTTTGCATGAATAATGAATCTTTGAATTGTTACTAAACAAGCAAATTATTTGCGTATGTGTCACATCGGTTATCAAGTTTGCACATGTGACAGTTTCAACAGCCATCACGTAAAATGCATAGAGCTTGTAACCATATGTTTTTGCTTGACAAAAAGCTAAAACTCAAGATCAATTTTCAATATGGAATGCACAAATTAACACTTTAAAATGCACCACAATATGTACAGCTTGGCAAAATTTGCAGAAATAGCACGTTTCTAGATATTAACTGATATCTTTGGATCCGACCTTAAGGTATTCAATCATTTTGATTAAAAGACTGATTTCTCATAAAACCACAGTCTGTTGGAGGCGCAAAGCCAATGACATTTGAGCATTCATATATTTTCATAAACTTTGAACAATGTCAGTGAGACACCTCTTCAATCTTGGCCACACAACAGCAGGGTATTCAATCTTTCTTTAGTTTAAGACAGAAAATTTGAATATCAGCATAGGGTTATAAATGTGGTGTGNTCTGTGGAGTTTTAAGGTGCAGTTCTGTGCAATGTATAGAACATCTTGCTTTGCCCTCCTAGCCACTGTTTTTCCTTCTCTTTATCCCTTGCTGTTCTACAAAGGTAGTTGATGATCTGAAAGTGTTTTGTTCTGTAAAAGCAGTTCCTTTGGAGATTTTCCCTGATGTGAGATGGGTGCTTTCAAAAATGGCTACTTACAGATCAGAATGCTCAATTACTCAAGTGCTGTGATGATACAGATGCCCTGATATTTCTTCAGCAACTTTGTCATCTTTTGAACATAATAATTAGTCATTATGTTGCCAAGTACATCTATTCCCCTTTGGCCTCCTAAATGAGGTCTTAGCAGAAACTGGACCTATTTCAAATAGTTCATTTTCAAGTTGCATTGTTAATAGAGAGTGATTATCCTGTATGGTTGATGAGATGTATAAGGCTTTCAGTTTGCTGTAAATAACAGTGTTAAGTGTGTTAACATCCACTACAAGTAGCATGTCTCTTTCTTAAGTGTTGTTTCACAAGCGGCTCCAGCAAAAAACAGATGGACTGTGAGGGAAGCAAGCAATTTTATCATGCCCAGACAGAAAATGCAACAACAGTCTATTGGTAAAGAAGCAATGAAAAAGTATTTTAATATATTGTAATGCACAATGGGTGTCAAAAAGTGTTTATACGAACCCACTTGATCTTGTTAATCCTGACATTGAGCAGATCCTTATTGGAATGGAAAGCTTTACACTTGCTCTTAGACAAGGACAAAGAATAGCAAAAGAGTGAAGAGTTGGTTTCTGTTGGCATTATCCCTCAGGACTGTACTTTGTAACAGAAATCTCTGAGCCTGTGTTCCTCAGTTACTGCCTTCCTGAAGGGATGTCAGCCTCTCATGGGCAAGGGCACAGGTGACTCAGAATAAGGCTGTAGCATAGAGACCAAGAAGAGACAGAATGCAGGACATATTCTGGAGATGGAGTTTGCAGACNTCATGTGTGGCCTGGTTGTTGGTGTAGGTAATGTAAGCACGTATGACTGCTAGGTTTCCAACTTGAGTGAGGGGTTTTTCACTTGCCTCTTGTGTTCTCTGATTAGGGAGGGTGGTCACTTGCAGGAGTTGGAGGGTTAAGGAGACATAATAGCAGCTGTGGGTCCAGGTTGAACCCTGAGGACCCAAATGTTTAAAGTCAGTCCAAGAACATCGACTGGCCACAGGAAAGGAAGGCATGGTCAGTGAGACAGGAGGAGGGGAGCAGATGCAGCTTCAAGAAGGAAGGTGAGGGTGAAGTCAGAATGTTCAGTGCTTCTCAGAGCAGATCAGACCTCCCTGAACACACACTGCCTGCTATGGGACTCTTGGTCGCAGTAGAGTAATGACAGGTGTCATCTGTCCCAGTCTGTCTTCACTCTGGGTGTGCTAGTACATAATCTCTTCATAAGAAAGACATTACTCACACTCGGTTCAGGCCCACACTAATGGTTGCATTCTACCTCCATTGCCTCTTTAAGTCCTGATCTCTAAGTACAAGCACATTTTCAAGTCATGGGTGTTAGAAATTGGCAGTGAATTTGGGAAGTTCATCTCCTAATAGGCCCAAGATACGTGTTTTAAACCTGCACCACAATATGCAGAAACTTCCAGGTACCAACTTGGGACCAGATGTGTTCCTGCCTGTACGGAACGAAGATGGGAACCTAAGAGCACAGCCTTCTCTGCCTAAGGGGGGGTATTCTCAGGGCCATCTGTGCCTGCCCCGTGAGCAAGGCTGTTTCTGTGGTAAAGTGACTGGGAAATGGGTCCTCTGCCTGTGAAAACCAGTCAGACTCTTTTCCTGCTGCACTTTCAGGTGTGTCACAGTTGTTTTCTTAGCTATTAGATTAAAACTGGCCTATTCCAAGTATACAGGGCTGCTTTTACTTTGCTTCCTGAAGTCTGTGACTAAAATTCCACTCTTGCTGTGTTCTCCTGTGTGCTCNTGTATTTCCTGTGTGCCCATAAAGACACACTCAGAAGGTGCTTCAAAGGTAAAGTGCTAAAGTGTGCTGAACCTCAGATGCTATATAATACGAACATGCCACCCTGTCTGCTAAACATCTAAATAACCCCAAGTAGTAGCGTGTCCAGTTTGATTTTTAAAAGGCAACAGCTATCAATATTCAGATCATTTTCCTTCTAAATTTCTTCTTTCCCCACAAAGTAAGTTCAAGGAACTGGCAGCTCCTAGTCAGAGCAGAGCAGATCTTCTTTCTGCATGCATGTATGCTATGTCTGTCACCCTTGTGTGTGGGATGACATGTTTAACACCATTCAGAGGATGTNTGTAGTGGATGGCTATTTTGGCTTTAGCCAGGTATCTAGCACCTCCCTTTTAATACGTGGCCAAAACCTGAGCCCCTTGAAAAATCAGGGAGGCTTTGTGAGCTCTCTCTNGTCTCTCTCTCACTTCTCTCATCGTTTGTGATNGCTGTGATCTTAGAAGGCAGGGAATTCTCCGCTGGATTGTATTGCTTTCTTGTCCGTCCCTGCTCCCTCCCGACTCTGTTNGTAAGTTGTTTATAAAATAAAGCTATTTTGATAAAATATATAAATAATTGAGCTGGCCATGTAATTGCCATAATAGATGTGCCCCCCTGCCCACCCACCTCCCATACCTGTGATATGTGATGGAGAGATCAGAATGTTTCTATGATTTGTTGCACCTTTTTACAAACTGTAGAGGTAGAGGAAAGTTGAGTTGAACATGTTTTCAATGCATTTAATCTTTCCCTTTCAGTACATTATCAGGCCATACCATCATGGATGAATACATGCATGAGTTTGCTTAAAAACATACTTTAACATGTCACNCAGTTATAATTGTAGGAACAGAAAACAGTTTCAGACTCCAAGTGTGTATTAAGATGTAAAAGTTAGAATGACTGCTCGCAATAAAATTTTCTCTTTAAAGGAACACTATGATACATTTGTATCCTGAAGTCAGATAAAAGTTACATGGAATAAATGTTCTTTGAGTAAAGGTTAATTTTGAAAGTTATATGGCAAGCTAGAAAGTGATGGCTCAGTGGTTAAGTGCACTTGCTGCTCTTGAAGAGGACCCAGCATTAGTTCCCAGCACCCACATGGTAGCTTACAACTGCCTGAAACTTCAATTCCAGAGGATCTGTTACTCTCTGGCCTCCAAGAGCACCTGCACATAGATGGTGCTGTAAACTCAGAGGGGCATATATACATACAAATAACTAACAAAATAAATCTTAACAAAAACACATAGTCTTTTGAGAAGGATACTTTTAGACAGGAAAAAATGTGATTATGACAGTTTCTTAGTCTACCTTAATTATAAATTTTCATGTTACAAACTAAAAAGTTTTCACCCATGAACTTCATGGGACTTATAGCTGCCAGCAGCAGCAATCACAACTGCACACTAGTTCTTGTTCTGTCATTTGGGAAAAAAATGACATACTATTATAAATATGGTATGTTGTTATTATACATGATTATCTACGGAATTGAGATTATATATCCACAAATCACATTGTGGGTTAAATGAAGACTTAAACAGATTTTTTTCGGAATTATGTGCATGATTTGAGTGGCATTCAAAATGTAGGCTACCAGGAATGTAGAATGCTAGCCTAGTACCTGTTATACACATGCCATATTATTCCACTTTCTGTGGCCTGATAAGATACTGAAAAGAGAGTCATTTGATCACTTCCCTTCCTGCCACAGCACTCTCCAAGTCCGTACACACTGGAGCTTCATGGTTTACATGACTGCTCCAAAGAAAAGAGTCTGTCCTCTGTACCCAAACTGCAGGGACTTGCCTTCTCGTGAGCATTTTACCATCATTAATGACCCCTCAGTAATTCAACACCAGTTTGAGTCTCTAGAATTCTGGTTTGCTGACCTGGAAGGTGGCATCCCCGGGTAGATAGGAGCAGTTCATGCTTCCCCAAGGCTCCATGTGCATGTAAGGACAGNAACACCTACAGATCTCCTCTTAAGGGTCAGGGCAAGCCAGCTAGTAGGGGAAGTTGAGGTTCCTGTGATGCTGAATGGTATAAGGGCCATCATTTTAAACATAGCTTCAGATCATATGAAAGCAGTCTTAAAATGATAACATAGAGAGGTAATATAGTTCATGGATTTCAATAATGTTCACTTTTCCATTTTTGTTTGTTTTTTGTTTGACTGATTTTGGCATATGCTGGTCCCAGAGTGGCTCTGCACAACTTTCCTTACCTTGTCTCATGGGGNAGAAAATGGGTTCTCTTTTCAAAAGACCAGGACACTCATAATTGTTAGAGTATGGAGAAAATTGATCAAAATATTAATTAGACTTTTGTTTTGCTAGTTTGCATAGACAGATGGAGTTCTGATCTTTAACAGCACCGTGACTCATGGAACTGCATGTGTACTAAGATGCCATTATTAACACAACAGTAGTTTTCAGCAGTTGGTAATTATTGGCATAATTAAACATTTATCAAGAAATGAGTATTTATCATTCATTAAACTTTCATTAAAAATCCATCGTAGCACAGGCTAGATTAGCTGGTGATTCTCACGTGATAATTTCTTAACTTCTGGCACGAATATAGATATTTCCATAACTGTGAGCAATNACTGGATTTCAGATTCATTTTGTATCAAGCATTTGTTAAGGCTTGGACCCAAAGTTAGAAGGTACTTGGCAATATTCTTTGGGGTTTGCAGTATTTGGCACTTTTTAGCAGCCTCACTAGGAAAATGTGTTACCCTTGGCAAAGGAAAGTTACCGCTAAGCAAGCTCTGTAATGACATTTACATAGCTTAACTTCTCCCATAGATGGCATGTTTACATGTTTTAGAGATGAAATTCCACAGTAAAAGCCAGAACTGAAGTAGTAACTTNTAGAGTCGCCCTCTAAATGCCACCATGAACCTTGTGTTGCCACCCTAAGCTCTCATGGAGTATGTCCTGTGTGTAGAGACATCCGAAGGGTGCATTCAGATATATTGACTTAGATACCAACCTCATCCCCAGAATGGAGGAAGTGAGCAGTGTGGAAGCAGACCTGTAGAAATCCATCTGCTGGCTGCTCTCAATTCCTTTACTCTCATTTCTCTCTTGATTTTGTTAGCTGCTCACTACAACTCACCAGTGTGATTCTCCAGAATTCCTTGGTGTTGTTTAGACATCTGATATGTTAAAAACATCCACATCTCCTCAAACATTAGTCATCTATATGGTAAACAATAGTCCTAGCTTTGAAAAGATATAGTACACCTTCCTTAGCTGTAGTCACGCTGCTTTGTAGTAGCACACCAGGACTTATTCCCATTTTTAACTTAACACCCATTGGCCAACCACTNCATGTCCTGCCCTCCCCCACCACCTGCAGCATCTTACAGCCACCACCNCCCTCAGCTGCTTTAGATTTACACAGTGCTAAAGCCGTGCACTTCTTAATAAACTGATCTCTACCTCCAGCCTTTTTTTCACACATGACAGGACTCCGTTGCTTTGATGGCGGAGTAGTATTCCATTGTGTATGTGTACCACCATCTTTTACCCAGTTCAGCAGGTGATAAGCTTGTTTCCATTTCTTAGCCATTGTGAATAATACACAGTACATATGCAAGTACAAAGGAGTCTTTGTTATACTGGTTCTATCACTTTAGATATACCCAGTAGTAGGATACCTGGATCGTGTGGTGGACCAATGTTGAGGTCTTTGAAGAACCCTACCATCTATCTTCATAATGACTGTACGAATTTACTTGGCCATCAGCAATGTGCAGAAGAGAAGCTCTTGATGTTTTCATGCTTAAGTTATTCAAAAGCTGTAATATTTAATATACTTTGTATTTATTCTTTGAGGATTTCATACATGTATACAATGTATTTGGATCATATCTACTTTTTGCTTCCCTCCTCCAACTGCTCCCAGATCTCCACCCACAATATCCCTTTCCCAACTTCATGACCTCTTCTTTAAATATATATACATATATATGTATGTATATGTATATATGTGTATGTGTGTATATATATATACATATATACATACATATATATATATATGCTATTGAGTCCAACCAATGTTATTTATTATCTGTGTGGTATAGGGCCTTCTGCTAGAGCAGGGGCCACCTCCCCACCTCCCCGAAGAAAGCGCTCTCCCTCCCCCAGCAGCCATTAACTACCAATCGTTCCTCGTCTAGGGGTGGGAAAGTTGACAATTTAGGCCTGTTACCCCTGTAGTTACTTCTAGTGTTCTCTTATTTGAGTGAATATAGAGTCCCAGCCTGCACTTAGACCAGCTTGCTGGTATTAGCCTGTGTCCTGCACAGTCTTGGGAAAGCTTTGTCTGTGTTGGGTGTTGTGGTGTCCTCATCAGCACTAGACACATGGGGAAAAATTACCATTTGCTAACTAAGACTGCTCCGCAAGCCTCTTCACATATATGCTAGTGCTTCAAATCTTATTCGATATTCAGCAACTTTGTTTTTGTTTTCTCTTGGGCAAAAAATTTACTGTATCAGTGCTTTTATGTCACAAGAATGAATTGAATTTGTCCCCTTTAGTGCAAACAACAATAGACAGAGTGGTAACCTAGTGGAAAACAAATAGACACCCCGTCCCTTTTGGGGATTCAGAGAGGTTCAGAAAGATGGAGCTGACGGTGGAGAGGTGGCAGATAAAAAGAGGCCAAAGCAGGGAAGAATCCCGTGGTCATTTATTACTGTGCCATCTTCATAGTGTTTGCTGAACCAAGGTGCAGAATAATGATTCAGACAAATGGCGTTAATCATAGCAGCGGCCCCTCGGCAAAGCGCAGTACCTCGCTCCTCGGCAGGAGACCTAATCAGATTCTCCAAAACTTGTTCCACAAAGAGAGAATTTTCTGTCTTTAGTTTTTCTGTGGATGTCTTCCCATGGGATATGTCACCTTTAAAAGAAACAGAGTGGTAAGAAATTGTTCCCTCTTCCTGTCTCCTTTTTCCAACCTCAGAATCATGTTCAACTTCATGATGAATATTTGCAGTGAAACTATATTGTTTTTATATTTTCTTCTTATTCATCCAATATGGGCAAGAGCTATAATGACCAGTCAAAGCATATCTTCCACAGTCCTGATAGGAGTTCCTCNTACTTACTTACAAATGATTTTCAGTGGCCCTTTGCCTCATGGAACCAAGTTGTATTTCATGTGGGAGTTGCTGTTCTGTGAGTCAGAAAGAGAGAGAGCAAGGGAGGGGAGGAGAGAAAGAGAGAGGGAGAGAGAGAGAGAGAGAGAGAGAGAGAGAGAGAGAGAGAGAGAGAGATTAATTCAAGGCTGACCAAAGGGTATTCCNTGTGTGCTTATGAGGGTCTGCCCAGGGAGTTTACATAATGTCCTACTTGGGCTTTAATCTGTGTCAGAAGCCAGTCAAAATAGTTCCATCTGCTGTGCTGTGAGTTTTCAGTGATTTTTTTTAAACTATTAGCCTCATTGGTAGACCATATTGGTTATTTTCAAGGATATAAGTTCTTAGTACAATCATAGTTGTGTGTACTTTCAGATTCTTTTATCATCACTCTATCGCACACACTTTGGCTCTTGGTACTGGCTGTTGTGTAGAAGGGAAAACAATCTAGACATGTGGTTATACATCATCTTGGGCGGGGGGGTTAGGCTGACATGTGGGAGGTTAATGTCCACACTTCCAATTCTGTGTTGATTTGCTCTTTTCTTCTTCATAACTCCAGGTAAACAGCCAGAGCTGCCATCTGATGTGCAGGTTAAGTGTAGTTGCAGGCAATTATACATCATTAGCGTAAGTAACAACAGTCATGAAGAGAGATGGAAGCTTTGCACTTGTGGCTGCATGGACACTCCATCTGTCATCTAGTACAGCACCACAAAAATTAGTTGCAGCAGCCTTTGTGTAATTTATAGCTCAGTGTGAGGAAATTAAGCCGTGAGTCACACCGCTTTGCATGATTAGCACTAATGTGTTTTGCAACCCACCTCCCCTTCCAATGACAAATTTGGCCCAAAACTTTTTCTGTGATACCATTTTTGTTGCCCATTTACCAAACACTGGATTTGTTGCTGAGCATAGAGTTACTTTCTGCAGTTATGAGATGGGTAGATACTTGTTGTGTTCTAGATGTGACATCTTGCTTTCTTCTACCATTGTGTCTGTTTGCCTCTACCCTTCATATAAGGGAAGGAAGCAAGCAATGGTAGGGCAGCAATGACTGCCCTGCTGTGTAGCAGCCCGGATGTCAGGCCCCAGCCCTGTATCAACTCAATAATCAAGTCATTATTAATTATACAGTAAACATCAAAGATGTATATTTTTATCTGGCAACAGGCAGGCATAGAAAAAATATATATATATATATATATATATATATATAAATGATTTATAGGCTGCAGTCT
>LZPO01075895.1:15975-34755 GCA_001675575.1 Neotoma lepida
TAGCCTGATGTCACAGTACTCCATATGGTACCCAGTTTGGGAGAACTGGCTGATGCCTCTGTAAGCTGCAGTGAACAGGTAGCTTTGTAGGATTTTCTTTAAAACATAGCAGTTAACAGTGTAGTTAAAATCCACCCTTCCATCACTATACCACCTCGTTTTCAAGTGCACACATGGAATACTCTTCTTTTGTGTGGCAGCTGTAAAAATCCTCAGCAGTTTCTACTGTCAAGAAAACTCTGGATAAATAGGGGCTGTTAACTTAGGCAGATAGCGGAGGTTATTTGGTGGCAATCAGGAACTCACGGCGCTTCAACTAATGGGTTATGATCAGAAACTGTTCCTAATAGCCAGCTAGACGGATCTGAATATGAAGATTTCTATAATTTTGTTGTCAGCTTGTGATGTACTCTAGTGCTAATTATTTGGAACAATTATGTTTTCCTAATAACAAAAGAAGCAGCAGTGAATTAAGCAGGCTCACCTTCAGATCTGCAGATAACAGTTTAAATGCACTTGCCATTAAGAAATAGCATTTCTTTTTTGCTTTGCGGAGCCCTAATTATTTCAGATGCTTGTCTTCTAAAGCCCCTGCCTTACTTCTTCTAAACCTATTCCGTGTGTCAGTGTACACTGACNACTTCAGTAACTAGTATTTTCTCGGTCTTNGGTTTTGTGTCTGTACCTCCCATAGACTGCTTACTTCATTTGGTTATTCAAAAACCATAATTAGTGTAGTAATTAACATGTAGGTCCTTCAGAGGAAGACTGCTAGGATCCTGGGACATCTCTTCTCAGCCTGACTGATGTGTGGATGATAAAGAGACTGAGGTTGATGTGGTGACAGGATGTGTCCTCTTGCATAGTAACTGTGCTGCAGGGAAATTCAGACAGGACCTTGGTCCACGGGGCCTCACGTTTGGAAAAAGTAATTATCCACACTGTTTCTATAATTCAACTAGGTGTTATCCTGCATTTGCAGCTGTCAAATCATTTGTTTTAAATGATTTTTTAATATCTTATGAATACTTGAAAGTTTTGAGTTTTGCACATTATCTCCTACTTTTTTAATGCAGAGGCCAGATTCATTCATTCATTCATTCATTCATTCCTGCCTTCCCTTTCTTGTCTCTTTTTTCTCCATTACCTAGTCTTTCCTTACAGTTTATCTGAGGCATCTGATGCTAACTTATGTCAGTGCGGGCCATATTTTCTAAATTGTAGTTGGAAAAGACTCAACTTTATTCATTTTCCTAGAGGCTTTTTTGGTCCAGTTTCTCTTTCTCATGACTTGAAAGTGCTGCTTCAGCCATGGTGAATGAGTGATACACAATGAGACTTGGCCCCTTCTCTGTCCTCTCAGTGAACATTTGGCTCTTAAGCTCCTTAAAGCAGAGCACCTTTTGTCATCATTGGCATCTGCCTCCAGACTCCTCGTGTTTTACCCCCAGTAAGTCATGTGAAAGGATGAGATAACTTCAGGAGCATCTGCCCTTCCTAAGTTCAGTGACTACTCGAGGGCTTCAGCCAGTGGTGGCCAGAAAGGCAGGATGGAGACTTCACTTTATGGCAGCAGTATGGCAGAAGCAGTTCAACTCATGGCTGACTAGGAAGCAGGATGAATGGCAAAAGCCAAGGTTGGTTCTGTCCTTCGAAGGTTCATCCCTAGTCACATACTTCCACCAGCTAGGCTCTACTCCCGGAAGTTTCCAAAACTTTCCAAATTAACATCACCAGCTAGGGACCATGCATTCAAAACATGAGACTGTGAGGAGCAATGCAGTTTCAAACCATACCACTAACATTGTTTTTAGATAGTATCCTAAAAATGCTACTAGATTGTGGCTTCTTCACAGGCTGAAGTTCACAGTGAAATAGGAAGAAGACATTGGCTGTTGGATGTAGATGTTGGTAGAGAGCAGTTGTAAAGGGGACTTAGGACTAAGGTTAGTTCCATGCTTGTTATGTTACACAAAGACTGGCTATTGATTTGTGTTTAAAATGGAGGGACAATTCTGTTTTTATATCTCATTATCANGTAGATCTGTATATTTAACTTCATAATAGCTTGTCAGTTTGTTCAGAGTGTATCGTGTATCTTGACTCTACTCTTAGTTCTGAGAGTTCACTACAGTTGGTTTTGAACCAGAGAATAATCAAGCCTTTTAGCATTATGAACTCTTTAATATTTTGTGGCTGACTGTGCATATTTGCTAGACCATGTTTGCCAATCAGAACATAGAGTTGCTGTAGGCATCATTTATATTGGCCTATATTGGTNCTGCTGTAACTGAGTCTGTAAATCTGTTGTTTCTGATATGTAGTTGTGGTTTTTAGCTTTTTTTCTGCCTCTTTTTTTAATTTTTGAGATTGTCATATTATTACATTTCTCCCTTCCCTTACCTCCCTTCAAACCCTCCCTTATACTCTGTACTCTCCTTCAAATTCATTGCCCATTTTTCATTAATTGTTGCTACATGCATGTATGTATATAGTGGTACATAAAGTTCTTTCTGTAGAGTGGAGGCCTCNTGGGTTTTTTCCCCATCCAGTTTGGCATGTCCATTGGTGTCATCCTTGTTCAGCTCACATTTGGGCATTTTAAAATTTCTATTATGTAAATATACATGGATGGGGGTTATATGCACATGACTGTGGTACCCACTGAGGCCAGAAAAGGATATTAGATCCCCTGGAGCTAGAATTACAGAAGGTTATGAGGTGCCTGATATAGGAACTGGGAGTCAAACTCAAGTCATCTGCAAGAACAACAAGCTCTCCTAACCACTGAGCCATCTCTGTAATCCATATATAGCCCTCTTAATACCCTTGAGCCTGGTAGGAGGAGGACGCTTTGAAAACTGCTGTGGATGCACATGGTGGTCTGACATGCCACACACACAACATGGGGGAACTGTGCCCCGTTCCTGAGCTGTGATTACTTTGAAAAAGTGATTCTAGAGAAGATGAAAAATGACAGTACGTCCTGTATAGTAAGTACAGTAGTCAGACAAGTGCATACCATGAGCCGCTCTACATTATCTCTCCCTAATGCTTAAGATATTTGGCAAGGAATCCGTGGCTCCACATTGTGGACATAGAAACTGAAGCCCTTAAGCTTGAAGAAGTTGCCTACACAGTCAGTGCATTATAGCCCACATCTGCCTGAATCCTGAATCTGCCTAAAGACATGATTAAGGAAAATGATAAGGAAAGGACCAAATCAGCAGCAGTTAGGAGCCTTGCTGTGTTCATAAGGGAATGTAAAAGGAAACAGACCACAGAGAAAGTGACGTTCCCTCCCCATCCCCACCACAATAAATCCCTCCTAAACACTCAACACCTTGAAATTGCCTTCATGATGCCATTTTAAATGTGACATAGAGGCCTGGTAAGGAACTTGAGTCTCTCACATTTGGCTGGTGTTGAAACACACCAAGAGAGCAAACAAGCAGCAACTAAGTGAGCAGGAAGCAAATGATCAGCTACTGTGTAACTGAAGGATAGACAGTTAAGAACAACGTTAATTAACCGCAGCTACAGCCATCTGGTAGACAGTCCAGTTTGCCATCTTCCTGTAAAGCGGAATGAATCTAAGGGTGGTCTTTCCTTAATGAGGTATAGTAGATATGGACAAAACTCAGTCTAGATGGCAGGAAGAAGCCCCTGGCATCACCCATAGGCACAGCACCATGCTTAGCTGACAAGGACCACCTGGCTTCAGACAGTTACATCTCTTCCTCACAGGCATCCAATTCACACATATTTAGCATGTCAGAATATTTCTTATTCTTGAATTTCTGTATTACCANTTAAAACTGAAACTTAAAAGTAAATGATACTCTTAACAATGATTTGGGGGTTTCTTAAACTTTAAAGGATTATTTGAACAATGAGGCCTGCATTGTCTCTATAATTATGAACAGGAAACTAAACAGATGGAATTTGTCCTCAAGTGCTAAAACCAAGCCATTGGTTTTGATATCTAGTGATTTTAAAAANGAAGTCATAATGTGTCTTGTAGTTCTAATAATCCATAGATAAAAAACAATGGTTTTGACCAGTGTGTACACATGCAACCATCTCCACAACCATCTCTACAACCAAGTCAAAATTGTCACATCAGAATGTCCCACTGTTTCATCAGTGGCGTATCCCTACTCCCTAGCACTCAGCCTGTGACTTTCCCTGCAGTTTTGTCTCTCCCAGAATGACACATAAATGGAATTGACAGTATGCTGGCTTTTGCTTTATTTAACATAAGGTTTTTGAAATTCATTCCTATGGTTGAGCCTAATGTCACTTAAACTCTTTCATTACTGAGTAGTAGTCCATTGTATGGATGTACCAGTGTATTTATCTGTTCTGCTAGTGATAGGTATTTTGGTTGCTCTAGTTGGGAATGATTATAAACTATAAATGTTTAGCATAGGTCTCCAGTTAAACTTGTGTTTTTGTTTAATTAGGAGAGGTATTATGGAAAGGCATGGCAAGAACTGACCAAATTGTTGCCCAAAAATGATTGCACCACTTTGTATTCTCATCTGTAATATGTGAAAGTACCAGTGCCCCATGCNCTCCCCAGCACTTAGTGTTATTTGGCCTTCTTAAATTCTAGCCAAATCCTAGTCCTTAGGTTGTGTACCTTGTAGTGGATTTGGTGTGTATTTTCATGGTGACTGTAGATGTCAGTTTCTTTTTTNGTGTGCATTATGCATGAAATGCTATAATTTTTAGAGAAGTACTTCCTGTAAGTGAGTTAAAACATACTCCCTGTGCTGTGGAGCTACATAGATCCTGAGGCCCTTCCTGTACAAGCTTGCTGATTATTTGAAGATGATTTTTTTACAGCCTGATTGCCACCCCAGGTCCCTTTGTGGTAGCCTGTGGAGCTCCTTGCTTTCTCCCTTCTTATCTCTCCCCCTCTCCATCCATTCACTTTTCTCTATCAGATTTGTGCCTGAATCAAAACTCCTCCATTGCTTTCCCACTCCATCCCTGTTCCAGCTCAACTAGGGAGACATCATGGGGATAGAGAGAAACCAGGTTCTAGGTAAGTTCCCAGGAATCCCCAGGGATGATCCCAACTTGGACAACTAGAAATAGTGGAGAGGGTGCCTGAACTNAACTGGCTTGCCCCAGNGATCAGATNGGTNAATACCCTAACTGTCATCACAGAGCTTTTCTCCAGTGACTGATGGAAGCAGATGCAGAGATCCACAGGCACCAGGCAGAGCTCCAGGAGTCCAGTCGGGGAGAGAGAAAAGGGATTCTATGAGCAAGTGCATCAAGATCATAATGGGGAAGTGGGAACTCATGAAAGTTGGATCAAGGGCTATAGAGCCTGCATAGGACTGGGCTGGGCCCTCTGCATGGAGAGACAGTTGTATAACTTGTTCTGCTTGGGGAGGCCCCTGGCAGTGGGATCAGGATCCATCCCTGGTGCATGAGCNGGCTTTTTGGAACCCACTACCTATGATGGGACACCTCACGCAGCCTTGAGGCAGGGGGAGGGGCTTGGACTTGCCTCTACTGGATGTCCCTCTCCATGGGAGGCCTTGCCTTCTTGTGGAGGGGAGAGGGGGATTGGTTGGGAGGGGGAGGCTGGAAGGGGTGGGAGGAGGGAAGAGGGGGATCTTTGATTGGTGTGTAAAATGAAGGGAAATTTTTCTGAATTAAAAAAAAAACTCCATTGATGTGTGCTACCTGGTGACAAGAGCAACTGTCCTCCAGCTGAGGAGATCAATTAGAAGATGAGGCAGCTAGCATTTGATGATCAGGGACAGGATGTTTTCCTCCACTTTGAGGAATGCTTATTATCTTTTTTTTTTTGAGAATTTTATGCATGATACAATATGAGTCCATTCCCTCCCTTTCAGCTTCTCACCTATCTTGCCCTGACCACCACTTTTCCCTCCTAATGTCATGTGCACTTGAGCTCTCCCTGCTCCTTCACCACTATCTCTAAACCCACTTTTAAGCCCACTTACCTTTGCCTGTACTTGTATGTATGTAGTACTATTTATGTGGGCAGCTTCTTGGGGATCAAACCCCTGAAAGAAATTTTAATTACCTGTTATTTGTGTGTGTGTGTGTGTGTGTGTGTGTGTGTGTGTGTGTGTGTGTACATGCACAGGAAATGGGGGGTCCTATCTCTATGTTGGTTACAAGGATTGAACTGATGGCATGTCAGTGTTTTTACCTCCTGAGCCATCTCACCAGCCTGATGTTTTTATTGCTAAACTATTGTATTGAATAGTTATGTGTTGTTTTGACCTGTAACTTTTGACATCTACTAAATGGTTCTGTAACAAGTACTGAGGATGAGGTCAGCTCTGGGGCCAAAGAGAAAACAACACTAAAACCATCTAACAAACAAGAGCTCTTGGTCTTTTCTGAAGTGTTAAAAGCAGGTGATCTCCTCCCTCTCCTTTGAGGCAGAGAGAGTCATATTCCATTGGGGGCACAACTTGTTTATATGAAGCCTTGTGGGTTCATTGTTCNTGGATGAACATCCATATTGCTCCCGGATGTTGCTGTTTGGGGTGTTGCTCACTCCAGCTTGAATGGTAGGCTTGGTGCTTTCCTCTGTCCTCACATTTGTTGTCTCTCATTCTCCAGTGTCAGGCACAACACTGGGTGATGTTCTGATCAGAAAATGGATCTGGTCTTAAATAGCCCTGTGCTACTCCCATTTTTGCATGGCCCTTTACTAAAACTTGTAAGCTGCCAATGATAATGAGATTCTCATTGATAGGGCTATAATGGTGGATGAGTGGTTTATTAAAACAAAATTATTATTGTTCCATATAACTTAAGAATCTCTTCCTGTTAGACCACTGTAGGCCTGGTGTTTCNGGCAGAGACTGACAGTTACCTAGTTACTCACCAGATTCTGCTGGACACTCCCCACCAGCTACAGCTACATTTATCATTCAGTTTACAAATCCCATTTTAGCAAAGAATTTCTTCAAGGATATCTATGCAAAATAATTAAGTCAGTAATATGTTTGGTTGAGAAACAAAATATATTCCAAATTGAAAAAAAGAAGTGTGTGTGTGTGTGTGTGTGTGTGTGTGTGTGTGTGTCCATATTCATGTCCATGTGTGCTAGGGGAAGTATAACACGTNTGTAGATATGTAGGCAGACTTTTTTGTCCTGCTAGCCAGTTTGCAAATAACCACACAGAGACTTAATTATAAATGCTCAGTTAATAGCTCAGGCTTGTTACTAACTAGCTCTTACATTTTAACATTAACCCATATTTCTTATCAATGCTCTGCCACATGGCAGTACCTATTTTCAATACAGCAAGTTCATTTTGCTTCTCTCCATGTCTCCTCTCAGCTCCTCAGACACTGCCCCTCTTTTTCCCAGCATTCTCTCTGCCCTGAAAATCCTGCCTAGCCATTTACCAGTCAGTTTTTTATTAACAATGAAAGCAACTCATCTTTACAGTATACAGAAGGATTATTCCACAGCATTTCCCCTTTTGTCTAATTAAAAAGGAAGGTTTAACATAGTAAAACTATATATAATAAAAACAGTTATCAAATAAGAATTATAGTTACACTATCCAGTCTATTTGCATTTGGCAAAATTAGAGGAAATGTTCTATTATCTATCTTTGTGAGTCCATAGTTTAATACCTAATTTACATTTTATCATAACTAAGAAAAACTTTAGGTCTAATTATTTAGAACTCCATCAAAGATCCCAGAAGAGTATAATGTTACCTAATGATAAAGATATCTGGCTGCCTGNACAGTTACCCAAAGTTCTTCTGTAAGAACATTGGGGTATCCAACTTTGGCCTACAGTCGTAGTGTATCTGACAGATATTTTTGTGAAGCAGGAATTTTGAAGGACTGTCCTACCTTGTCTTGGCAAAGTTTAGCAGTTGCTTCTTTTTTATTTTATGTGTGTGTGTGTGTGTGTGTGTGTCTTGCTGGTCCAGTTTGGACAGTATACTGTCAGCAATTGTGGCAAAAGCAGTGTTTTTTTGCCTAAATGGCTAGCTTTTGAAAGCAAACTCCTTATGGAGATTCCTCGATGCCCATCATCTTCTTTTTTTGAAGTAAATTGGTACTGTCAAGAGCAAACTTGTCTCGCTGTCATGAGAAGCTTTAGGTTATTAAACATATTAAATGTCATATTCTATAGGTCTTTGAAGTGTTTAAAGACCATCTATCAATCTAAATATATCTGTTTAACCTTGAAAACATGCCTAATATGACTACAAGTTTGTTTATTATAGATGACTACTAACCTGTATTTTTAATTAAACATTACATTTTTAAATGAATTGCATAAGCACAGTACCCCAAACAAGAGTAGAAGCATACATATACTATAGCAAAAGTAACTTTAAATTTGTGTCAATAAACCAAAACCCATACTAATGTAAAATATTTTGAGATAAATAGTTGTTGTGTGGATTAAAGTAGATTCGATAATCCACCCTTTTTCCTATCATCCCTATATAGATACATTCATCTCAACAGCAACTTTTTAAAATCCATCTCTCTCTAACTTAAACAAGTTATTTTTCATTTCTATTAAAATGCATATTAATAGCTGAACCATTCAGCTTATATTGTGTACATAAATTACAAGCACTGATCTTATTTCTTTAAATACCCTTTTTGGCTTGAGTTGNGGCATCCACCAAAAGAATTGCCAAGTCACTGGTTTTCTGCCCAAAAACTTTTCTCCTTTGAAGAGTGGAAATGAGGCTAAAGTTTCCTGTAAATGCAACAAGAATGTGCCAGGCCCATCTGTGGTAGCCTCCTGAGACAAAAGCACCCAGTTTTATCCTGTCCTATTCTCCACCATGCTATTCATGGAGCTGTTTAGTAAATGCCAGGGTCTGGGGCATCCATTCATTCACCGCTCTGTTTGCTGCACTGTCTGTTCACTGTTATAGTGTTTCTCACCCCTCCGCCCTGTTTTTTTACCAAATGGAAACCTTAATGCCAGGAACCTTGAGTAACTGTATAAGGTTTCTCATGCTGAAACCAGAGGCTTGGTTTGGGATCTCAAATGGAATATGAACTGCATTAGGATGGATGCGTGTGCTCTGACACATAAGGATCCCATCTACTGCTGTGCAGCCCAGAATCTACAGACCTAGTGCATCATCTTCATGAGTAGGCATTTCCCATCTTTAAATGTGACAAAGAAGTTTAAATGTGANAAAACAATCAGCCTAGACTTAGCTATTTTTACTGTTCTTGGATTTCCATTCAAATGATCAGAAACAAGTCTTTAGTGAACTCACACTCAGCTAAATATGGTCACTCTAAACCCATTTGAGCTCCTATGTTACAATCAGCCCATTAATTTCTAGATCCAGATAGCATGAATGGCTGCTGTGTTGAGGAAGTAGGGGTATATTCAATATACAAGAGAGCCTATGCTTTCATATCCGAACAGAAGTTTTTAAGATATGATGAGCCCAGTCAATAGCTAATGTTTTCTCTAGACTGTGCAGGGATCCATCTGGTTGTCTAGCCTGTGGCATGCTTTGTCAGCATTAGCCAGTAGTAGCAGAATTCTACAGCTGGGAGGGCCTGAACACACCCAGAAAACACACCCAGAACTTGGAAGCCAAGTAGCTGTGGGACACAAACCCATTTCAGGCACTGTTGCCTCATTTTTAATGTCATGTATTTGAGAGTTCTAGGGGAAAGTTCAATTGTCCTAATAATCTACTTGCCATCAAATACTTAGACTGTGAAATCATCATGTAGCCAATTGGTGATCCTCAGCACCAAGTCATCCTTCCTCCTGTGAACAAAGTCTCAGAGCCTGTCACAGACAGAATACAGCATCTCTCTTGACTTGGCCTCTTTGAATGACACTCAAAGGGTAGAAGTGTAGCTTTACTCCAGTACTTGTGTTATTTTTTTCAGACCCCTCTTCTCCTTCCTCTGCCCCACCCTCCCGTGTGTGTGTGTGTGTGTGTGTATGTGTGTGTGTTTGTGTGTGAGTGTGTGTGTATGTATGAGAGAGAGAGAGAGAGAGAGAGAAGGTTGGAAAGTATTTTGAAGGGAAAAATGAGTATTCCTTAGGCATAATATGCCCCAAATTCAAGCTAATTTTGTAGTACATCTTGTAGAATATTTAGAATCTTGCTTCAACATATATAAATTTTAAAACCTAGTTAATAAAGCAAAACTTGGATACAATAAGCAGATTTTACTAGAGAACCAAGTTACAGCTGCAAGAATTAACTTGCTATTATTATGTTATATTGGGAAACTGGTTATGCATGGTTAGTGGATGGTATGGTGCTCCAATTACTAGTAGGACAGAGTTGGAGCAAGTATTATTCTAACCANTGGCTGTTAAGTAGACAAAGGGAAAACCAGAGCATCAAAGTTAGTCTGCACACTGAAATGAAGGGCCGTACTTCTAAGTAAANGGTGACTGCTAGTCACCTAAGGTTTCTTCTCTGCAGCCTTAGTCACAGCAATGTTGGCAACTGTGTGTCATGTGGCAGCTTTGTCAGGCAAGCCTCTATGGTGGAGATTTTCCTAGGAGGCATATCCTTCCTGTTCTGTATGTAATTTATCTGAGAGACGTCTTGGAATTTCTAAAATAATCAGATATCTTAGTAATACTTTCCAAAGCTTGGTTCCTACTAATAGATAGCTCAGCACTCTGTAAATTAAGTAAAATAACTGTTAGATCTCCAGGATAATGCAGACATGCACACTCAGTAATCAAATGGACATATATAAAAGCTGAGATATATAGTGTCACTCTCTCTGCTTTGCCCTTTGGCGATTCTGCTTTGAGTTTCTTTCAGCCAGCAAATGAGGAATTAATTCAGCACTGTCATTCTGATTGTCTTGCTACTCCAAGAAAGAACAGAGTATTTTTGTTCAGCAAAATGCTTGACATCCTATAATAGTGAACAGAAGTGAAGGTAAACAGGGGAATTCCCATAATTTGGAGAACATCATTCCAGGTTTCCCAGCTCATCATTTGCTTCTGTTAATGAAGCCAATAATCAAATTGCCTGTCTTCCGATTTTACGTAAAATGGGACATGTGTGAATATCCATAGTTCACTGACCATGTGTTATAAAGGGCAGTGGCCAGAGCAGCAGTGGTGCCACACTGGCCCCCATGGTGACTTGTCTATAGTGGTAAAAGGCCTGCATCTTCTGTGGGGTCTGGATGCTCACCCCACTCCCTGTGGTTTTCAACAGCACCCTCCTCTGAGTGATGAATTGTGTGGTCTTTGTAATAGCACAGGAGCCTTCCAGCAATCTAGTCTTATCTTCCTGGTCTCTTGTTTAGCATCTCAAGTTGGTTGTCACTGTCTTTTTGCCTCTTGGGGCCCATGTCTTGACTTCCAGTCTCCTTCCTTGGCCCCAAGTCTTCAGTCGTTCACGTCTCTCAAGTCTCTTACTCAATCTTGTTCTCTTTCCTCAGCCCCCCACTCACTGTCTGGGTGACCACAGCTCCTAGTTAATTTGTGGCACTGCATGTATAGCCAAATGTTCAGTTTCTCACAAATCCCAGCCTTGCCCCAGGCCCAAAGCTGACTNGACACCCCTCCTTGGCTCTCCCACAGAAAACAAGCATGTGAGGCAGGTGGACACTAATATGCAAGCCTTTCTTATAAACTATGGTAAGTCATCCATGGTCTTTTAAAAATCCCACCTAGATTGTTTTCATAAATTTTTATAATTATGTCCATTTTGTTTGATATTACAAGCCGTGAGAGTGTACTGTTTGTATGCACCTACTTAGAAAATTGCTTGGTTTTATTTTTTTTTTAAACTGTCATTACTCCTGAAAACGTAAATGTTAAATTGGAAGGCTAGTATGGGTGTGTGACTGAGAATGGAAACACTGATATGCTGTAATACCTAGTCACATGGGCTTTACTGTGTGGTGTCATCCCTGTGGGTGAGCACATCCTGAGTAGGCACTGGTCTAGCTTTCAGAAGAGAGCTAAAAGAGTTGTAAGCCCTCGTGCTCCAGGAGACATGGTCTCATACAGCCTAAACTGGCCTTGAAAATTTGTTATATAGTACAGGATGGCCTTTAACTCCATACCACTCAGACAGTGAAGAGANGAAAAGAGGAATCCCAAGAAGGTGACCATGAAAATGATTGGGTATGAGAACTAAAGCCACTACAGGGATGCCTGGGACTATTACCATTAGCTTCTTCCTCCTACCAACAGCTTCAGCCCTTGGGGATCAGACCTTTGGCATATTAGCACATTATCTTTCCTCTTCTTTCCCTCTCTCCACCACCTCTGCTGCCCACCATATTTGGTCTCTGCCCGAAAGAGGTGGGTCAAAGTTTGGCTCCGTCTTGCTGTACAAGCTGAGAGTCTCAGACAGCACTCACCATTCTTCTTGTGCTCTATCCTTCAGTACATAGTACCCAGCTTTCCTCCTCCCTTCCCTGTCTAAGGTCATGTGACTCCCACAGTGCCCTCTGATCTACCAATAGTTATTAAATTGTAGTGGCCACAGTGTGCCAAGTGCTTGCAGAATCCGGGTTCCTTCTCTTGGGGAGTTTATATTCTGAGGAGGTGGGGCATGTAGAACTAAAGGGTGAATGAACACAACAGAGTAAGTGTGATGAGCCCTTGAGGAGGTAGGAGGTATGATGAGAGCTTACGGGGAGGGTGACTTGCCTACAGGACTTGAAGAAGTGGGGGAACTAAAGCATCCTTAACCCTTTATTCTCATTCACCTATGCAGCTGGAAGAACTTCCAAGTTTAATCTCAACCTTCAGTGCTTCACTGGAAGGGACCCTGCAGAATCCCAAGAGTTTCCTTCTAAGAGCACATATTTAGTTGTACTGCCTTCTTAAATCTCTTGAGTGCTTCCTATGACAATTGATTCCTAAGTTCAAGCTCCGTCCTCAGCATTGCATAACCAAACAACTCCCATCGTTTCACTCTGGGTTCCTTCCTTACCCCCAGGCCACAACCTTTCAGCCAAGCCAGACTGCTTATAGGGCTGTCATCTGCTCAGAATGGTATAGGGTTTTCTACACTATTTATCAGTGCCTGGAGAAATTCTTACTCATCCTTCAAGCTGCAGGTTTCTATGGTGCCCTAGATGGTGTGAGTTATTCTTTCTAGTAGATTATTAATTCCTCACACACCAAAGGTTTCTAGTTCAGAGTTGACTTGTTGATGTAGTAGACTGTCAGTAGTGCTGTGTGTTGAATAGTTAAGATAATAAACAATCCACGGAAATTTAAATTAATAATATAAAGGAAATGAAAACCTTAGCATATGTTGAATTGAAGAACAGTATTACTGGATAACTTAGAATTCACTAAAATCTCTTTGTTTCGATACTGGCTTTGAACTCCACTGAAGGTCTGACGTTGGTTNGTGTTCTTTCCTGTCATGGTGAAATCTAGGTAAAAAAATAATCTCCCATCATCATTCTTGATGACTCTGATCTTTCGGNGTCCAATTATACTATTTGGAAACGGCATTCCTCCTCAATGCTCAGTAGATAATTATGCCAACAATACAAACAAAACAATACAAACAAAAATACACAGTTTTGTTAAAAGGCCATGCTTGGCCTTTTAAAGAAATCTTTGCTTGGATTCATTTTAAATTCCTGACTTTGCATGTCTACTAATGGGTACAGTATGCCCACACACAACTCGAGCAACTTACATAAGCTCCAGCTAGATGCCAGAAGTACTGTTTCTGTGTTTTGTAGGCCTTCCTAACTCATAATTGATGATCCCAATAGAATCTACTCATAGCAGGCAGCTGTAGATGTACAAGAAATTCATAAGAACCCAAGTCACGAGGGAAATGATGTGCTATAACCACTTGCCCCATGACTAAGCCATGTCTGTCACTGGTAGGAGAGTCTCTCTAAGGCAAATAATTCTGCTCCAGGTGACATGGTCTAGCTCCAGAATCCTAGGAGAACTGCATTGTAGTTCTATGCTGGAGTTTAGCAAGGTTCCATCCTTCATTCCTCCCCACCAATGATCATCCACCCTCCCACCAGGATAGTTCGGAACCCAAGAAGCAGGGTTCCTCATACCATCCTCTGGTCTGCTCCAGACTCTATTTCAAGCAGATGGTCACCCAGTATTCTTGGATATCCTGCCTCTAGTGTCTCCAGAAACCTACCAGGTCTTGCACCTTTGTAACGAGCAGGAAGCATTCATCACATCCATGAATCATTCTAGGCTCATGGAACTACGGAATTTGCTCTGTGAAGAGCCAGGTATGATCATAGCCACCACATAAAGAAGGACAGTTCTTCTCAATTATTAGTGTGGTTTCTGATACATCAAGTGGACATGTGAGTGGGACCAGCACCTANATCCTCTATTCTTCAATGATTTACTAGTCTCAAGTTGCAGCATTGTTATTTAATCAACATCCTGAGCTGGTGGCTTCATGGGCTTCTCTATTACCAAAGCTCCTAATCCACACACCAGGGTGCAAGTTACCCTTGGACACTTTTGAAGGTGTTAGTCAGGACTCCATATGAGACTTGGCTTCCTCTGCAAATGTTGTGTGGGTCCAAGGGTCCTAAGAGCTCAGTTCCCAGAAGTGTTCTGGACATTCTCATCCCATAGTGCAGAACCTCTTGCTTTCCTACACTTGGCATTGACCTTGCATTGCATGCCTACTTTATCACTTCATCTTCCTTCCTAGTATCCCAGCACCTCTGCATAAAACCAGGAGTCTACTCTCCTGGGAGCTCCTGATCACCATGAAAGGGCCATATGGCTCTTCCACTTCACCTTGACCTGCCACAGTGGCCTTTGCTCTCTGAATATTTTTCATGTGAGGGTGACTATACCACTTGACATACCAGTCAGCCCACCACCACCACCACCACCACCACCCTATTTTTATAGGCATTGCCCCAGCAATCTCTGAAAAGCCTGAACTGTGGCACTAAAACTGCACTTCCTTCAATTACTAAGTTTTCTCAGGCAATAGCTACACCATCATTCATGTCCAGGACCTTCTACCTCTCACTTCCCACTACAAGCCATTCAGTGCCACCTGAACCATCAAAGTCTTCCAAGAACAATGACTATGAGAGAAGATGTAGAGAGACAGCAGGTCAGGGGGAGTCATCAACTCCCCAGTCAGATCCTCTGTGAAGGAGAGGGGAGGGAGAGAGAGAGAGAGAAAGAGAGAGAGAGAGAGGAAGAGAGAGAGAGAGAGAGAAAGAGAGAGAGAGCGCTGAGTAGGTGGCAACACCATTGAGCCAGAGTACCAAGAAACAGCCCTCCTCCAGCTGCCAGGCCTGGGCCTGAGATGTCCAGTTGATACCAGGAAAGCAATGCTGTCAATCTATTCCTGCTAAAACCCAGAGCCAGTGCTTCTCTCAACACTGCATCACCATCTAAACACCTCTTCACTAGGACTGGTTGTCTTTTCCTTGGGTTTGTTNACCAGAGTTTCACTGTCAAGGGATATATTGTATCATTGCACCTGGAATAGTGTTGAAAAGGGGGATCCATACCATGGGCCTGGAATAGTGTTAAAAAGGGGGGTCCATACCATGGGCCTGGACATTTCATGCAAATGTCTTGCAGGTTCACAAAGTTCACATTTGGTTTTCTTTTGAGCATCACCTACCAAGTATCTTGTGATGCCCTGGGCTAAAGTTAGGCTCACACACCCTCCCTTGGAGCTCAGGTGAATCCCTTGATTAAAGCTGCCCAGCCTCCTGACCAGGCAGAGCCCATCCTCAAAAGCATCAGCCCTCAAACTGCCTATGTGATAGGCTTGGGTACATTCACTACATTCCTAGCTCCCTGCTGTATTAATAGGACACAAGTATCCCTGGTTTGAGGGCTCTCTATAATATCCCAAAACTGTTTGTCCAACCTTTTGTAATAGAAGGCTCTAGTGCCAAGCATGATGCTTCATTTTCTGGATCGAAGTTCATTCCCCTCTGGGTTCTGTCATATCCACCCTCTAGAGCCGTGTAGAGCACCTCTGTTCTAACCCACCTTCACGTACCAGAACATTTATTTTCATGTATTTTTCAAGTCTCAACTTAGTTCTTTCCTCTAAACTCTTCCCTGTTTAACAGTGTTCCTCTTAGAATGTGTAGCTCAGGACCCAATGTATAATCTACAACGCACCCATGTTCTTCCTTCCTGAACCTCAGTTCTTGTACCCATGCAGCCATGTCACTGTGCTGCCCCTCCTGGCAGGTAAGACTTGGAAATCTCTTTCCCACTCTCCNACTTTCAGCAGTTTTTAAAAACCTTTGATTGTAGGACCTTATGTGTTTCACATGAAATTGTTTTACATGTGTGACATGCTTCAGATATTAGTCATATCAGTTTGTTCCATATCCACAAACATCACTTGCATTATATACTAATTTCTAGTTATATAAATATAGCTATACTTTACACCCCTTAAGATGTAGCANAAGCCTGATACTGGACGGTCTCTATCCACATGGCAAGCACAGTATTGAATATCACACCTGGACTCTCTCATTTACTCTTCAAGACCATTAGTACTATTGTCCCCATTTTATGCATTGAGACCCCAAGATTTTAAAATTCAGAAAACTATCTAGAGCTATNTAATGTCTGAGGATTTGCTAACTTTCAAATTAACAGGTTACCCTGCCACAGTCTCTGGATGCCAACAGAAGACATGAGGTGCCCAGGTTAGAGATTACCATCTCAGGCACAGCCACAGCAGTAGCCGGAGAGTCAGCATCTGCCCCAGTTTGCCAAGCCACAGTCTACTGAGGCTGTCATTAAGAGGTGGTGACCCTTGATCATGGTGGGTTGTAGTACGGCATACCCACTGTGTAAGGAGCCTGTCTTTCCCNGTAAACAGTATGGTTTTCTTTGTTCAAGAGTCTTCAATGTCTTGACTATAATGAATAATTAGTTTCCCTCTTTTATGGAGAAAGATACCATTATCTTCCCAGCTTGATTCTAGAAAAAAACATGAGAAGACACTGTGGAATAAAAGCAACTGGTCTTTCTCTTGGCTCACAAAGTGTGCAGAAATGCAAGGGGCCTGCAGAGCCTCATTCCAGGTACAATGAGGAACTAGAGTCAGAACATTGACACCACAGCTTGTACTTTTCCTGTTGGCTTGAAGATATTTTTGAGATTATTTGCCCTTTGCCTATCAGTTCTTATCCTTGCTTTGAGGCAGGACTGAGTAATTGCTAGGCATGAATCTGTCCTGGCAGGTAGCAGGATCCCCAAACTTGGAGAGTTCTCTGTGCAGCAGAAGGCATGCGCACACTATGCAAAGAACGACGGATATTCTCTTACGTTCAGATTTTAGTACTATCTTCATAGAACCCAGATCCTTCCAGGGTGATGATGTGTGTGACACCATGCAGGTGTCAGGTATATTCTTCCATGCTTGAGTAGGAAATTAGAGATGTCAACATGCTCACAGTNCCCCTGTGTACCCTCGCCTTTCCCAGTGTGTTGTTCCTTTTTCTCCCATCTGACTCCCTTTGAGATCTCAGAACAGGCAGTGATGTGGTGTGTTTTCCATCAGTTAGTTAGATGGANTGATGGTGGCAATCCACAGGAGTTGTTAGGGGTCTGGGGTGGTGGAAGACAGGCATGGATACTCTAAGCCATGGAGGTTTTTAAGCTGCTACAGCTCCCTATTACCCTGCCCTTTAAAAACCTGTACAGGTAGTCTACAAGTGTGGTTTAAGCTCTGTCAGGACTTTCATTCACACCAGCCTGCTGCAGAGCAGCTGTCTTTGGGGTACAGAGGCTGCTTTCCTGTCTGATGTCCATACCTTCACCTGACCTCTTCATCTTTGATGTATGCATAGAAGACCTCTGTGTGGAGAGTGGGAGGAGCAGTGTGACAGCAGAACACCTAACCAGTCCTGCGGTCTGGCTGTTTGTGCTGCTGTGCCCTGACAGTGTTTTTGTGTAGCCTCNACTGCATGCATGCACTCCATGTGTGTCTTATGGAAAATGAATGATTGACCAGCCTCTGTGGCATCCTGTAATGAAATCATAGGGTATTAAGTGTTTTCTTGTGCTTTGGGGTTGTGTATTAAATTCTTTACTACCTTTCCCTCTGTGGAGTACTGATGCTAGAGAGCACATTGCCTGTCCATCTGAGAACACCCTACTCCTTGTAAATGTTCTTGTGAGTGAAAAGGCAAACACCGGTTTAGTAAAGCTTTTGAACACCTTCAGGAACTTAACAATAGTTTAAGAAAAGAGTTTCCACATTTCCACCTTTGGCAGTACAGTGGGCTGTTGTAGCCCTGTGTGTAGCCCCAGTCCCATAATCTACACTTGCTGCATTTGATGCTTTACTGTATTTTAAATATACATATACTTAGAAAATTGCTGGAGGGCTCCTGTGTGACACACATAGCTGCCAAAACAAAGTGGCACAAGACTGTCACCTGCTGATCCTTCAGTTGCTGCACCTGCACTCAGGCATGTGGCCAGCATCCTGTAGAATCTCAGACAGGCACACATGCACCAAGTGGAACAGGAGTCCAGTGTCCCCGAGTCACTGTTTGCATGGATTTTGTATTGTGTTTTCTAGGCTTCCCCTCTGAATCTTCCTTGCCCCTCAAAATCCAGGCAGGTGTGTCTACAAACCTTTGTCATGGAGCACAGGGTACTTGCCTATTGGAATTATAAGTTAGTTTTTATTTGTTCTTGTCATTTCAGAGTTTAAGCTTCATGATTTGTCTTTCATTTGAATTTTTTAAATCAACTTCAAATTTTAGTATCCCATGTGTAATTACTCATTAGAGCCCAGA
>LZPO01075895.1:49306-62054 GCA_001675575.1 Neotoma lepida
TTTTAAATGGGAATTAAAGAAATAAGTGTATAATAAGCACTACCTTTGTTATCAAGCTTGGCTTCTGGACTTCCCTAGGAGAGGGGAATTGGCAAAAGATCGGTGTATGGAATTCAGGGATCAGGACCAGTGCCTATTGTTCACCAACTAGAAAACACAGGGACCATTGTAATCTTCAGGGACAGGCTGGGAAACTGCTGTCTCTCTTGGATCCTTGGTTTGTAAAATCAATGAAGTAGGAGGTCCTAGAGATCTCCTGCTTGAGAAGGAAGCTTGTGGCAATGACTTGCTTCTTTCCAGAGCCAAGCTCTTGCCCAGGCCAGGTTTCTGGTTGTTCTTCCTGCATTTGGGACCGAGCTCTTCAAGCTGAGAAACTTGCCCAGAGCTGGCTATGGAGGGCCAGAGTCTGAAGCACTAGAATCTGGTCACAAAGACCATTCCCAGAGTTAAATAAATCAATCCTCCATAGCTCCAGCAAAGAACCATTTCCTCCTCCATGGCCTACATTTGCAATGCCTTTTAATAAACTCTTTTTAAATGACCTAACTGCAACNTGGCTTTCACCATCATTAAAGACAATCTACCACCAGGATAAACACGAGCATCCAGGCCTTCTAGGGTCAGAACCATATTCTCAGTTTTCTTCTACTTCTCACATTATTCTTCAAATAACCTGTTAAGGGGGAGAATTAAAACCAACACAAAGGAAAGTATTTACTTTTCATTTCCAAAATGGATTCCAGGTTAGTGAAGGACCTGTTAGAAAGATTCTCTGGGTGACACATGTCCAGCCAGTGTCCAGCAGTGCATACTGCTGTGAGCAGTGAGGACATCTTGGTGCCTAGTTACCTTGTTCTCTGCAGACTCAACAGTGTCCATAGCCACTGGTCATAGTCTAGGGGGAGATGCAGCTCCTGGCTTGTTCCATGTAGCTTCTGAAGATGGAAGATGTTTTGATGTCAGTTGCAACATGCAACCCATTGGAACATACAGTTTTCCGAACCCACAGCTNGGAGCTGAGTATTTTTTGATGACAGTNGAGGATTCCCACCTCTTGGACAGGCTACAGTTTCTCAGCCATGAAAATGTCCAGGACACAGGATCTACCCACACTACAGCATAGTTACCAAGCAGTACCCTCCCTAGGGTTGCTCCTATCTCAAATGCAAGGTCCTACTGGTCTATGCCCCCTTCCTCCCTGTACTTCACAGAGCCCAAGGTGCTCTTACCAAACTGTTTCTGAGGATGACAGCTAAGTCAGAGCCTCTGCACTTGTGCCCTTGTGTCATCCTTGGTGCCCCACCAGAGTGCACACTGGATATTCTCAAGTGAACATCTGGAGAGAATAAAGAAGTTAGGACATGAATTCTCCATTTGCCCTCTNTTCTGATTTTGTNAGTCACCNTTCTTTCTGTTTCTGCAGTCTCAATTTNCTCACCNTGGCTCTTCAGAAAGAAGTAAATTAAATGCATCCTGAACCTATAGTCTTTTGGTTGAACCAGTTAGATGACATTCTCATTGTATTCCAGAACAGTTCTTGATGAAGAGCCCTGATACTAAACCTCATGACAAAGGTCACATCAGGTTTACAGGTTTGTTACACATAGTGAGGTGGCTCTTCTGCCTTTTTATAGGTACAACCTTCATCATAATCATTGTAATCTTAAAGAAAGCATCGAAGTCTCTTCCCATGGCACCAGGCTGTTCTTGTTAAACATTTCACTTGCTTATGTACTGATTTTTTTTCTACCCTAAGGTGTTGGGCCAAAGCTATTCACTCCACTCACTATTCATTCTTGACATGTTATGAAAAGAAACGGTGTTTGAGGTCATCTGGAATGATTGTGACATTTTCTTTTCTGGAGAAAGATCTTTGACACTTGGCGAGAAGTCAGGAAACAAGACAAGCAAACAAGGACATGCCAGGGGGCCCTGGACTACAAGCCCTGTTTTCAACACTGCAGCATCTCAGTACTGCTGGACTAGGAGAGAGCTCCAAGGGGGAGGGAGGAGCACCTGTCAGCTCTGAAATGTACACCTCCAACATCCCAGTACACTTGAAAACGGGACCTATGCACAGTGTCTGGACCCATCCATCTTGGGAACAATTCTTGGGAGGAAGAGCAGAGGGGCATGCCCCAAAATAAATCTGCCACAAACTGTCACCCTCTCCCAGAAGTCAGGGAGGCTGCGCCCTGGGCAGAGTCTCCAGTGCCTTCTTAAGAGCAAGCAAGAAGACCGTGGGGCTCATGGCTCTACGGTACCACACACACAGTGGGGCAGGATAAGAGGCTTGTAATTACAAGGGACTCAAGTGGCCCCACAGGACTGTGCTGAATGGCAGCTTGAGTTTGGAGAGAAAGCACTGTATATCT
This sequence comes from Neotoma lepida, assembly GCA_001675575.1. NCBI lineage: Eukaryota > Metazoa > Chordata > Mammalia > Rodentia > Cricetidae > Neotoma > Neotoma lepida. The sequence continues at coordinate 51,682 of LZPO01075895.1, forward strand.
CCAGGTCTGGAAGACTCTTACCTGCCTGATGACCCACACAGCTGTCAGGGCATGTGTCTGGAACTATTCCAGAAGACTTCCGNAGACCAAAATGGCATAGATGGGAGTTGTGCTGGTGTGATCCTGAGTTGAGGACCAAAACTCAGTCTGGGCCTTGGAGCTGACAGAGCTAAGATCAACGTCAGATGAACCCATGAGTGATTCCATGAGCCCATACTGTGTCCCAGCATTCAGTCAGTCTTTTGAGAATGGAGTTTGGAAATAGATAAATTGTCCGTCAGTGTACCCCGAGACTAGGCAGCTATTCATAAATTGTTCAAAGGATTACCAGAAACATAATGCAGTCTGTGCATGACTCCAATGGCAAAATGTCCCCAAAGAAGTTGGAATTAAAATCAGAGGACCTTTCATGGCATCGCTGAGTAAAGCTGGCAGTGGGCTGCTCAGAGCAGCCAGGTTGCTTATTACATCAAGTCAGTCTGACGATGACCTGGGGTCCCATGAGCCACCCAGACTGTCACTGCAGGTCCTATCAGTGCTGACAAATGTCTTCCCATGGCCTGTGAGGGGATGCCAAGTTCAGGCTGCATGATACGATACCTAGACTAGGAGGCTCTGCTACATGGAGATGGCCAGACCTAGGACATGTATGCACTGTTGCTGCCTCTGGGTGCTGCTCTCCTTCCTCTGAATCCCAGAGCCTCTTCATTATTCTTTACTTTCTGGTTTCTATCTCAGTGCTCTTCGATTTCACATTTCTGGGCTCTCCTTTGGGGCCTTCTGAAGTGGGCTAGGGCAGTACAGGCTGCCTGAACGATGGACACTCTGGCTTCTGACTCCCCTGACTGTGTAGATGAAGGTGGAGGCCGAGGTCCTCAGGCCCCAGCAGTCTCGTGCTGGGCAGGTGTCTGCACTTCACAATGACCTCCGCTAAGATCCCTCTTCTTACTGGCTTTGAAACAGTTTTCTATGGANGTANCTATCCTCTGCAGCTCCATCTCCTTAAAACTGTACTACCATTGCATTGTGGGAACTGTAAGCCCATGGAGGTGGGACTGCACTTGGCCGTCTTTCCAAGAATATGACTTGTTTTCAGGCTGCACTATGCAGCACTACAGAGTCCTCTGGACTGTTAAGATCCAGAGGCTCCTTCGAAGTGATGTGTCTGGGTAAATGACATGGGTAACTCAAGGGAACCTGAGGCCAAGGCCAAGGAAACTGGTCCGGGGTGTGTGTGTGTGTGTGTGTGTCCTCTTTTGTTGCCACAGTGAATCCTATATCCTGCTAAACTATCAATCAAGTGCAATGATGGAAGAAAGACTATCAGCTATGTAATCTCTCTGAAGATTTTCCTCTATTGTTCCTTTTTCATGAGGATACTATAAACTANATTCTGGAAGAAGCTTCATTAGTCCCAGGATTCAGAAACAAAAGATAGACATAAGGTAAATAAAGCAAATGCACAGGTGCGGTTATCAGAGCACATACAGGGGGAGCTGTAATGAAAGAGACGGCAGGCTGAAGAGATGGCTCAGCAGCTAACAGAACTGGCTTCTTTCCAATGGACCTGGGTTCAATTACCAACACCCACATGGCTGTTCACAAACATCTGTAATTCCAGTACAGAGGATGTGACACTCTCATTTGGCCTCTGTGGCGACCAGATATGCACTTGGTATACAGACAGACGTGTGTAGGCAAAGCACCCATATGCATAATTTTTTAAGAAAAGAAATGATATAATATTGACACATATAGAAGATAGGTTATGAAGGTGTGGATAGTTTAGAACAAATGAGTGGAGCATGTAACAATCTCAGCTGATAAGAATATTGAGATAGTTANTAATGTCAGGAAAAACTAAACATGCATACAAAATACCAAGTGTTAGTTCCCTGTAATACATGGTTTATCCATGAATAATATTTATAGTCATGATATTCATACTATGACTATGAATGTAATACAAACCATCCCATAATTAAGAAGTGGGGGTAGGACGGAAAATGGTGTTAAGAATACAGACCCCTGCATCTCAGGAAGTGAACCGACAATGTCTGAGATGACACACCAACTTCAGTGTGAGCAAATTGCCATTACCATTTCCTATCTAGAGGGGGGAAAAAATGTCACTGTCTGGTCATTCCCTACCCAAGCTAGCCATAGCGGGAGACAGGAAACAGCAATAATGTGTTAGAAGGCTGCTTCGGGGTGGGTATCAGGGTTGGAGGGCATGGGAAGTAGGTGGAGCAGGGGCCACTGGTTGGGGGAACAGAACAGCNGTTGAACTGGCCCAAGAGTCCCTGGGGGTGGAGGCAAAGCTGAGCAGAAAGATCCCTGGAGAAGCNGACAGTAAGAGCAGAACGGTTCTGCCCCTTTCCACGAAGGCCTGCCTCACCCTGGTGTTTGAACAGGGCTGGTTTTCTGAACATTAGAAAAACATAAATGTACTAATGTAGTAGGAAGTAAATAGTCCTCTGTTGTAGAAACAAGTGACACTTTCCTCTCTAACTGAATTGATGCCCATTTGCTTCGCTTGCTTGGCTCACGGGTTGGCTCTAAGCCATGATGTCCCTCTTCTACTTTGCTTCAAAGCCTGATAGCATCAGGAAATTGCCAAACCACTGGCCACAGTGCAAGATGTCCAAACAGAGATATTTCAGTCCACAGTCCATGGAATAAACGCATATCATTTCACTAGTTTCTGATAGACTTGCTGAAAATGTGTGCATGCATTCACACACACACACACACACACACACACACACACACACACACCCTTTTGCTGTTGGAAAGTAATTGAGTCTGTAACTCAAATGAACTGATGGTAATTCCTACCAATTAGCTATGTAATAATCACCTTGGCCATGTTTAGTTATCTGAGCAAGAGGCAAAATTTCATACTCTTATGTACTAAATAACTTTCATGAGATATATTTAAATAGTCAGCTCTTTGCATCTCAGATGGCTTTGCTGACATGCTCTGCCACCTTGAATCTGTTAGCGTGACTCACACTGAAGGTATAGAAAGAGAAGAGTGAAAACATGTCTCCAGTGCAACCAAGGAATGGGTTATTTCCAGGAGCACAAAACTGCTCCCCCATCGCAGAAGGGCAGTCGCTGCGCTCCCAGAGCAGAAGGCTGCTCCTGCTTATCAGATGTTCGGCCTTACCAGGTTTCCTGAACGCTAATGCCTTTGACGTTGTTTTAGTTTGGGCAATTGTGGGTCTNCCCACCCAAAGAACACCAGTGGCAATTGTGAATTAACTGTAGGTGAGTCATCTCAGACTTCTCTCCAGTAGCTCCTGGCCAACTTGTTAATGTCAGGACTCTGGTTTGAAACCCATCTGCTTTCCCTACAGCATATGTGACACCACCAAGGGATCTGATGGTCTGCAACTTGCTCCCAGCCCTCCTCAGCAGCAGTCAAATGGAAAGAGTTAAACATGTGTTCTTAATCCTGAGAGGGGAACAAGCTAACAGCCAACATGAGGGTGAACTGCATTGAACTTCATAGATAAAAATAGCTGCTGGGGTTGATGTGGCAGAGCCCAAGTGAACTCAGTTTACTTTCTTTTCTTGCCCGTTCTATCCCAAGAAACTGTCTACTTGGCTGAGTCAAATGTGCCCCTGGGTGTCCCCCAGAGCTGACATTGCATGTGAGGAAAGGGGACACTTGTGGGGTAAGTTGATAGCATTGTTAGCCTTGGGTTCAAAGCCAGACACTTCAATAAGCTTATTAGCAGTAACATTGACACATCCTTGACTTCTTTTTTCAATTGGTTTTGGACTTGGAAAGAAAAGAACTTTCCTCTTCAACTCCCCGAAGTATAGACTTCAACTGTAGGCATTAGCTCTTGATTTCCATCCCACAATAACACAACAGATAGCCTTTAAAGCCAGCCTGCTAGATTTCCATCCCCAAAACCCACACTCCATGCTGCAGAGAATTAGGAGAGGATGGGAACTTCATGGTGGCCACTAAGTGGGACCAGGCCTTGTCCTTGAGAAGCCCCTACACACCTGCCTTCTGTTGAGAGGGAAGAAGACTGGCTGACCTGAGTCATCAGAACCAGCCCTTGGTCTTGGCCTCTCCTCTCACTCAGCTCCTCTCCAATGCCCTCTCGCTGCCAGGGTCACCTTCCCAGCATGGGTCGGATTTTACCCTTTCCTGCTTGCTCTCCACACTGGCTCTCCATTGCCAGCATAAAGAAGTATCAGCAGAGAGATGGGTCCTGGGGCCCTGCTCCAANCAGAAGGTGAAGGAAGCACCAGGGAGGAAGAAGGAAGCACCTTGGAAACACAGCTACTCTAAGAAGTGACCCAGGCCCATTGGGAGACTGAAAACTCTGTGATAGATAGGGATACACCTCCCCCTACACAAACTCCTTTGACTTTATTGACCCAACCAAGCAAGGGAAACTGACTGTCCAGAGCGCATCACTGGAAGCCAATCCAGTGTACAAACTATGCCTCCTTGTCAAAGTGTGTACCCTAGGCTGGTGAATCTGAAACTGACTGATCTCCCTTTGACCCACACACTTCAGACACGGTGGAAAGGAAGGCTCACAGAGCAGGTTTTTTCCTTATGTTCTGATATGCTCCTAGTTCATATTCTACTGTTCTTCATCAGAAGCCTTCAGCCAGTTCAATCCACACATGAACAGGCCTGCATTTGGAAATCTGTGCCTTAAACCATTAGTCTCAGACATTCTAGAGATGTTTGTTTAAATCCAGATTCCTGGATCTCAGCACAGATCGAGGGTGGGGGGATAAGCTCATGAGCACAGAAATTTGCAGCTTAACAGATGTCAAAGTTCTGCAAGGGGGGCGGATTTTGTTTGTTTTGGTAATCTTTGCATTGGAAATTCCTCATAAGCATCAACAGATCTTTATTTACTGAATATGTCCTTTAACATTTCTTTAATACATTCACACTTATAATGTTATGAGTTAATATAGGAAAGCAGTCATAAGAATGCCCAAAAAGAATAAGTGTTCAAAGAATGTAAGTTATCACCATCCTCGTCCCTTCTGCCACCATCACTATCATTCCCACCATCACCATAGAGATAACCATCACAGGCACCACTTTAGTCATCATAACCATCATCAACACCTTTATCATCACCATCATCACTATCATTATCTGTACTCTCATGATCCCAAGTNTCACCATCATTACCTTTATTGAGACATTTCCACCATCATCATGGCTGTCACCTTCACCATTTTCATTATCAGCTTTACCACCATCATCATTATCATGGCTGTCACCTTCACCATTTTCATTATCAGCTTTACCACCATCATCATCATGATGGTTGTCACCTTCACCATTTTCATCATCACCTTCACCATCATTATCATTGTCACCATGGATCACTACCACCATCACCATCATTATCCATACCGTCATCACCAGTAATCATCAGTACTATCAACGTCATCATCACCATTGCCATCATCCCATGAATGCTGAAACAGAACCCTTGATCCGTAATCCTTCCCTCTCCAGTCTCTTCCCTATCTCCNTCTCTTAGTTTCTGCAGACAAGGTACCCCAAACTGCTTTTCCTTTCCCTTTATAATCCTGCCTCAAGTCCCACACACTCCTGTCCCNACACTTCTATGACCAGCACTCAGACCACTCCAAACATCTCTTGCCTGAACCATGGCAATGGTGTCTTTGTTTCTGTGATGTCTCTCCTACAATCCAGAATGGTCTTTTAAAAAACTGATCGGATCATTTTGCATCCTAGTTGCACTACTTACCTGTGACAGCACCATAAATTCCAAAGACCTGATGGTACAAAGAACAGTAAATGCTGTGTATTTGNAATTTTAATTAACTTACATCATAGGGTCCCAGCTCAAGGTCAAGGAGTCATCAGGGGCTACTGTCATCTGAAGACCTGACAGGGCAGGGGAACCACTCCCAGGATGAGACATGCACAGCTTCACTGAGGGGCCTCTCTTGGCTCCTGGGTGACCGCATAACAGGGGGCATTTTTCCCAGAGGAAGGGATCCGAGAAGCTGAAGTTTCAGTGTCCTTTAGGAGCTAGCCTCCAGCATCCCATACCTTACTTCTGCCTCGTTCTATTTACTAGAAATGCTTTGAAAAGTTCAGTCAAGGGGCAGGGAATCTGACCTCATCTTTTAGCAGGAATGGTAAAGGATCTGTGTATAATGTTAGCCGCTACGCTCTCCTACATCCATGATGGTAAAGGATCTGTGTATAATGGTAGCCACTATACTCTCCTACAGCCATGATGGTAAAGGATCTGTGTATAATGGTAGCCGCTACGCTCTCCTACATCATGGATGGATCTAGTTGTGCTGTCACATTCTCAAACACATGAAGCTCACCAAGCTGTTCCACGTCCAGGTTGCTCAAGCTTTGTATTTGTGTTCTAGAAGTTTCTAGGAGAGCCAATTCCTTCCAAGTCTCACTCCTTCAGAGAGGTCTTTTATAAACATCCCCCTCCTTTGTCACTGGTAGGAAGTAACTTTTTGAAAGGTCGATGCTCGTTTTTATTGGCTTTTTTTTTCATACGATATGTTTTGATCATAGGCTTTCTCTTCTCCCAACTCCTCGAAGATCCTCCAGAGGAAGTAACTTCTGGGTGCTTGGCTCTGGGTTCTTCTACCACCAACAGGAAACCACTGGAGAGCAGACTCCTGACTTTCCAGAGCACCCTAAGCTAAGTGAGTGAACAGCATCCACACCAACCTCACGCTGAAGGACCTAGCCAAACCCTGAGGGACAAGGGAGAATCCTCCTGGATGGTCAGAGGCACCATGTCCATCTGAAAGCGTCTAGAAAATTCAGCTCTCAAAACCTCAGTGTAGCTGTTTTTCATTAGAACTCTAGGGAAACAGGGGTGGGGGTGGAGGGTGGGGGGATGCCAGGTGCCATGTCACCTCAGAAGTGTTTTACAGTTTACCACAAAGTAGATGAGCTCATTCACACTGGGTCCCACTGAACAAACTTGCGTGCATTCTCATGTCTAACAAATGTACATGTATGGACATATGTGCCTGTGTGAGTGTGTATGAGTTCACATATTTATGTCCTATATCCAAAGTTCTGTTTTCTTAGCCTTGTTTTTCCTAAATTGACCAAAAAAAATATTCTCTAGAAAATTACTCATGACCTCAGTTAGGAAATCAAATTCTAACAAAGGGAGACATGACCAAAAAGGAAAATCTGGGGGAATAAAGTCACAGCTGTTGTTTTAAAATGAAGTGAGGAGGACTAAAGAATCTTCCAGAACAGTGGCTGGAAAGATCTGCAGGCCTGGAGGCTGCTCTGCTGCCTGGTTCACAATGTCATCTACGCGTTTCTTCTAGACAACGGCGTCATTTTTATTGGCACGTTCTGCAAAGTCTCTTTCTTCTCGGATAAAAGAGTATCTTTAATTTTGAGAACTTTCCTATAATCATTTTGCCNTCGCTAATGACTCTAACCTTCCATAAATGACTTCTCCCCCATCAGCCCTCATCTGACATCCCGCNCGCTCCTTTTCTCCCTCTTGGATTTCCCATTTTTCAAGCCACAAGGCGGACTTCATTCTGCTGAATTCCAGNTCCTTCTTCCTGCCTCAGATTGCCTATTACCTACTGCAAAGGTCATTTTGAGTGTAATTCAGCTTAAATTACTTTATTTTCTAATCGCTGAATTTCTTCTCTCTGTGGTCCCCCTCAGTCGTCTGTCGTCCACCCCCTCACCCGTCCCAGTCCATTTTCGCGGATATAGCTGCTCGCAATGGCTCTTGGGAGAATTGAGTAAAAAGGACCCCTGGATCCACAGTTTTAAAAGATGAGGCGTGTGTGTGCTCACAGCCTGACTGGTGGAAAGGGGACGGTGCTTTCCTCTGTGAAAACGCCAACAAAAGCTAGCCCTGTAGTCTTTGGGTTGGATTCATTTCAGTGTGATGATTTTTTTTTTAATTTTGCAACTTTTTATAATAAGATTTTTTTAAAAAGCAAAAAAACCTTTTAATCGCACCCTCGTGTCGGGAATAAAAATCTAGACATAAATCTGTCCTCAATTCAGGGCCCATGTTCTAAGTTCTCCAACTCCTTTTCAGAAATGTGTGTCCCCCTAAAATGGAGGGAAGCTCATCAGGACAGCCTGAACCCCAAGCCCTGGCATATGCATAGATGTAAGTGTGTGTGTAAATGTGTGGCTNCACATACATGAACATGTGTGGACAAGTGTAAGTGGATGTATATTCATCCTCTGGTGAGCGTGAATTCATATGTATAAACCTGCACATGTGAGTATGAAGATAAGTGAGACCTCACATGTTAACTTACGTACATGCATGAACCCATGTGCCCATGTGTGGCTTGGTGTGTCTGTGTGGTCATGTGTCTATAAATCTACACATATATGAGTATTTGTGTGCGTGAGACAGTATCTATGCACATGTATAGTGAGGGAATGTCTGAGTGTACATGTGTGTGAGAGAATGTCTGAGTGTGTGTGAGTGAGATTTAAGCAGTCATCTGGTAGACCTCTTATTTTGGAAATTCTGCCTCAGCTGCAAACGTTCCTCCTTGGGTCTTTCCAGAATGTTTTGTGCGGACTCCTTAAAGGTGATGCTGTCCCAGGCCTGTGGTGGTGGCCCCTTGGCTTCTCTGTCACAAGGACAGTATGTGCAGCTAGTGGCTCTGTCTGCAGAGAGATCTTCGCCACTGTCAGCTGACACCTGCATTTCAGAGGGTACTCAGGGTCTGAGCATACTGCCTCACCCCTGAGAGCCTCTCTCCTCAAAAGTGCCACTGGCCTGGCTACTGAAGGCCTCTGTGGCCACAGTTCCGGAGGGAGTCTCTGTCCCTGCATATCCGCTTCTCTCCTCATTCCAGGCTCTGCTCCATGTCCCTGCTGAGAGACCTAAGTGTCCACGCCTGCTTCCTGTGTCATCAGATGCCAGAGGAATCTAAACAGTTAAATCTGAATTGAACTTGAAGGCACTCCTGGGGCAGAGTGGGGCACTCCTGCCTCCTGTCTCCCATCTTTCCAGGCCTCAGACTGACGNTTTTTACTGAAAATCATCCTTTTCAGCATAGCCTTTGTTAGAGCAGGTAAAAATAATGAAATTAATATGACAAAGGGCCATGCACANGGCCCGCCCAGGGAAGGCTGCTTAAGTGACCTTAAGTAAGATAATAAGCCGGAGTGTGAACAGGGGGCTTTGTCTTTTCATGTTGGAGGCAGCCAGCGGCAGCTCGGAGCACGAGCAGCCTTTCATGACACGACAGTGTGTGCATGTGCCGTCTAATTAATCCCATATTTTCACACAGCATAATTACGGAGCCGGGGCTGAGTTATTTGGCTACTGGAGGTGGAGTTGCGCCGGCCCTGTCCTCTGCTTGGCTCTGCACAATTTATGATGCTTCCCAGCGAGATGCCGAAGCCCGTGTGCAGGCCGATCTGTCACCCTCCCGTTATCAGGCGCAGGCCGCCCTCAACACGGGCCGACGAGGGCTGGAGCAAATTGCTATTTTTACGGGATATGATAAAGGCAATGTTGCCTTGCGTTCAAATCCTTAACTGTCAAGTGCAAGAAGTGCACAGGCCCTCACAGGTGGTGTGTTGGGTGGGGTCTTGGGGCATGTCTCAACCCTGTGCCAGCCCGCCTTGTTCCATTGTGATGTCATTTAGACACACCTTCCTGGCACAGGGTCCCCTGTATGAAGAAATCTCCAGGATGGCTTCCCTTCATCCGTGCCACCCCACTTCAGACCTATCTATCTTGGTATTTGCTGGAGCATGTTTTTACAACAATGCACCTCTCCTACAGCTTGTCATTTGGAAACTTCTGAAGTTCCTGCTTTGTCCAGGAACTCTGGGAGATTTGAGGTTTAAGCATTTACTCCCTGGACAGGCCAAGCAAAGCTACTGCTTCATAGAACCTGTGGGGAGCAGCTTCCCCACGCATGGGGCTGGGATGAGGCGGGGCCTGAGGTTTTCAGAAACACAGAGAAGGCTGTGAGGACAAGGCCAGCCTCGCCCAGGAAGTCACTGGAATGGCAGGAGGCATATGCCACTGACAGGCTGAGGGACTTGTGCCTAGCTTTAGCACCCCAGAAATGGCCCCCACTCTCTCCAAACCATGGGTTTTGCATAGAGCAGCCACAGCTCCTGTTCCATCCTTGTGTAGGAGACAGGACCGAAGCATGTCTAGAAACATTCAGATACTGATGGGTGTGGCAGCAAACACTGGAGTGCCCTGAAGTTGGTTTTAATTTTGTGTGGTGCCAGGCAATGGTGGTGCATGTAATTAATCACTCGGGAGGCAGAGGCAGGTGGGTCTCTGAGTTCAAGGCCAGCCTGGTCTACAAAGCAAGTTCCAGGACAGCCA
>LZPO01075895.1:79588-103408 GCA_001675575.1 Neotoma lepida
CTGCCTTGGCTTCCCAAGTGCTGAGACTACATGTCATATGTCACCATAATCAGCCTGTCTTTTCTAAGTTTTTTTTTTTCTTTTTTTTCCCATTTCTAAGAAGTCACCAGTGGTAGGTAAGTGTCTACCTTGGAGCTGCACGCACAGATGTTAGATTCTCTTGGCTTTCCTTTGGGGCTGGGCTAGATCTGAAGAGTCAACTAAACGCTGTGTTTAGCTGCCCAGGGCTGGGGCAGCAGACCTTTTTGTGGTTTTTTTCTCCGTTACTTTGCCTGCTCCCATGAAAATCTGTTGGAGAACAGAGAAGGGGGGTACACTGTAGGATTTGGAGGTGTGGGGACAGATTTCTGCCTGTGCTTGGGTTCCTCCTATGTGGTCTGTCACTCTGCAGGGAGTCCCTGTAGTCCAGCGTGCTGAACAGGCAGAACCCATAAAAACGAGACAGGGTAGGCTGTAAGGGGTAGAGGGAGGCTCGGGAGGCTGAAGACCTATCAGCAGCTGTGCAACTGGCTCTCAGGGTCTCATCTTGTTCATATGTAAATAAGAGGTTGATTCTAGACTATTCTAAAGGTCTTGCCTGTTCCTAACACTCAATTACATGGCCTCTCTAATGCCCTTAATTGTAGGGTCCATGTCCTGTGTGTGTTTATTCTTGTGTCAAGCACAGTGCACAGTGCACTCATCAGATGATGTGGGGTTGAGGGAGCTGAGATGGAGTCCAAAGGGAGCCTGTGATTCTCCTGGAAGGGAGGGGTTAGACCCAATAAGGAGACACAACCATGAGGGAGGCACTGATGTGAAGTCAACATAGTGATTTCCTGTCACTGTCCAAGTATGACCTTGAGGGCGAGGCTGGGAGAGTTTGGGGGACTATTTCTGTTAGGGGGCAGCTCCAACACTGATCAGAGGGAAACTCACCCTGGGGGCTAAATGAGAAGCAGAGCTGAAGGGCAGGAAGGGACTCTGCAGACTTCTCCTAGCCTGCTGCCACAGAAGATGCTGAGTCTCAGTGGTCCCCAGAGCCCAGGAGTGCCTCCTCCAGCAGCACCTAGACATGCCTGCAGAAGAGGGAGATTCAGAGAAGGAAGTGAGAGTGTAGCGACCAGTAGTGTTTCTCCCCCATTCCATTACGCTTCTTACAAAAGCCTTGTAAGCAATTTTCAGCAAAAGCATAGCCGTGATGAAAGTCAACAGATTGATCCAATTGGACTCATTGTCTCCCAGGGGTGGATGCACTGGGCTGTGCTTTCCCACAGTGAACGCAAGGGCCCCCACCACTGCTTGCCTTCATCCCCTGAATGGTACCCATCCCCTAGAGCATTAGGGGGTCTCAGATGTTAGGTTGAAACCCTCTTTCTTGCTCAGCTTTATCCTTAAGCTTTCTGGGACCCAAATTAACTGAGGGTCCCAGCTAATGCCTGACCCATGACACTAGAATCCTGGGAATGCTGCCCTGACCTGCTGCATCTGTATCAGACAGGGGTCTTTACAGAACAGAATGGATAGAATAAATATATATTACAAAGAGAGTGATTATATGAGCTTACAGGGCGTGGACTGGGGAGTCCAACCATGGTGTCTGCATGCTGGAGACACCGAGAACCTGGTATCTGCTCAGTCCAGAAGGCCTCGGCAGTCTCCATCTGATGCTGAAGGCCTGGGGGACTCTTGGAGAGCTGCTGGTCTTCAGTCCACACTGGGAGGATGAAGAAGCTGGGTTCTAACATCAGTGAACAAGGCAGAACAATGGATTGGATGCCCTCCGATGCCCGAAGTGAGGCTGGCAGGCCACCGCACTTCTCCTTGGACCTCTGTATATCCTGGCTGCTGCAGGAAGTACCACGCATGTGGAGGCAGGAAGTACCATGCATTTGGTACTAGTCTTCCCAGTTAACCCTTTCAGGAAATACCCTCACAGACCCACCCAGGGGCTTGCCTTTTAGATAACTCCAGATCTACCCAAGTTGACAGTCGGGGCTAGTCCTCACAGTGTCTGACACTGCTAGGCTGCATTCACATTGGCTTCCGAGTAGCTAGCTTCAAGCCCACAGGATGGGTTTGAACTTGCAGCACGAGCTGTTCATACATTTCTGCTCTACAGTTGGTCCGCTCTCCCAGGGGCCACCTGCTCCACCTCCTGTGGTCCTTTCCCTGTCTCAACTCACTCTCCAGGAGTTCTTTTAGCAGCAGGGTGAGCTATCTGGTTGGAATGTGGAGAATTTAGAGTGAGTGCTGCTCTTGGCTATGAGACCCTTAAGCAAGAAAGCCAAGTGATTCGAGCCTGGCAGGCACTGGGGCGGGGGGTGGGGGGCACTGGAGGCAGGGTGGGGTGGGGGTGAGGGTGGAGACCACTGTTAAGTCAATGCCATCTGTTTTCCTTGTCTTCATGTTCCTTGCTTTGCGCCTTATGATCATTATATTATATCAGGCTGTTGTGGTTCCAGGCATAACATTATTGCTTAAAGATGGGGCAGAGGGTGAGCTGGGGGGGGGAGGAAATCTTTTCCAGAAGACTTCTCAGCCCCTCTGGGTGTTCCTAGGCCAGTCATTGACAAAGATGACCATGTTTCAGACAGACCAACTACCATTTACTCCTTGGAACTGGGAGAAGGGGATCTGTCTTCCCTAATATCAGTTCTGTGCCCCATACTTGAAGATACCTACCATCTCGTAGTGGGAGATGAGAGCCACCCAGCCTGGAAGGGAGTTGCTGCAGGCACCCCCCCTTTCCTCCTCTTGGTTCTCTCTGCAGCCCCATCTCTGCCTCTCACAGGCTTATTTATCACCCCGGTGGCACCTCACACCACACCTGAGTGTGGGAGTTGATCTGGCATCCATGGTAAGCGCTCTTCCTGCCTCCCAGAACTCAAAGCTGTCACGAAAGTGGTGCCATATTCCAAAGGTGGGTTAGGTGACTGTATCTTCCCTTGCTTATACCAAAGTCTTCCTACCACAGTGAAGTGGCCACTCCACAACTGGCCTCCTCATCCTTGCCTCCTCCTAGGACGCAATAGAGTGGTTAACTCTCATGACAGACAAGTGGGAGTGTGTTAATTCATTTTCTGACTAACCAGTGTCCATGTATGTGATAGAATAGTAGTTAAAGGTGTGTTACATTTGTTTATACTGTGCAACATTTGTTTAATGATGCAAAGATGTATTCCATTCTTTTATGTTACATTTGTTTAACTTGGTGAAACTGTGTTACTTTGCCTGTCTAAGACACGAGATTGGTCTAATAAAGAGCTGAATGGCCAATAGCAAGGCAAGAGAAAGGACAGGTGGGGCTGGCAGGCAGAGAGAGTAAATAGGAGGAGAAATCTGGGAGGAAAGATCAAGGAGAAGCAAGAAAAGGAGGAGGACATGAGAGGCCAGCCACCCAGCTACACAGCAAACCATGGAGTAAGAAGTAGAGAAAGATATAAAGAATAGAGAAAGATAAAAGTCCAGAGTCAAAAGGTAGATGGGATAATTTAAGTTAAGAAAAGTTGGCAAAAAATAAGCCAAGCCAAGGCCGGGCATTCATAAGTAAGAATAAGCCTTCCATGTGATTTAATTGGAAGCTGGGTACTGGCCCCCCAAAAGAGCAAAGACTAAAGAGAGTACAACAAACAACACATGTGTCCTCAGAAGACGATGCACCCAACACTCAGGCCACTAAAGGATGGCGATGGCGGCAATGCGAGTCACAGAAGCCAACACCAGTGGCAGCAGGGAATGTTTGGGGCATGGTTTTCTTTTTATCTGCTTCCTCTGGCTAGAGATGGAGAGAGGATCCATTTCCATTCCAAAGCCCCCTTGTAACTTGAGGTAGCACAGAGTAGAGAGCCCCAGACCTGCACAGGAGCCCTGCAGCCTGAGAGCTAGCATTTCACCTCCTGTCTCCACAGAAGCCAACAGGTCTCCCATTCTCTTCTGCTCTGATCCTCTCTCTTCTGGTGAGCTAGCCCTTGCATGCAGCTGGAGGAGTTTTGGTTTCTTGGTTTTGTTTTTCTGTTGTTGTTGAGGTCCTGGGTTGTTTGGTTATTTTGTTAGTTTGGCTTGGTTTTTTTTTTTTTTTTTAATTTTGTTGTGTTGTTGTTTAAATATCCCTTGTTGGCTTGTACTCACTGTGTGACCAAGGTGACTTTCACCCTGATCCTCTTTCATCCACCCCTTAAATGCCGGGATTGCAGGCACCTAGTTTATGGGGTGGTGGTGGTGCTCAAACTCAGTCTCGTGTTTGCTAGAAAAGCAACCAGTCAACCGAGTACATCCCCAACCGTCTTAGTTTGGGTTTCTGCTGCTGTGATAAAACACCATGACCAAAATCCATTTAGGAAGGAAAGGTCTATATCATCTTAAACTTCCAGGTCACACTTTATCACTGAGGGAAGTTGGGGCAGGAACCTGGGGGTAGGAACTGAAGCAGAGACCGTGGAGGAAGGCTGCTCACTGGCTCGCTTCTCACAGCTTGCTCAGCCTGCTTTCTTACAGTACCCAGACCCACCAGTAGTGATTCCACCCACGGGGAGTTGAGGCTGTCCCACATTAATCATCAATCAAGAAAATACACCGCAGGCTTGCCCACAGACCGATTTGGTGGGGGCATTTTCTTAATTGAGGTTCCCTCTTTCAAAAGGACTCTAGCTTTTGAAAAGTTGATATAAAAACTAGCCATCACACCAGCCCATGTGGTTGGTTCTTAATAAACACCCTAAGAACTGGGAAAGAGAAGAGCTTTGGGTCTGGGGATAGGAAATTTACTGTTGTGCCATCCCAAGCCAATAAATACAGGCCTGGAAACTGGTCTGGCCCCTGGTCTCTAGTCTCTAGAGTGTAAGATGTGTTCTGATTCCTACCAGATGCTCCGTATATTTCTGTTATTTACAAACCTTACCATGGGGCTCTCACTCTCCCCGCCCACTGTGACTGAACCCCAATAATCCAGCCAGTATCTCTACTCTGCTGAGAGCCTGGTCCTCAGCACTCACCTCATCTCTGGCTCCCAATTCAGCCTCTCTGGTTCACCCGCCTACTTAGTTATGGCCCAGCAGTGTAAAATATTTATTTTATTTGGTTACCTAATGATATTAAAAACACAGTATGTATTATTTATCCTCAGCCCTGGGAGACACGGCCGGCCCCGATGGTACTCTGCAGCAATAAGAGCCAGCACGGCTCTCCGGGCTGCACTTATTTTGTTTACTGCAGAATTTAGCACAGGTGGAGGGGCAGGGAGACTTTACCTCCCTCCTGGGAAGATTTTTTCATCAGATTGTAAAAACGTAAATTTAAGTATGCAGCCGGGCCCTGGGGAGCTGGTGTTTTCTACTCAGTCTGCAATACCTCCACTGAGTCACTGAGCCCAGGGACTGGCTTGGCATCCAAAGTGACATCAGCAGCCCTCCAGCTGGCCCCTCTGGTTGAACCTGCCCAATGTCACCAGAGTCCAGGCTGAATGCCATTCCTGCCACCTGCCAGTTTAGACTGTTAGAGTCCAGGAAGCACCGTCCCACGGTGTCCTATTAATTTCTCCCCTTGCCCGTTTGGTTTGAACAAAAACGGACCACCAGAGGCAATAGCCACCTGGCTAAAACACTTGGTTTCGTCTCTCTGCACTGAAGACTTTAAGCTGTTGGGGTCATTGGTGGTGTGTGTGCAGTGGACAGGCAGGAAGTCAGGGCTTGACCTTGGATCATGTGCTTGGGATTCACCAAGATGAGCCGTGACAGAAATGTTGCTGATTTATCCTCCACAGCTGCAAATGGGCCTTAACTATTGTTCTTCTCCCTATGGGCCCTTGATCTAGCAAACATCTTTCTGTCCTGACTTGTGTGTGAGGAGGCAGGCCCCTGTTTCTAAGCATTCCACAAACTTCCATTTTAACTGTGATATTGGAGAATCCCATTGTCCCAAAGCCCTGTGGCTTTCTGGAGCCCTGGGAGGGCTTTATCTTCCACGTGTTATCATGGAGAATGTGTTGTAGCTACGCTCCTAGCAACGCTCCAATAAAACCAGGGGACTTCGATACAGATAGCAGTTCAGCTTGCTCTGAGGGAGGGGTGTGTGCTGCAGATTTACAAGGCCCAGAGAAGAGTTTGCCTTGTCCCCTCTGCTCAGTAGCTTTATGGCGCCTCACTCTTGGGTGGGGTGGGTCATCATAGCCTGCCATTTCCTCTCCTAGGCAGTCCCATGCATGCATGAAATGTCACACNAGAGTCTTTCCTGCAGGACCAGGAATCCAGCAGAGAGGAGCAGAGGACGAGGAGAGGAGGGAGAAAGACAGCGTGATGGCATGGGGCTCAAGGTACCGCAGCTTGGTGATGGTCCCTCCCCAATAGGCTGAGTCCTGGCTCACCATTTATAGGCAGGTGGCATGTAAGGGGTACCTTCAGTCTTTTGCACCCACTTTCTCAGACCCTGGAGCAACTTCTGTGGGCACAATGGCTGTTGTTTAAAAACTAAGGCAAGATCTGGGGAGACAGCTCTGTACTGTGCCTGCTATACAAGCCTGAGGGCCTGAGTTCGGTCCCAGCACTCAGGTAAAACACTGAGCGTGGTAGTGTATACTTGCCATGCTAGCACTGGGGAAGTGGAGACAAGCTGATCCCTGGAGCTCACTGGTTAGCCAGCCTAGACTAATTGGTGAGCCACAGGTCCCAGAGAGAGGAGGCTCTGTCTCAAAACAAAACAAAACAAGAAACATCCAAAGTTGACCTTTGACCGCAACATCAGTGAGCACACACGAGTGTCCCCCTACACGCACACACGCAGCGTGAACATGCACACACATGCAGGTGCATAAAATAATTGTTAAAGATTAAGACAGTTCTTCGTTTCCTGGGACTTCATAGCAAGCAAGGAGGCTGCTGGCAGCTGCTCGTAGGTGCCAGCCACCCACCTCGTCACTCCTTGCCAAATTTATCAGAGCCAAACGGATTAGGAGCAAAATCATTATAATAAAAAATAAATATGTTGGGTGAAAAATGGATTATTAATTCAAGCTGTGCCCTGTATCCCAATAATAAATGACCCGGCACGGGGGGAAGCCGGCTGCTAAATTAGAACTAATGGGGGAAGGTGCGTGGGCCCCACCCGCCTGCTGGCCCATGGGGGCCAGGCCCTCCCTACTGTCCCCCAGCTGGCTGCTCCCCATGTGACAGCTCCTGCAATCCCAAACTGACAGCTCCTCACAACTGCTGAAGGAATCCAGCAGTAATTAAGCCATTGCTGGACTGTAATTTCCTTGAGAAGTAAAAAATTCTCACACAAGAAAAGGTTACAGAGACCTTTTCCGTGTCAAAATTACCATGCCGCATGAATATTAATGTCCTTAATGAAGACAACCTTTTTTTCCTCAGGAAGGTTCTGGAGCAGGTGCCAAGCCAGGGATCTCACTCCCGGCTTTACAGTCTTAGACGTCTGCGCAATGTCTTTGCCCCAAAGCCACACCCCTTCCCNTCCTGTACCCAGCCCACTGAGTGCCAGAATGCTGTCCATGCTGAGGACAAGTCACCTGCCTCACTTGAAAAGGTGCCAGGGTTGAGATGAAGAGATACAAGGAGCTGGGCTCCTGCAAACAAATCTGTGTCCCCAGCTGCCCTTGATGTGCTGGGAACACCACCGAGAGAAACATGCCATGGGGACAGTGGCCCCCTCCTGCCCAACCAGCTTTACCACCTCTGTTTCAGGGATGGTCTTGGATGGAGGAGTCTGATCTCCTACTGGGCCCTGGGGTCACCAACTTGTGTTTTCTGCCACAGTTCTCTGGAGAACAGGGATGGCCCCGAGGGACATCAACAGTGACTGTACCACACGGAAGGCATCGACCTGGGGTCTGCATCTCTGTCTGCTCTGCTTTTTCAGGGCACAGATGGAGAGACATCTCACCATCTCTGGGCTCTGGTTTCTCTCCCAGTAGAGTAAGAAGTTCCCCAAGCAGGTCCCCATAGCCTTGGGAACATTGATAGAAGGGCTTTGGGACTCATTGGGGGGCCATTTTAACACCTCTAGTAAGAGACTTGAGGTGCAAATATTATCAGTAATAATATGATGAAATTTAAAATTTTTGTATTTGTGTAGGGGTGAGGGGGTCTGAGGGTGTATGTGCAGGCATGTATGTAAGTCAGAGGGCAGGCCTTAGCAGTCATTTCTGCCCTTCCATCCTGTAGGCTCCTGGTACTGAATTCAAGTCATCACATTTGGTAGCAAGAGCCTGTACCGCTGAGCCATCTCTCTGGCCCATTGATAAATATTGTGACAAAGTGCTTTTGGTCCCTGGTTACCATCCTTCATCCTTTAGTCCCTTATTTTATGGAAATGTGCAGAGCAAAAGCAGACACGCTGGCCACATTAGACACAGTCCCTNTGCTGAGGAGGTTGGGAGCCTCCCCAGGGGTGATGAAGTCATGGGCCCTGGAATGAGATGAGATGGTTTATCAAAGCAAACTTGGACAAGAACTAATCGTTTAGAAGAGTGCCCAACACAATGGCTGCATCTGTNGACAGGTCACATGACCTTCCCTGCAGCACCTGAGTACATACATGTTCAGACCCTGATACACAGCTGTGTCCACACCAGTGCAGAGGAGAGGGCCCAAGAGGCAACTGTCACTGTGTGTCACTCCTTGACCCCCAAACCCATAGGATATATCACCTCTGTCATCACTCTCCCTTCGTTTTTTAATGATTAGTCATTTGTGACGTAATACAGGCCATGGTTAACCAGTAATAATAAATCTGGCCATTTTGGTGAAGGCATGTAATACTGTGTGTAAAAGGTAAGCATGATATATGGCTATAGATGCTGATGTAATAGCTATTAGATTTATAATGCATCCAAGAAGCATAATTTTACTATAAAGAGCAGTAGTTTACAATCTTATTATTGTTTATTACTGACGTCAATGCAGGCCCATGGTAAGAGTCAGATTGCAGCTAGAAATGAGATCTGCACGTGGCAGCTGTTCTGCCAGAAATGGCGCCTCTTCTGAACCCACAGAAGTTTTGAAAACAATACAACAAGCCCAGGTGTGCTGTCTACAGCTACACAAACCTATGGCATCTATTAAATACTTTTCCTGAGATGTGGNCTAATTCCCCAATAGGAGACGCCAGTGAGATGCCATGACACAGCACAAGAGACCAGTGCCTGCCACACAGCAGGACCTAGCTGCAGCTCCGTCCCAGGAAAGGAAAGAGGCCTCCAGATGCTGTGGAGTGGGACTGGCAAGAGCGTCAGGGGGCTTGNGACAGTGAGGAGTTGGGACTGTTGTGTGTTGGTTTTACTTGTGGATTGGAAGCAAGATGAAGCTATCAGAGGAATCCTGATAGCTCTTCATTGTCTGTGGGGGTTTTATCCACTGTTCTCAATGGTGTTCTCCACTTTCCCTGGACAAAAAAGAGACTTCTAATCTTGGGCCAAGTCAGGGCATGGAAGACAGAAAACCTAAACTACAGTGCCTGGTACAAGCTTCTGAAGACACGTGCAAGTTTTATGACTGAAGGCTCTGCTGTTTAATGTCACCAGAACGAGCTGATGGAGTCACAGCCTTATTAGGTAAATCATCTGAGTTTCAAGGGCTGAGCACCATGGGTGGGCTGGAGCTGCCTCAATTGAGGGCCAAACCCAGTGATGATGGGGGGGAAGGAGGTTAGTGCCTGAAGTGGGGATATGTTAGTGTACGTGAACCACGGTGAACACCCATTGGTTTCTGCAGACGCTAACTCCTGTGTCTTCTCCAGCTCTCCGTGTTCCTCGTTATATCTGAAGCTTGCTTGGAAATAATAAAAAGTATTAGCAATATATGCCCCTCAGTTATAAAGTTCTTCTACAGGCAGTGAAAGCAGTGATTGTGAGCGGCGGGTGCCAGCAGGCTCATCTTTTCACTAGTGTGAGAACTGGGTATCAATCAGACAGATGTGGCGAAGAGAGCCCGGCAGTTTGGCCTAAGTGCTTTTCTTTTTTGTAGTCCTGTATTACTCCTGGTGAGTGTGTTAGCTTTCTTGTGGCAGAAACAACTTAATGGAGAAAGGCTTTGTCTTGGCTCACAGCATCGGGGGCTCAGTTTAGGGTCACTTGACCCCAGGTGCTTAGGCAAACGCCATGGCATGGGGAACATGTGGCAGAGTGAGCCATTCAGTTTATAACAGACAGAAAGCAGTGACAGGAGAGGGGCAGGGACAAAGTCTGTCCCCCAAGGATGTGCCTTGAAGACATACTTATTGCATCTAGATCCCTCCAAAGGGCACTACCTCCTGGGAACCAAGCTCCCATCACATGATATTAGGCCGTGATGGTTAAACTCTCCACGAGGCACAGCCTAGAATCATGTGGAATGTCTTGGTGAGGACTTACATAGGTCAAATTGGGCCATGAGAGACTTCTTTAATTGGTTTAACTGAGGTGGGAAGACCCACCCTGGATATGAGTGGTATCATTTCAAGGGCTGGGCTGCGAAGTGTGTAGAATGAGAAAGACAAGCTAGTCAAGGAGGCATGCACGCGTTCCTCTTCTCACTTTGGCTGTGATGTGGCTAGGTGCCTTAACTTCTCACCACCTTGACTTTCCTGCCATGATGGACTGTACCCTGAAATGTAGCCCAAAATGTCAACTGAAACAAGCCCTTTCTCTCCTGAGTTTCTTTTTTTCGGGGTATTTTTACCACAGCNATAGGAATGAAACCAGGACAGGGCACACTTCATACCTAAGCCAAAAGAACAAGACAGTCTCCCCTGCCAGGTTTCTCCTGTCAGAGGANCGCACACAGCTCANTCTACTCCCTGTGAGCTGCCTGAGGTCAGGGTTGCAGCTCCCTTGAGCCTCCATCTGCACCATTTGCTGTGCTCTGGGACCGCATGGGAAGAGCGAAGTCTGCACATGTCTTATCCAGCTGGGCTCTGTGCAGTGGTTACAAGGTTATGGGGTGGAGGGTGTTCCTCAGACTACAGTAGATCTAACTAGATGTCCATGAGTATCCCAAAGAGGCATTCGAGGTTCTTNGCCCAGCATGCAGCACGTAGTGCTTCTGGCCTCGTNTCATTCTTTGTATTTAATAGGGTTCTGACTTGTATTTGTGAGACCAGAGCATTCTATTCAAATTTATGGTGTCTGCTTTCCAGCCTCATTATAAACTTTCCACTTGGAAAGAAATAGGAGACAATGACAGCATTCAAGATAGCAGGTCCTCAATAAATGTTTGTCAAATTAAGGTACAACATATGAGCAAATTCTGTTTACACAAAAACAGCAAACAGGACCTTGAAATGGCCACTGACTGATTTGGACGTGGATGTCATGGAGGGGTGTGACATAGGGTCACCAAAGCTGTGTAACAGAACTCAGCTTTCTGGACAAATACACATTGGTGGACACACTGGGTGCTGGACAGAGCCCNCAGAATTGCAGAGGCAAGTTTGTGATTGAGTGAAGCCACCACCATGGTGGGAGAGAAGCCTGTCCTTCAACCTCTCTCCTCATTCCCCATGACTGGGGTTAACTGTTCCTGGCACCCACTGAGGGCCTTGGCTGATAGAGGCTCAGGGGGCTGGGGAGGCCTGGGTAATATGTTTGCACAGTCCTGTTCAGGGCTATAACATTCTGAACATGCTGACTGGTGCTGTCCAAGATTTAATATTTAATATTCATGAGCCCCACCCACACAATGCATGCTTTAAAATGGCATTTTTAATATGGAAGAGCAGGTGACATTTACACACCACTTGAACTTTGCTTCAGTGGTTTATATATTACCATTGTGATCCTCTAGAAGTGTGGCTTTCGGGGANCTCATTCTCAGCCGTGGACTCATTTCTAGGGTGGATGCGGTTTCATATTGCTGCCCTCTGATAGTTTAAGCTCCTTGTGGCAGTTACCATGGAATATTCTATTTCAAGTTATGCTCAGGCATGCAGGAATTTTCAAAAAGGTAAAGATGAAAGGCAATGCTTCTATATATCCAACAGAAATTTAAAAATATAAATACTCCCGTCCCTGTGAGTCTGCAAAATTGAACCCAGAGAATTATTCCAACTATATAGCAAAAGAATGGACTTCCCACAGTGGTTCAACGGGCAGCTCAGTGTCTTCCTACAAGGCCCAAGGCTCGAGTTGAATTCTCAGCTGCTCCCAGGTTACAGGTGGNGACTCAACTTACTGCAGGGTGGGCAGCCATATCCCTCACTTACATAACTCATAGCCTTATTTCTTCCACTGTGGGTAGACTGTAGGTCAAAGAGGGTGTCCCAATATGCTACTTTTCTAAGATACAAGCACTCTACCNTGCCTTCATAGGCAGTCAGGACAGTGGGTACCCTCTACATGTCCATNCTTAACAGACTGTGAGCCTCAAGGATGGGCTCTAGTAGCCTGGTCACACTTTCCATCAATGCTTTGTGGTACACAGCAGCCACCTAGTGCATGCTTGTCACCTGGCACTTGGCATGCTCTGTATGGTGCAGGGACAAGCAGGATGCTGCTGCTCTTCCCCATGAGAGGAACAATAGAAAGACACTCATGTAATGGCACAGGCNCAGATTGTGTCACTCACTTTGTGTTCATGGACTTAATAGCTGCCTGGACAACCCTGGGATTTTACCCCAACAGCAAAGAGTCAAGAAGGAAGTGGGGAAGGGAAAGGAAGAAGGGAGAAGAGGAAGAGAAGAGAGAGGGGCGTGGAGGGAGGGAGAGAGGGNCAGAGAAGGAACCCATGTGGTTTTGTGATGGTTTCCATCTGCCATGCAGTGAGGACTTCATCCACAGATGTATTTGAGACTTCTTCCACGAGNGTGTCTGCTGTTTTCTTAAGGAAAATTCCTGAACTCAGAATTCTAGCTTCCTGGACACGGACCTCAAGGATTTTCAGGGAGCCACCNTCCTGTAACCCTCCTCACAGCGAACTAATACCTGTCACTCTCAGCCACAGCTGTCACAGCCGTCCTGCTGCCTCCAGACAAGTTCTTCTACTTTTATCTTGTTTTATTTACTTTTACTATTTGTGTGTGTGTGTGTGTGTGTGTGTGTGTGTGTATGTATCTCTGTGTGTGCACATGTCTGTGTGTGCGTATCTGTGTATGTGGATACACTCATCTGTTCATGCACTGTGGAGGCCAGGCCTGTTACCCTCAACTGCTTCTATCGTTTTGTTTTGTTTTTTTTAATCTACCTTACTTTTTTGAGACAGGGTCTCTCACTGTTTCAGCTAGACCAGTTGGTTAGCAAACCCTCAGGATCTGTCTGTCTACCTCCCCAGCCCTGGACTGCAGGCATGCACCACAGGCCCAGNGCTGGATAGCAGGCATGCTTCACAGGCCTAGCTTTTAAGTGAGTTTTAAGGACTTAAAATCAGGTCCTCATGCTTGTACTGCAAAACTACCCACTGCTACTTTCCCAGCTCCTTCCTGATGTTATTTATTTTATCTTAATAACACTTTATTATTTGAAATCTTCATGCATACATTTGTATACTGTATTTTGATCATATCTATCTACTACTACCTCCCTCCAACTCCCTCTAGTGACCCCCCATCTTGTCTACCCCCCAAAATTCATGTCTTCTTTTTCTGTTTTTATTAATTATCCCTTGAGTCCAATTAGTGCTGTCCATATGCACATAGCTATTGGGCCATCCACTGGGGCAGAGGCAACTTACCAGCTGACATGTGCCCTAAAGAGAGGANCTCCCTCCCTCAGAAGCCATCAGCTGCTGGTATATCCCCCTCAGTGATAGCCAATGGGTCTCAATTCTTGTCCTGGAATGACATGGCTGTTTGGGCATCTTGTGCAGGTCTAGGAACCTTCTGATTCAAGCAAATGAGAGGTTGCACATAGTGCCTATGGGAATATCTCCAAACATGAAGGGCTGGGCATCATGAGCCTACATCCATGACTGCTGATGTCCTGAAATGCTCTTTGAGGCCCTGGGACCATCAAGTTCCTCGGGATCACCCACTCCAAGTTGAGGAGGATGCACCCTGAACTTAGCCCACACCCTATCCTCAGAACAGTTGGCTAACGTCCTTGCTCTGGGGCCTGTGATGGGCACAGCACAATGGTGAGAGAGCATGGGCGCACTCTCCTGCTCACTGAATAGCAGCTGAGAAGCAGTGAGCCAGAAAGACACAGGAAGGGCCAGGAATACGGTAGAGCTTTCTAGGGTGCAGCCCCAGTGACTGGTTTCCTCCAGCTAGGCCCCACATCGTACTTTGTACCACCGTCTAATAATGCCATGATGATATCACTACTCTATCAAGGGGTCAGTCCGTTGAGTAGTCGGTGCCCTCATGTGCAGCCATCTCTCCACAATGGCCCGGAGACTAAGCCTTCCACACACACAGCTGTAGGGGACACTGCAGAGCACATACTTTGTTTGACTTTGTCCCTCTCTTTGCCCTTCTGGTTTATCTTCTGAGCATCTTCTCTTTCCCTCTGGCCCCACCCCCACCCCCACGCCTCTGTCATCCTCCACCAGTTTTTCTCCTCATCATTGCCCAANGCAGTTATCTCTTTCATTCAACCGTTCTCCCCCAGGCTCTCTTCTTCCAAATGATAAGCCGTGAATTTAAATTTCCATGTCAAGCAAACACATTCATTCCCTGTTGTCNGCGTTGTGTTCAGATGAGTTCGGGAG
The DNA here is from genome assembly GCA_001675575.1 of Neotoma lepida. Taxonomy (NCBI): domain Eukaryota; kingdom Metazoa; phylum Chordata; class Mammalia; order Rodentia; family Cricetidae; genus Neotoma; species Neotoma lepida. The sequence goes on from LZPO01075895.1 coordinate 94,198, forward strand.
GGAAACAATGTCTCCCAAATGTGGACTTTCTCTCCTTCATCTCTTCCACTTCCCTGGTCACCCTGCTCTGACTTCTTCTACTCAAAATAAAGATATTCTTCATCTACCATGAAGATAGGGGTGGGGAGGTCCTGGAAAAGTTGGTACCATTTGAGATTCTTGTGGGGTGAACACTGGAAATTTGAAGGAGGGAGCTCGAGATGGGAAGTCTAAAAGGCACCAGTCATAGGAGGACTCATGTTTGCCCTGGGTTCCTGGAATCAGGAGGTTACTAGGGGTCCCAACTTCAGAAAAAACAGTGAAGTTACTACAGCCTAGAGAAAAGATGGATTACATAAACNGGGTTAAATTCTATCAGAACAGGTCAAGGTCATAAAAAGACAAAGCCAAGGTCGCCAACTTGTGGTGCTAGGATCCATCCGTGATTGTGAATGCCATCGGATTCTGTACTTTCTTCACAGCATCCACTGCAGTCAGTCCTTCAGAGACCGACATAATAAGCAAACATAAGCCAGTAAGATGAACACTATCCTGGGTTTATCCAGTGACACAGGTATGGGCCACTCGATGAAAAATGTCAGCTTATTCTTCCGGCAGTAACTGGAAAGCTCTATCACTNCCTTCAGGAGTTGGGTCTGTCTGGGGTACACAGAGTCTGTGGTTCTGTACATTGTAAGCTAGCCTGGAGGTTTACAAAGAGAAATGAGGAATGACAAAAAGAACTGTAAACATGAACACCAAGTGAGGAGTCTCCTGGAGGCATCTGGCCTCCAGAGGACAGACAGCGGAGGAATAGTATTTGTGAGCCTGGCCTCTCCTGAAACCTTCTCCTGAAGATGGAAGGCAGTTTCTATTGCAAAGCACAGCCATATTCTTTGAAGATTTCTCCAGGTGCGTGCCTCCCACCTTGTCTGGAACTCATTTCAGAGAAGAACTAACTTGGGAGTTGATAGCAGCGCACAGATGATATACTTGACTTTCTCTGTCCCCATGTCTTCCAGGTCTGAAGGTTGTTAAGGATGGCACCTGGAAACAGAAGGTTCCTCATGCTGGATGGTGACATAACCGGTCCTCACATGGCCTGATCACCAGTGTCACTGTGATCCAGAAGAGCCACCAGTGAACAGATCCACCCCTCACAGATGTCCTGCAAGAGGTGCTCCATGGACCTGCCTAGCTAGCAATCCCCAGGTCAGCCCGTTCACTTCCTANCTGATGTTCACTGCATTCCCAGGTGGCCTACATTATGTTTGGTAGAGAAATGACCATAAAAAGCCTGCTCTGATNTGGTCATTCTGAGCTGGCCACCAGGGAGCCACAAAGGCCTCATGGAGCCTGGACTGTGAGCCAAGACTGGGCATAAATCACCCTGCATGTCTGGNGGGGAGATGGGATCCATGGTCATGGAGCAAGGCCACGGCTACAGTCTCCGCTCCATGCAGCAGTCTATAAAGCCCTGTGTGAGCCCTGTTCCTTACCTAGCCTACCCTAGCACACCAGGTGCCACAGGACTGCCAGACAGATGCTCTCTGATGCTTCTGGTCAGTGTCCTTTAGATTGTGGAGCCAGTATCTCCTATCGGCCATTAGGAGCTTGACACCAGGTAGATANTGAGCAGGAGGGTGGTGAGGTTAGGACCCAGGCTTCTGGCTTGAGTCTGCAAAGAACTGCACACTGAGCCATTGGGAATGCAAAGGCCTTAGAGCTCAGACCTTTCAGAACCCATGGAACCAAGGACATAGCCTTTTACAGAGCCTAGGCCAAGGGCAGACCTAGAAGCATCCCTCCCATCCCATGCTGGCAGAGTCTGCTCCTTCCTCCCTCTGGTAGGACCACCTCCAATTTATTACTGAGATGGCTGTGATCAACCTAACTTCCCTGGTATGCTGGCTCTGTGAGCTCTCTCATGACCACTTAGCATCATGGGAGCTAAGTGGAGTCTTAGCTGTGGTCACCTTGCTAAGGATAAGCAACTGTCAAAGGCCTGGGGTGACACTCAAGCTCCTTGTCAACTTCCTGGTCCTTAGTTGGTCTTCTTTATTCAACAGCAGATTGGAAACAGTGGTGGATGTGGGGTCAAGGCTACTGTTATATGGAATGTTTAAGGTTCAGGAGTGGCCTCCCCATTGACAGCCANACATCAACCTGATGACAATATCTGATCTTCATTGAGAGCCCCGGACTTATTGGGGGAGGCATCCCTGGTCACTCACTCACCTATCTTACCTATACACGACTTGGCCTCAGATATCCTAGGGTTTCCTAAGACAGGAAGACAGCTCCCCCACAGAGCAGAATAGCTAGGCCAAGACAGCACTGAGGCCCATGGATAGAGGGAACTCCTAGTCAAGGCCAGAGCCACCACCGCCTTGGGGGCCTCAGCACTCCCTGCAGCTCACATGTGATCACAACTTTATTAGGCCTGGCTGTCCCACAGAATAGAGATCCAGCAGGTGACAGGTTGTCCATGACTGGCAGGGCCTCTTTGCTAGTACAAAGCAGTGAGCCTGTGACCTTTGTAAGGCAAAGAGGTCCCTTCCCCCACATCACGTCTTTCCTTCCTCTTGGTCTATGCATTCAATGCCTAGAGTAGCTATACTCATCCCCTTGACAGAATGGTAGCGCTTCCAGGTNAATCCCAGAGCCCTGTCAAGGCAACAGCTCTGACATTGCTGACAGAGTGCTGCAGACAGACCTGTGAAGACCAGGGAGGAGTAAGACCAGGGAGGACTCCTCTGCAGACCAGCCTGTGAAGACCAGGGAGGACTCCTCTGCAGACCAGCCTGTGAAGACCAGGGAGGAGTAAGACCAGGGAGGACTCCTCTGCAGGTTCAATAAGTTACCCACCCTTTGCACTAAGCCAGAAACTCATTCACACTCTCTCTCTCTCTCTCTCTCTCTCTCTCTCTCTCTCTTTCTCTCTCTCTCTCTCTCACACACACACACACATACAGAGTCTTGTGCCATGACTCACCAGAAGACACCATTGTCATGCCAGCACATGTCAAATCATGGTAAACATCTACTGATCACCTCTGAGGGATTCTGTTCCAATACTGGATGGTCTTGGAGGAATGACAGCTAAGGAGAGTATTGGTCATGGACATGTCTGTCTAATACTGTCATTGGGGTTCCAACGAAGCCCACAATTGTCCACTAAGAGACTTGCATCACACACCATCACGCAGGAATGAAGGGAGGCTTAAGCCTCTGGTNTGGAATGCTGTATCTACAAGGAAATGTGAGGTCCGTGTTTTCCCTTAGAACTCCTTTGCAGGCCACCTAAGCTAAAGGGAAGCACGGCTTGTTCTAACACTGTGCAGCAATGCACCATAAAGCTGGGTGACAACAGCTTAGATTGTGGCTGGACTGTGGTCATCAAAACCCGCAGAGAATACCGGAGCAATGACAAGGGATGTGCTCCCCATTGGGTGACACTACTGCNTGTGTACAGAAGCAGTTTTCCAGCCAAAGGAAAAATGAGCAATGACATGGTGAAGATTAGTCACTTAAAGTCCCAAAATTGAAACATTTCTTAGAGGTTAGCTTTGTCCCCTGTCTACTGAGACAGAGAGCCTTGACATGGGGTAGTAACACCAAATAGTAAGCTGAGGAGGGGGTAGAGCCAGCTCTAGAAGACCCTTGGACAACTCCATCTCCTGAGACCTGGGAGTAGGGGTTACTCCTGAACCCTTCCTTGGATCTCTACCCTGGACATACATTCAGTTGTGAGGTGAGAGATACTATGGGGGGGGGGAGAAGGCTCTTTTCCCCGTACTTTCAGCTCTGCTATGTGTATGTGTGTACATGTGAGTGTGTATATGTGTGGAGATACCTTTGTGGACTCCTATGTGTTTGTGTGTGCATTTGTGTATGTGCATGTATGTGTGTGTGTGTTTATGTGTGGGTGCATTGTGTGCTTGTGTGTCTGTATATGTGCATGTTGTGGTTTCCAGTTCCTTAGAAAAACTCTCCATCCTCAAATCTTCTTTTGATTGTGTGGTACTCTTGTCCCAGGGAGCATAGGCCAGCTCAATGCACGTACACATGCTCACACAGGCACACACACAGACACAGGCAGACAGACAGACAGACAGACACACACACACACACACACCACAACTGTTGCTCTGGCGAGGGCTGTTCCCTCCTCAGAGGCTTCTTGGTGCCCTTCTTCAAGGTCCTGATGCACCTTTCCCGAGGAATGCATCTCCAGAGCTGGCTCTGTGGCCATTGAGTGGCCTCAGGACCACACTGGACCCTTTTGGGCAATGTTGGGGGCTCATGTTTTCCTTGCATCATATAGTTAACCTGAAACTCAGTGAGAACAAGAAAAACTGCTCAAACCACAAAATGATAGATTTCAAGTCATTATGTTTTCCTTGTATTTTTGAATGAGCACTAAAATTCATCTCTGGGAACTGTTGAACAGCAAATGAACAAAAACCCCATAACGGTCTTAATCCTTCTCCTTAATGTGTGCAGCAGAGGGTGCTGTGCTGTGGGTCTGACCGGGAATATTAACCATTCCAAAATACATTTAGGTTTCGTTTTCACAAAAAGGAAAGATCCTTACTGGAGATTTCTGCTTCCCTCTAGAAAAAAAACAAGACACTGTTTTAAGCTGCAGCAGCGGCAGGGGGGAGCAAGCGAAATATGTGATGTGTTTTTACCAACTGTCTAAATAAAGGTTTAGTGAGTCACTATGGAAAACAGAAAATCTTTATTTTAAGAGCAGCAGTTTAAGAGCGCTTTTTCTTCCTTTCCTTTNCCCTTCCTTCCTTCCTTCTCTTTTTTAATTCTTTCTTTCCTTCTTTCTTTTTTTAATGCAAAAACTTCCTTGCCCATCTGCTAGATATTCTTGGCCTGAATTTACAGCAAATCTGAGATTTCATTTTTCAAAAATAACGTGCTTTAGAAATCTGCTTGTTTGACCAGCAGCAACTGTGAGAAACATGGTGTTCCACCCTGATAGTCCCATTGTCTTACTCAGAGGGCGCTTTTGCCCTCAGCCTCCTTGTTTGACCTTGGCCCACCATCCGGTAACACACACACTGCAAGGGTATGCAAGGAGCCTGTGTCCTAACTGAGACCTTCCACTGCTCCCTGAATCCTATAGGAGGAGCCTGGAGTCTAGTCATTTCAGGGTGACTGTTCATTGATGGACTCCCAGCAAGCTGGCAGCCCCCAAGATCCTCCACACACTGCTGTTGCCTCAGGCTGAACACCTCCCAGCTTAAGGCTGGCCCTGATCCCTTTGTTTCTCCCTAGAACAAACCATGGGCTTCCCTCTCACTCAGTATGTGCCCTCCAATGGCTCCAGTCAAAATGTCACTGCCTCGTTATGCTGAGTTACACCTCCTTTTTTTAATGAATTAGAAATGATTGTTTCAACTTCAGAAATGTATATCCAAGTATGAGCTGCAAAGGCCCACATTGTTTTTATATCCCCTAGCTTGTCTTTCTGCATTGAGGCTGGTTATTAATGAACTCATTCGCTTTGGTAAACACGAGTTTTTCTAACCACATCTATAAAAGTATTTAATGCACTTCCCAAAGCTAGGCATCTCCCAGTCATAGTAATTGCAGCTTTACTAGACCTTTAAATGAGAACCAGCCACTTATGAAGTTTTGATATGGTGAGCTGATTAGACGGGTTAAACATAAAGACACAGTTTATAGGGGCTGTATACCTGTGTGTTCCCTCACACCAGGCGCAGCGGGGAGAGGAAATCCTGTGAGTGCGCACCTTTATGCCACTTACAGGTTGCAAGTAGCAAAGAGAAAAATGCTGGATTTTACAAGAAAACAATATTCATAAATCTCCTGCCGTGAGTTACAGTATAACTCAGGACTGTCTTTGTTTGGCTGCTGCGATGGCGTCCATTTGTTTTCAGTGTGGAACGATAAGCACAAAGCACAAAGTGGACCACTCCCATCCCACACTTGCCAAGAGTTCACATCCAATGTACAGCGGACTCTCAGAACCACTTTTAAAATGCCACAGACCTGGCAGGTCNGGGGATTTTATTTTCTCTCCAAAGTGATCTTATTGGGCTCTGTGCTGAGCTACCACCTATCCTTCCCACACAGTGTGAGGTGTCCATACCTCAAACCANTCTCTAAGGGAAATGGTCCTGGAGGGCTGGCTGTGGGAACATGGTCGGGCACCCTTTCGTTCCGCTGACAGCACGGTGTTTGTGAGTGGCACACACACACACCCATCTTCTATACGCCCCTTCCACCCATTTAAATGATATAGAGACATTCATTTTTCAAAGTTTTTGTTTGCTGGTTTTTGCCCTCGGAAAGGTTCATTTTCTTCTGTGTATTCCTTGTGTGCAGTGGTAGATTCTGAAAAGCGTGGAGCCTGCAGCCTTGGGAGGCCCCTGTGCCTGCATACTACTTGTCAATTTCTGCTCTGACCTCTGAGGCCACCAGTCTGTGAGGTCAGAGTCTTTACCTGTATGACAGAACCCACCTAGGGAGCAGTCCCCTATGGAATGGTTAGACGCATCTCTCCCCCAAAATGTGCCTTTCGGGGCCTTTAATCTTAGACTCCCATTTTCTTCTGGTCTTTTTCCTGTTCGGTGGGAGAGATGGTACTGTCATTCCCAAGTCCCCAATCTCTTGTCAGCACACAGCCAACAGCATGTGGATGATGTTCTACTGCTCCAGTTGACTCCAAATCCCTTATTCCTTGCATTTGGAAGGTCAGGGCAGCTCTCCCTGCACTGTCCAGATGCCCAAGGACAAAGCCTCTATTTAAAAGCTTCATGTGGTGCTGTCAGAGCTCAGCTCCCTGTGAATCCATTTGCTCAAGACTGAACAAAAGCAGACCTCTTTTCCTGTCCGTGTGGGGCTCTAACTGTAGACCGACCANCCCTCTAAGATGCACTCATGGCAGGAGCTGCAAGAAATGAAGAGTGGGCCTTCCTCTTTGGGTCAGAGGCTGAGAGCCCAGTGTCAACCAGGACATAGTAAGTAGAAGACTACTAAGGGAGACCCATGTCCCAGAGCCCAGGCAGGAGATGTGCAAAAAGATTAGGGTTAACTGTCCTTTGGGATATCCCAGTGAAGATAGTCACAGCCCCTAGAGGCACAATTATCTGGCCGTCATCTACCACATTTAGAAAATTGGTGCTCAGGACCAGGGCTCATATGGAGGCAGGGGGGTATGAACCCTATGCCCAGGAGAGCCACTGAACTGTGCTGGTCCATGCATAGGCAGTGCAGCAGCATAGTGATCTCATAAGGCTATATATAGATGCCACACATTTCCACAGCTTGAGTCCTATGCTGGTAAGGGCTCCTCCCATAGAACTCCATGAGAGCTTCAGTAATGCAGGGAATGGTAGGGCCTGCCACCCCCTGCCCTAGAGGCAGGCCGTGTCCCACTCTGTTCCTAGGAGTGGTCTCAGCTTGGGCAGAGTACCAGGGTCACCCAGTAGGTATCAAATGTCTCTCTGTGTGGTTTCTTCAGGACATAGCTTCTAAGACCATAGTCTCAGGATTTCCCTCTTGAGAGAGCTAAACCAGGCAGAGTGTGCCCCAAAAAGTGTGGGGGTTGTGGGAGTGTGGAGGTATATGACAGGTGTGTGTGTGAAGTCATCTGTGAGTGAAGGTATACTGTATATGTCATATACGTAAATGTATGGGCATAAGTGTGTGTGTCTATGTGAGAATATCTGTGTATGTCTGCTTTGAGAGTGTTGTTCCTGTGTTGAGAGTGTTCATTCCTGTGAATGTATGTGACTATGTTTCTATATGTTTCTGACTNTGTCTGAGGGTATACTGTGTCGATCTCTCTGTGTTTGGTGTACTGTATGAATGTGAATGTGTGTATCTGTTTCTCTCAAGTGTGCCCCTGTATGTCTCTGTGTATTTTCTTGTGTGTGTCCTTGACAAGGCTGACGGAAGTATGCCACTCACCACACCTTAAGGGAGCAGTTGTTTTCCATAATGATGAACACATCAGGCCAGGCACAGTAGCCCATGCCTGTCATCCCAACTACTCAGGAGGCAGAGGGATGAGGATCCCAAGTTCAAGATCTGCCTGGGTAACATGGCAAGCTTAAATGCGTCATGAACAGCTAACCNACTGAGACCCTAGGATGTAGCCTAGTGGTCAGCACTCATCTCACTTTCATGAGGCAAGGAAGGTTCTGGCTTCAATCTGAGCCTCAGTACCACCCAAAGCAAAAAAGGACATGTTAGAACAAGACTCCTTATCATCGGCTCTGTTCCATCTTCCTCAGGCAAAACCTTTTTTTTTTGGGGGGGGGGCTGGAGAGAATTGGTGTTCTCACAAAGGACCCTTGCCTGGTTCCTGACACTCAAGTTGGGTAGCTCACAACCACCTGCAACTCCAGCTCCAAGGGATCCAACACCTTCTCCTAGCCTCACAGTCACCCCTCCCTCATACATATAATTTTTTTTAATTATTTTCCTTCATGAGCTGTTGGCATTTAGCTATCACCCAGCATATACTCCACAACTCCCTTGACCCTTGTCTGGGAGCAGACTCTCAACAACATGGGATTCATGGAAACGTCTGTCCATCAATTCATGGAAACAGTCTGTCCATCCATGTCTTCCTCAGTAACTCTAATGTATCCATCTTCCTGGTTTTGCAGAGCTGCCTGGTCCCTGTACAGGCTGTATCCAGGGTGCCCATGGCTCTACNCAGACCTAGGTTCAGATGGCACCACCAGCCTCTGCAAGACATCAGAGGGATGCTGAGAACCCAGAGAGGCCCAGCTGCTCTTATGCCCAACATTCAAGACAGTGCAGAGGAGTCCCAGATTGGGTCAGCCATGCTGTGGTTGCCAGCATGACACACGTCCCATCAGGCCCCAAATCAAGTCATAGGGGCTTATCCGAGGCCATCAGACAGGGAGTCCTACTGGGGAGTGGAAGAGAACCAGGTAAGGGAACCCCAGGAGCCAAAACAACAGATCTGTTGGAAGTGAGGAAGAAAAGGTGGAGCTGAGGAGGAAGGCAGGGTCTTGAGGAGGCAGACTTCACGAGGAGGCCATGGTCTGGTCTCCATTTGAAGAAGAACACACAGAGTGCTTGGGAACCCCCAGTGAAGTCCTTGAACTGAGCTTCATTTGACCATGGCCCCCAGGCCATGATAGGACACCCTGTGGATATTTGTGTGTGAGAGCGTCTTGTGTCTAGGTATTGCTGGGGTTTTTTGTTTCTTTGT
>LZPO01075895.1:144014-160923 GCA_001675575.1 Neotoma lepida
GCACTCTGTTTTGGAGTCTGAAAGTATAACAAGCATTTTGCACAGGGCCTCAAACACAGTGGGGCTTGTTAAATATCTCCCACCCCAGCCCCATGCCTTTTCCTCTCTTAGGGCAGCTGAGTATTTGTGCCCATATACGCATCACCACNTTCCCCATGAAGGCTGAGATTGTGACAAAAGGGACNGTGACCAAGTGTCTCAGACAGACCTGAGGGATGGCCCGAGGAATCCTGTGGTGGACANGTGACCCCACTATCCTGTGACATGGGTCCGCCAGAGTGCCTCTTGCTCTAGCCGCTGTTCATCCTTCGAGTTTGTAGCTTCTTCCTGTTCAGCCAGTGCCCAACCTTGGGTACTGTTCCTGTTTCCAGGGCCCCTGAGGCTCCAGACTGGAGAAAAGAAAGAGGGAGAGCATAAACAGTGCTGATGGTTAACACCACGTTACCCCCCACCCCCACGTCGCATCCTCCGCACGAGGGTCCGGGAAATGTGAGATAAACATATGTGTGTGATAATGAGATTGTTGGTGGCAAGTCAGCTTGGGAGGACAAGGAGCAATTAAGCTTGCTGACTTACACAAGTTAGAATGATGAGATGCTGGGGCTGGCCCCACTCATCACATAATAAGGCCCGTCCCTGTCAGCCAAGGCACATCACTGCTGCTGGGAGCTGGGTGCTTGCTCCTTCTCCTCCTTAATGCTGCCCCCACCAGGCCCTGCAACACTGCCTGTCAGCAGCACCTGCATCCACACACACCCCCCTTTCTGAGCATAATCCAGGAAAGTGCATCTGCCAGGAAGGCTCACATCTAGTTTTAACTGGATACAAATCCAGCTGCCATAGATGTGGGATGCTGCCTCTGAGGTGCCTAAGAAAATGTTTCCTGGCTGGGGAAATTCTGTGGAAAAGAGTGCTTGCTGAGCAAGTATGAGGATCTTAGTTCAAATCCCCAACACTCACTTGAAAAGGTGGGCATAGCCATGTGTACCTGTATCCCTATTGCTTTTGTGGGGGGGGGGGACACAGAAACAGGAGCGTTTCTGAGGTTGGCTTTGTGGTTGTCTAGCTAGGTTCACTGAGAGACCGAGTCTCAAGGGAATAAAGTGGAGTGTGGCAGAGCCAAACACTCTACATCCTCCTTTGCCTCCACACACACACACACACACACACACACACACACACACACACACACACACACTCTGCTTTCATAGACCTTAGGATTAGACAAACTGTTCTTGACACCAGTTTCCAGAGAGGGAATGGATACTTAGGGGCTGATGACTCATGACCTAGTTGTACTGGCTGGTTTTGTGTCAACTTGACACAAGTTAGACTCATCAGAGAGGAAGGAACCTCAATTGAGAAAATGCCTCCATGAGATCCAGCTGTAGGGCATTTTCTTAGTTGGTGATTGATGAGGGAGGGCCCAGCCCATGGTGGGTGGTGTCATCCCTGGGCTGGTGGTCCTAGGTTCTATAAGAAAGCAGGTTGAGCAAGCCATGGGGAGCAAGCCAGTAAGCAGCACCCTCCATGGCCTCTGCATCAGCTCCTGCCTCCAGTTTCCTGCCTTGAGTTCCTGTCCTGACTTCCTTCAACAGTGAACAGCAGTGTTGAAGTGTAAGCCGAATAAACCCTTTCCTCCCCAACTTGCCTTTTGGTCACGGTGTTTTGTCACAGCAATAGAAACCCTAACTAAGACACTAGCCCTCTCACATTGTTCCTGGCCATAGGGAAGGTGTCATTGTTGTCCTAACAAACAGTACCCCAGGCCTGGCACCAGAGGCCTGGGTTGGCCCTCTTTGCACACTGAAATGGAGGAGGCTTGAAAGGCTCTTGTTCATGAGAGCTGAAACATGGGATTCTTCCTGTTTGGAGGTGACCTTGAGCCTGGCCCTCAGTCTCATTCCTGTCCCTCTCCACTTCTACTGCAGTGCCAAAGCCTGGGCTCAGTAACAGGAGCAACAAGAGGACAGTGATTAAACACCACATCTCACAGAGCTGACCATGGCTCCATCTCCCAGTGAGTCTGTTGTCGGAGGTGGAAAAAACCCCTCCCAGCCTTCTAGACTTTGAATTAGTGGAGTGATGGGGTAGAGGAGAGAGGAGGGCACTCTTTCCTGCCCCTTGGTGCTGCCTGGGAGTAGCTGGTACCCAGAGTTNCCCTTTCTTGAATTCACTGGTGGTTTTCATGGATGCCCTGTGGGTGATTGCCCCTGGGGATAAGAGAGAAGAGAGAGATAATCTGCACTGTGGCTCAGTTCTGATACCAGTGCTTGTTTGACCCTGACTCTGGGTCCCTGGTTAGGGTGGGTTGTCCCTCGGTCTTCATACAGGCCCAGGGGGAGATGAGGATGGCTGGTGAGGCAGATGTCCCTGGTTGCATGGCTCATAGCATGTCTTCTGGGATCCCATGTCCCCTTCAGGGAAAACAGGACTGGTATAGTTCAGTGAAACATAACTGACTTTCTTTTATGAGACAGTAGCAAGCCTTACCAAAGGCTTCTGTTAATCATGACTNTCCAAAGGAGAGGATCTCCCCGAAATATGAACACAAACATCTGCCAGGAGCACAATTGGTTGAATACTGGACTAAAACGTCGTATTAAAAAGTAGCGTCATGTATCATCTGAAAAGAAGGGAACTTCAAAGTGCTTTAGGCCACAGTGAGTATGCATGGGAGGCAGCTTCTTGCAGGCCTGTGGCCCACAGCGTGCTGTGTGCCCTGGGAGTGCTGCTATGCTTTTCTGGTCTTCAATTTCTCTGTTGTCTCATTTCTAACATCCTGCTTAGGTCTAGAATTGTGTGATTCTCTGGTCACAGCTGTCAAGAAGTGACACCTTTTACCCCTTGTATTTGACACCAATGTGTAAGAAATAGGCACTGATGGAAGAAACACTGTCAAGGAGATAACCATGGAAGCAAGGACCTGCACCATGCAGGGGACATTTCTACAGGTCTCCAGGACTGTGAGGAACAAAAGTCCCTTCCACTTGTCCCGGTGATGAGAACTAAGTCATGTTCATTTCATTAAAGACGGTGAGGCCTGACTCTGGCTGACCCTGGCGGCAGTGACAAGCTGCATCTTCATTGTTAAATCTTCAACCAATGCCTGCTTTTTTTCTAATAATAAAATGACACTTTGTATATTCCCCATGACAAGATAATTCAACCTCCCCACTTTGAGGGGGAAGGCACCTGCAAGAACGGATTGTGGAAACATCTTATGCCTCCCTCTGTTTTCCTAAGCTGAATTCCTGCCAAGCCTATGGCCTGGCCTTGTTGTCCTGGCATTCTGACATGGAGAGCTAGCTCATGCCTTCAGGCATCTCCACCCTCCTCTGTAGCTGGTATTCCCAGGGAAAAGAGAGAAAGAACCCTGCTGCTATCAATTCTGAGACATCATCAGGACAGGTGTGTTACACACTTTGTTGCATTGTACCTGTGGCTCAGACTCATTATCCTTTTCCTTCATAGATGACAAATGAACAAGATAAAGCTGAGAAAAAAGCTTGTGTCCTTTAAGAATCTTTTTCAAGACAATAGTACCATACAGTGAAAGAGATGAGATTTGAACTCATATCCCTCAGGATGCACCAAACACTTTTTCACACACACACCCCACACTATACACAAATACACACCACACACACCACACACACATATCATACACACATATACACCACACATACACACTATACACACCACACACACATACACACCACAAACACAAACTCCACACACACACTACATACACACACCACACACACACACCACACACATATCACACACATACATATACACCACACATACACACTACACACACACTACACATATACACACCACACACAGGTGTAAATGCATACATACACACCACAAACACACAAACACCACACACACTACATACACACACACCACACATACCACATATCACACACACACACCACAAACACATACACACCACACACATGTATGCACACAAACACACACACACCACACACACATATACACACACCACACACACACCACACACATGTGTGCACACACACAAACACACACACCACACACACATATACACACACACACACACTACACACACACACACCCCCCCACACACACAAGTACTTTCCACAGCACCGTGCCTCCAGAGACTTCCTTTACATGGCTGGAGTGGGATTCCCTCAGCTGAGCATGACATGATGGACAGAACAGAATCCTCAGAAGTTTCTTACTAAAAGAAGGAAAGTCATTCCTGCACTGGGCCCGGGCACTGATCATGTCAGGCTCTCCTCAGGACCATCTGTGCCTTTTCCAACCAGGAGCCCCAAGGCTGCACNTAGCCAAGGATAGCCATGAACATGACTCAGCACAGAGCTGTAAACTTACTTCAAACACTGTGAGCTATCTTTTATTCTTGCAAACTTTTTAGTGACTTTATCGTGTGGTGAATTTTATAGACGATAACATCATGTCATAGACTCTAAAGGTTAGACATGCCCATTTCCCTGACATGTGGAGGTCAGAACTGCCCATGGACTTCCAAACTCCAATCCTTAGATGTGGGGTAACCTTGAGACTTTGGAAGTCTGGCGTTTATTTGGAGGATGTATTTGGAGTAATTCTAAATTAGCACTTCAGACAGATGTCAAGAGAACACTGAGGAAAGCCATTCAAAAGAATATTTTTATCTATTTCACCAACAGGTGGACCCTCTTGAACTGCACGAGCATCTTCTATGGAGCCCCAGGTGCTCAGGTTCCTTCGCTTGGTTTTCCAGACGAACAGTCCCAGGCAGGGAGGCCCTGTGGTTTGCCTGAAGCTGTGGTGGGATCGAACAGCACTGTGAGGCTCTCTCAGGTATCATTTCCAAGTAGAAACTAGGAGGCTGGTGTCTGCTCTGCGGTCCTGTGATGGAAGGCACTGCTGTGGGTGGGTGGGAGGGGGAGGGTTGCTACTTATGTGAAAGACACTTATCTTATGTGAAAAACACATCATGGTTGGATGCATGCCTCGGTGCTATACCTATGAAGTGTGTGGAAAAAAGGGGCAGTGAGACCTGCCCTACATTCTAGGGGTCTATGGTCTATGGTCTATGGACATACAGGTGTTAGAGCACTATTTAAGGAGCTGAAGTGTGGTAGGAATGAAGCCNGCATGGAACTCAGATATGAGAGTGACTGCCTACTCTTAACTGAGAAGGCTGGGAATATAGACAGGCAGGTAAGGGACAAAGCTGCCTCACTGTCACCCTAACCTGTTTGCTCCATGAAGGCCACCTCTTTGTAAAGCTTGCTGGCACAGCTGCGAGCAGCTGAGACGCCAGCAGCAGAGACCCCAGCATCTCTCATGTCCCAAGTAAGATTCTGCAAAGTCTCTGAACTGTCGACCACTACGGAAGCACTGCTGGAGCAGGGGAGGCAGCTCGGTTCTAAGGTGCAAGCATGGGGGACTAAGGACCCACATTACAATATAAAAGGCTGGGAGGCATGCCCTGGGCTTGTGACCCCAATGCTGGAGAGGCTGAAAGGGCAGATCCCTGGAGCTCCCTGGCCAGCTACCCTGACCTATTGAGGGTGTTTTAAGACAGTGAGAGATCTTAAAGAATGAAAAGAAAAAAGACTGAGGAACCTCTGACGTATCCTCTGATGTGTACATGTGCGCGCGCATTCACACACACACACACACACACACACACACACACACACACACACACACACACAAAACTGTTTTCCTCCCCAGTCTTTCAAAAGCTATCTACTTCCATTCACTCCTACCCTGGATCTTCCCCTCCATCCCCCTTCTCTGAATTTATCAATGGTTACTTCCAGTCTCTTATCTCTGCCTCCAAGCTGTACTGGACACATAAACATAATTGATCTTTCTCCTGCTGGCCTTCTTCTGACTCTTCTGGTCATATATACCCTGTGCCACCCAGCTCTGTCCTCTTCTNTAGGTAGTGGAAGAGCAGAGAAGGAGGAAGAGACACGGCTGGCCACTTTTTCCTAGTGAATAGCTACTCTAACCACAGTCACAAGCCCTATGAGGATTGACAGGTGCCAGGGACACAGGGTTCTGCCCAGTTCCACTTGTTCCTGCCTCCTGACTTGTTCTAGGGATCCCTCAAATTCCTAAATTTAGATTTCACCTACAGTTTTGCCAGCTTCCCATCCTTACATTTATCCTCAATAGAGTTCTACTGCGATTATTACAGTGACATATTCACAAGCACGTGCGTGTACTGTAACTTTTCCCTTAAAAGGCCACAGCCTCTTCAGAGACGATAATTCTGACTATTTAAATAAAGGCTATGTGTGTTGTCATGGTGCATGTTCCAAAAGACCTGATCAGAAGGTGTCAGAGACCTGGTATCCTTCTTGCATCAGAATAATTGTAAAATACTATGCTCCACAGTATGTGCAGGGACCTGCTGGCATTTTANTTTGGTGCTACTGTATAAGGANTGAAGTATAACTGGTGGTCCCAGGTCAGGGGATAGAGGGCCTGGGTGTGACAATGGATTCAACTTTAAGAACAGGACAACTGTTACGGATGGAGGTCCCAGGACTGTGTCCCTTGTAGAGCTGTACNGAAAAGCTGTCAGGGTACCATGAGCATCGGACTGAATCTGGGTTCACAGGTGAGTTTCCAAGGGGATGCTCCTTGGAAGAAGTTGGAAATATAATAGGAGAGGGCAACTACTTTCATGGTTGTATTAGGTGTGGGATGGAGGTCTCTGCAGAGACTGTGTAACTGAGCACTTCAATACTCCCAGTATGGTTCCCAGACCAGCAGTATCAGTGTCTCTTTGGGAGATGCAAGTTCCTATGTCCACCCTGTACTACTGAGTCAGGACTATCATTTTAGCAGGTGACTTGTATGCATATTACAACATGAGAAGAAACACCACTCTGAAGAAAAATAGGCTTGGCCTTAGTCTGATGACTGTCTCAAGTCAGGTAAGGATGGCATGAGCGTCATAAGTGTGTGTTCTAACCATCCCACCTTTAAAGTGGATATGGGATTGACACAGCAATATCTATACCATTGTGAAGATAGTATTCAAATATGTAAAAAATGTAAGTCCCCAGATGCCTAAAGATATGTCAATCTTGATATAATAAATATCATTCAGAAATGATTCTTTAATTTTGACTTCTGGACAATGAAGAGTTGTTTTTGTTTTGTTTTTAACAGCTGAAGTGATGAGGGGGCTCCTTCAACTCAGCCTCATTCCATATACACTGATGTACTGGGTGTAAGTAATTCCCCAAAACTTGCATTGAGAAAAAGCCCTCAAGGAGACAATTCAATTTCCAAATGTAAATTCCAGCCACATGTAGAGGGAACACTATTGCTCCCATCCCCTGGTGAGCAATGAGGCTTCCTACAAACGTGATTGCCGCTGACATTGTTGCTGTTCTCGGGAAGTGGCTTTTCAACGTTAAAAGAAACTGCTTCTGCGGGAAAGGATTTGCTCGTGTAAAGTTGAAAGTTTACGCTTGTTATGCATGAGTTTAAGGGAAGAAAGACAGAAATGATGAGGAAAGACATGAATGTTCAATGTCATGTGGTTTGGAACAGCCCCCCCCCAGCCTTAATTATGATCTGTGTGAGGTTCTTGCCACAGCCTAGCAGGAAGCCTGTACCCACTGGGGTCTCCCTCACCTTCAAGCAANGGCTGATACCAGTGCAGTGATGTGCCCTCCCTCGTGGGCTGAACTTGTAAGATGAAAAATTGGATTTCAGTTAGAATAGCAAATTCAAATTTTAGATCTTTTGCTACAACAGTAAATATTCTGGTGGCCAATTATGATGTTTCTGATAGNCGAAAATGAGCATCAAACTCATTCTATCCAGTAAATAGTATACAACTTATATCTGGTAATATTGGTATTTAAGTATTGGCAGGAGACCTTCTTTTAGTAGTTAAAAACTAAAGTGTGTGATATTTATTTTTTTTAAATTTGTGTGTGTGATTTTGAAGGTTTGTTTGTGTATATGTGGGTGCCTCTGTGTNNGTATATGTGTGTCTATGCCTATGGAGGCCAGAGGTCAACCCCAGATTTCATTCCTCAAGAGCCCTCCACCTTGTGTTTTGAGACAGGGTCTCTCAGTGGGCCCTGGGGTTTACTGATTAGACTCGGCTAGCTGGCCAGCTAGTCCCTGAGATCCTCCAATGTCTGCCTTCCCAGTGCTAAGGTTACAACTGTGTAGCAGCATGCCTGGCTTCTTACAAATGCTCTGGAAATCAAACTCCTGTCTTCATGCTTGCAAGGCAGGTCCTTTGCTCACTGAGCTACTTCTTCAACCCTAGAATGATGTTTAGATGATAAACCAAACTGATAGAGCCCCAACTCTCCCAAAGTCTAAATGTGATACTTTCCCTGGGTTGGCTATAGTCCCATTCACACGAAGGTTCTTCACAAAGTCTAGCCATGGTTCTGAAACACCTGTCAGTTATACGCTGAAGGACCTTGGCCATTGGCAAAGGGGACTGTGCAGAACTCTCCTGATAGTCTGGGAGGGGATCCACCTGAGTTCTATCTTCTGAGTCCAGTGGACTCTGTGATGTTGGTTGGACAAAGAGTCCAGTGGACTCTGTGATGTTGGTTGGACAAAGTGCCCATTCCTTCCGGGCCCAGCTGGACATTTGTAAAGTGGGTAGAGCAAGATTATCCTTCAAACCCTAGTGTTACCAAGTAACATTTGGTCTTATTTATAAAGGCCAGGGAAAGATACACTGTTTCTGCCGGAAGTGGCACCTGTGAGCCTGCAAGGAATGTGGTGGTTGGCATATAGGGTCCTAGGTCAAGTGCTTTCAAGTGAGTGGGACATCCTGCATCACTTCCATATTTCTCTACCTTCCAGTGACCAAAGAAACTGCTGAGAGCAATCACTCTGACCCTGACTGCTGTGTGTGTTTAGAGTGTGGGCACCACCTCAGCAGGCAATGTCACCAGACTCTTTTCTGAGGCCTTAGCACAGATGTCTTTTGTACTGGATGCTGCCACCCAGCAGCAGGGTATGTTCTAATTATTATTTTAATTTTGTGTTGGCAGAAAGATACTTTGAGGGAAGCACTTCCTTTGGGGGGCTATTCAGATCTCCAGACTTCTGGCTCAGGGCTTCTCAGCACACATGAAGAACATATTGGTTTTCCCCCAAACTGTCCTCTGTACAGCACTTACCCTACTGCTTGTGGGACCCAGGATATGTTTCCTCAGTTCATCCATACCTCCTGGGATGGGGACCTGCACGGAAGGGAAAGCTTACAAAGGGCAAAGCCAGCATATCCAAATAAACACTGCCTAGTACTTATGCCAGGCATGCCTCACTGGCTGCTGGGTCACAGTGAAGAATTAAACAGAAGCTCCAGGCTTATATAATCAAAATATGCACCTTACTTGACTTTTTTTTTCATATTAGCTCTTTACTACAAGAACTTCTTGAACTGATATATAATGGTAAGACATTATTTTGTGTTGTGTATTATGGTTTTTTTAGGGGGCAGGGGTGGGAGCAACCTCTCCTAGCTTGCTCATGGTAACAGTAGTAAGGTTCTCACAGTGAACATTCCTCCTTCTGAGGTGAAACAGTGTGGTGTTAAAAGGCTTGAAAAAAAAGAAACAGAATTTCAAGTTCACAGCAGCGTTGGGCTAATCGAGCTCTGTGCTTTGGCTTCTGTGCTGTGATCTTAAATACTGGATTCTAGGCCATTGTGGGAGAATTGGTTGCAGAAGCTGTCCAAATAAAAACCAAAACAGAACAAAAGGTCCTCAAACAAAACAAAACCCCAAACCAAAAAATTAAGTTTGCATATACATTTTAAAATAAATATTATGATATTTTCAAGAGTATGAGAATTATAGATGAGTAAGTATACATTCATCAATCAGGCCATTTGGCATGTGAGCAGTCCCATAAAATTTGTAGAGCTCAGGAAATTAGCATTCCAAGTGGACAGTCCTAGGTCTTATCAAATTTATTCTGAAAGCTGCACGTTGCTGGTCTGACTTTATAGGATCTGAAATATGGTATTTACCCCATGGGAACATGTGGTAAAGTCATCAAGAAAAGTATTTTGGTCCTTTGCACAAAGCCTCATTTTAAAGGGAACCTTGACTGGTAAATTTATGCAGCCCGTAAGTTCCACAAGGGGTTAAGACATTACAGGTACAAGTCAGGTGGCCATTATAAATGTTACCCAAATAAAAGCCCCAAACAGGAAGCCAAGAAGCAAGTCCCTAAGGCAGGCAGTGTCTTAAATGATATCATCTGTCAAGTTTCCAGCATCTTGTGGTGGGGACCCAAAAAGAAGGTTTTCGTGGTGCTGGGACATTGTAGCCTCATTAGCTGCAGCAACCCTCTACACACAGCATAGGGTTTCACTTTAATAAGCTGCAGCTACTTCTCACACACTTGCATTAGAAAAATACAGAAGAAAATACTAATGACCATCTACAGAGGCTCTATTCCATTCCTGATAAACTCCATTCTGGTGCAGTCAAACAATAACAACACATAGAACCGATCTTTCTTTGCAAACCAAGTCCTAGATTTTTTTTTTTTTTAGTGCTAAAATCAATCAGCATCTGTAATCACTGTAAAAAGGACCAGAAATTATATTGTCTGTGCTTTTGTGCATTCAAAACAGGTCAGGAGGGGTAGCAGTTGACTTTTCCAAAGTCCTGACCAAACACTAAGGCATCCTGAGGTGTCTTTCTCAGGAGGCAATACCTTCTTCCCTGCTGGGCCAACGACCTTACACCAAGGAGCTGAGAATTGATTTATCCCACATCACAGCTCTGCCCTCATCCCTTCCCTAGGGCAGAGCTGACAATGGCCCTGAATTGGAAATGCACTTTTTGTGACGTGGAACACAGTGGAGTGCGGACCCTCANAGCATCTCATCTCCCGTTAGTGACTGGGCCTGAACAACGACCCAAGGGGACCAAACTAATATTCAACTAAAACCCTAAATTTAAAGATCGGTTTTCAAAAGAATTAAAAAAAAACCTTTTGAACATATTTTTGAGATTATTGGAATGGGCAGAATCATTTATGCTTGTTTTCTAAGAATAAATGAAAACAGCATGTACCATAGTTTCTCTGTTTGGGGAACAGAAAGACATGAGGTTTCTTTTTTTTTTATATATATATAATGTTGTTTTATTTTAAACCTGGGTGTTTGAATTTTACTTTTACATAGCTGAATTTAGTATATTCCCTCAAAACATAATACATTTTTATTCCATAGCTTAAGGGATCCATGAGATAAAATGCTGGTCTTTCATCTTTATTACCCTCCCATTAAAATGAAGGAAACCGGGACTCACTTCAGTTTAGAAGAGGCAATTTAGTTGGTAATGTCCTCAGTCCTCAAGCCTTTTCAGAGGGAGAGTGCATTATCACTGAGATTTCACACATCTATCTGCATAGGAAGCAACTGAGCCTTTCAGACATATACTACGTTAAATTTAATAATAGTCTTTGATTAGATTATTTTATTACAACATTTTTCCATTACCAGTCGTTTCCTGAGCATACTAACATTCATAAAACCTGCCCTCCCTCCCGTTTGTTATGTTTGTATACGCAAGAGCCAGCAAAGTCTCTCCTGCTACAGTGGCTAGGTCTGAAAGGGACAGATTAATAACTGGGCACCACATTGGATGAGGCTTTCTTGTCCCCTGCACCAGCAGCCCTTTGCTATGACGAGGACACAAAGAGCCTCTCGTCAGGCTGCTACCCTTCTTTATAACTCAAAAGCGTCACAGTAGCAATAGCCTCTAGTGCTATTTGTCTTTAGTGCGGTTCTGACACTTCGGCACGATCCATAATTTGGCAGCTATTTACCGTGACATTTCCCTTCAGTGCGGCCATAACATTCAGTGAAGCCATTATTTGGTTCCATTTACCATATAAATTGTATTGTTGTGCATGCATGCTAGCAGCTACATTAGGTACCTGGAAATGAGTAAATCTTGTAAAATAGATACTAACAGCTACTCAGAAACAGGATCTCTCTGCTCCTCAGATGCAAGGAAAGAATTAAATCTGGCCCCCAACTTCCACAGAGCACTCTTAATTGCATTCCCATTTATTGAGTACGTTTGATGTACGGAAACCCAAGACTGAAAAATAATCTGACAGGCTTCACCTTCGATTAGAAAGGCACTGTGGGGTTTTGATCCCATGACAAAAGTGGCAGGCAGCCTCTGGACACCGAAGGTGAAAGGCAAGCAGATCAGCTACGGTGCAGTTTGAAGAGAAGCAGCACGTAGGTTGATAGACAGGACTGCACCAGTACACAACCTAGAGCAGGTGGCTCATTTCTCTCCAACACTGAGAAGCAAAGTGGGAACACAGGGTACCTGACTGCCGTTCCATTGCCACCACCAGAGATCAAGCCTTCCACATCAAGCCTTTGAGGAGAAGCAAATGGTTATGATTTTAGAAAACGTGGGTGCCTACCGTGTTTAGAATTATGTGACATTTGCTCCTTGGGNACAAGAAGTGAGCTGTTTTTAACCTTTCACATGCTAGAGTGAGCCCCCTTCTGTGATCCCTGTTACTGCATTCCATGAGCCTCTCCTGAGGAGGTAGCACAGAATTTTCTCCTTCCTCTGTACACATTAGTTTTCACAAAGTCTCCCTAAACCATAGCTTTCTTTTCCAAAACCCTGTTTTTAATAGTAATTTCTGTTTCTAATAGTAATTTCTTCTCNGAGCAGGAACATTTTCCTCACAGACANTCTTACCAGGATGTGAANTCANGTCACCAAATAGTAGCTATGTCATTAAGACATATCTGTTTGCTGAATCACTTAACNGGATTAAGCTTGGAGNATTCTCTCCCAAATGTCTATTTAGATAGTTGGGGCTCCTTGCTAAGCATATGGACTATGAGAATACCAGGCTGACCCGCACTACCGGCTTACCTGTGAAGTACTTATTAACACAAGAGCAGCCACTTCTAAAGCAAAGGCGACTGGTGAGCTATTTGAAGACTGATTTAAAAAACTCATCAAGCCAGGGACATACTGACTCGATCAGGTCTCGCATCAGGAATTAATTTACTTCCCTGGAACAATAAAATCTGGAATGACTGAAGAACAGAATGTAAACATTTTACCTCTTAGCTATAGAGAGAACTTTTATTGAGGGACATTATTTTTACCCCCAAGGAAAGGGGGGAGCAGAATTCATTAACACTATACTTTTGTTTTCAGAAAAACTATATTCATTCTAAGGCATGGAGAATTCCTTTGCTTTATGTCATTGTTGTCACAGTTTACTGCTGACACTGTGAGGTAATTCAACCACAAGTTTCCCAATATTTTTCCCACTGTACATATAGTCAACAGCCTGGAATATGGAGTCCAGGCCAATGAACCTTCCCTCTGGAGCCAGGTGTCCCAGGTCCACCTCACAGACCAGTTCCCCACGAGCATACAGCTCCAGCAAGTGTTCCATGGCGGCCTGGTACTTGGAGAGATAGTGGTTCAGGAAGAACCCCTGGAGACGGGCAGACTTCTTCAGGAGCTTGGCCGGCAGAGCTCCTGCTTTTACTGGTGAAAGACCTGAAGGGCTTTGGTAGCCAGAGATAAACCCAATTACCATCAAACGCCCTTTGGTGGCTAAGGCATCCACAGCCAGGTCAAACATGGCTCCCCCAACAGACTCGTAGACTACATCGACACCTTCAGGGTACTCCTGCTTCAGAACTGTCTCCACAGGCTCTGTTTTGTAGTTGATGGGGCGATCACACCCAATGGATTTCAGAAAAGCTAACTTTTCATCCGATGAGCAGGTTCCAATGACATGGCACTTGGCTATCTTTGAAAGCTGCACAGCAAACTGGCCTGTCCCCCCAGCGGCCGCNGTAACCAAAACTTTCTTCCCTTCTGACAGCTCTCCGAGCTCTTGCAGGCTGATATATGCAGTGGTGCCACTAACCAGCAGAGTGAGATACTCTGGTTTCACTGAAGGGATGGGAGTGGCAACGCTAGCAGGCACCACTGTATACTCAGCAAAGGAACCAGGAGCCACATAAGCCACAGGCTGGCCCACTGTGTACCTAGCACTAGCAGAGAGGCCTAAGGCCACCACCTCACCAATCCCTTCAAAACCTATGTCAAAGGGGGGCTTCACGGATGGGTCATAGCGGCCAGCAGAATAGTTGATGTCAGATGCGTTAATACCAACGAATCTAGAAGAAAACAAACAGATGTATCAAGATTCTTTATTGTTAAAGACCTTCATAGTCTGCTTAGAGGGAAAGGCCTTTCTAATCCCAGTGAGTATGAAAGAGCTCCTAAACTATGGAACTTGACAGAATTCAGGAGAATAATTCCTGCTGCTTAGCTGAAAAAAGAATTTGAACATGTATTAACTCGAGTTTGGGCGGATCTTATTCTTTTATAGTTTAGGGATAATTTCATATATTTTAATCAGCAAGTGATGTATTTGTATTTCCCGTGCCGCTTACTTCTGTCCTCTTTCAAAAGGCAAAATAAGAAGGAAAAAAAAAAAAAAGCCAGGAAGCCCTCACCATACACAAAGTTCACTGGAGCTCTGAGGTGGAAATTAATTGGTCTCTTAACAGAGATGTTAAAAACAGCAGTGGGATAAAATATACTCGGAGAAACACACTTGTATTGATTCTGGCAACAATTTAACACTTCAGATAATCATAATAATGACAATGATATTATTAAAGATTGATGGGCATGCAAGGTCATCCATGCGACATGTTACTGCCCTGGTTGTTTGAAACGCCGAAGCAAATTTTCTTTCTGATGTAACTATGCCCAGCATGAACATACTCATTTTGATTAATTGAACAAAAACTGGGGAGAATGATTTTTATGCAGCATTCGGCATTTTACAGCCTTTTCAGATGAAAAGGGAAGCAAGCCCTCACTGTATTTTCCTGAACAAGAAGCAGAGACACAGCCTGATTAATAGCAGATGACTGCTTTCGTTTTGGTATCCAGGCTNACGTTAACTGTGAGGCCGGTATTTTACCAGCTTTTCTTTGTACCCCAGGATACCTCATAACAAAAATATCTCCATGGGCTAGTGGTAGCCATCTTCTGAGAATGTCAAGAGGGAACTCTTAACACAGAAGGACCCCCAGATTGACATTTCCTCCCGTAAGAAAGTGAAAAGATGGCAGGAGAAAACTGGAAAGGATTCACTTTTAATTTATGAACCCAAACTGTCCTGGGTAGGGGCACACGTTCACTANTATCTATAGCCAATGCCCTGGACTTCCAAATGGTTCCTCACAAGTATTCAACCATAAAGAAAGATCTTTCTAGATTGTGGAAATAAGAAAGCTGGAAACAGTTTCTTCCGCCAAGTTGCTCTCAGAAGTCAGCTTACCATGGCTCCAATAACTCTGTAAATTCTGCTTTCTGTACTCACAGATAAAGCCCAATAATGAAAAGTGGGGAAAATCAGCTTCCATACCGAAATGTCAATATTCTATTTTTTGGAAAAGGGGTTGGAAGTTTGCATCGTATCGTTTTCCCTTTAAATTTACACAGTTCTCCAGCCCTGACCTTTCTGAAAGGGGCTAGCTCCCTAGATCTTGATTCTAGCCTTCCCAGGGCCAGCCCACTAGAGCCTGGCTGNAGGGCGTCTCACTGCCCTTCATTCATAGGAAAAGCCAACTTCAGGAGAGAAGGCCTCCAGGGTAGAAGTGATCTTAGGGCAGGGGAACAGGGACCAACTGCCAGCCCACCCTCTACTCGAAGTTAACCCTTCCCANTCCCCTCCGCATTTGGCATCTCAAGGTCCACAAGAGCTGCTTCCCCTCCGGGGAGCCCTGNCTATGGCTCCTAGGGAAGCTGGGGGCAGCCAGTGCTGCGGCCCAGTGGGTGGGGTGGGTAGGGTTCGCAGGACGGAGACGCAAAGTCCCTCCGGCCCTGGGCAATTTGTTTTTTCCCTAGAAGAGGTGGAGACCTAGCAGGGCACATTGGCGGAAGGGGCAGCTGAGGCCAAGTTTGGAGGGGTAACAGTGTGGCTCAGCCGGAGTTGGANGGGTTGCTGATGGCCAGTAGACGCTTGGGCTGGAAACACCACAGCGGTCGGTCACTGTGCAGATCAACACCAGCAAGCACTGGTGAGAATGGCGCTGACCCGCAGGCCGGAGAGTCTCTTCCTGCTGGCATCTGCCCTGAGGCACCCTGCCCAGAAAACCATGCACCACTCTGGGGCGCTTCGGGGCGGGTCACTGCTGGAAACAGCGGCCTTTCCATTGCCACCAACTAGAGAGACATGAATGACCCCATGTCCCAGAGCAAGAAGCGGCTGGCTGCTGGGTTTCCGGGCCCCACGGGAAGAAAGCCCATGCAGAGCAAAGCTCGCCACGCCAGCTCATGACCTTGACCGCATGCATCTGCATTTGCCACCACCCTCAACCTTGCTCCTCTTCTAACCTATCCTCACAGTCNGGTATATTGCCTATAGCCTGTCTTATGGTCCCCATGCCCTCTCTAGCGTCTTTTGGTCCACGGCGCCGGGATCCCTGTCTCTACCTNGTACCTCGTTCTGGCACTGCGTCCCTAGTCCCTACAGCGGTGGTGGAGACCCGCCACTGCCTTGGACACACCTTGGTCCTTACCTGGGCTTTATTAGATGCTGTGCGAGCCTTCCCTTCCTCAAGAAACAAGTTCAAGGGCAGCGAGCTCAAAGGGAAAGAGGGACCGGGTCAAGGAAGGAAGGAAGAAGGAAGGCGAGCCACAGAAAAACAAAAACAAAAACCAGGAAAGATGCGCTGGCGCACTTGGGAGACCTTCCCTGTACCTCCCTCCCCCTTCAATTGAAAATGTGTGCCAGTAATGACTGCAGGACCCCGGCAACCCGAGAGGAGGGTACACTGTGAAAACCGAAGTCCAGCACC
>LZPO01075895.1:181987-201205 GCA_001675575.1 Neotoma lepida
GGAAATTCAACAACACTAAATTGGCCAGGGGGATAAATGGTGTTAAAATCTAAACAGTATTTGCCTCAAATAAAATTTTCCCCTTCCTAGAAGAGTGGAGTTTTGCGTTTTAATTGCGCTGAGCATGTGAGCAGTTTTCTCCTCCCTGCCCCTTGTACTGTGTGCAATCCTTCCCCATGGCGGTCATTCGCGCAGCACCAGATAATGTTTAGAGGGATGACAGGGAGACTGTTGCCTCAGCCAGGAACTTTCCAGAAAGATGTCCTATAAATTAGCCAATGCTCAGGAGTGGCTGCTTCCTAGGCAGAGCTGGCCCTTTCATTTGTCTACATAAGGCTAATTTATTTTTGTGGCCAGATGTGGGCTGACAGCCATCACTCAGGGCCTCCCTCCCCCTCCGTCAGGAGGGCTGGGAGACAGTCACGTTTCCCATTTTACAGAATCCCCATCAACATTATTGAAGATGGATGTATCTTTAAAGCAAAGATTGATTGTGGATATCGGAGTTATGGTGTCATTTATCATGGTGAATATTATTTAGACTTGGGTTGTACAAGGCTGTAACTTGAGACACAGTCAGGGGAGGGACAACCTGAGAACTGGGCTCTGTGAACTTTAATGGATGGAGGNTTTTTTCAAAGCTCGACTCACTATAGTATGATTTACTTTTCTTACTGGAAGGAAACAAGCATTTCGGTCTTAAAGGGACAGCATTCCAGACTGTCCTGTTCTCTCGAGCTTGCTCCTCCTCCCCACCTCAAAGGCCAAGGCTGGTCAGAGCCAGGCAGAAATACTGAGAAAGCGTGAGAGGCATAAGGGTCCATAGCTATACTGTGTGAACAGAGGGCTGTTTTCCCGGTGACCTCCGTCAACCCCATGAGATGCTATGGTGCTTAAAGTAGAGAGGCAACAGAGAGCACACTTGTGTCTGAGGACAGTGAAGATGGTGTTAGCGTGAAGCCTGTGGGTCAGAAGACAAATGGAGCCCAGAATATTCCAGGCCAGGACTTGGGGAGATGTACAGGTATCTACAAGGGCCCNAAGTAGCAGTAAGTTATAAACTAACTAAACTAAACAGCCAGTTATAATCAGGGCCTTCACTTGGTGTCNCTGTGGTGCAGGTACCAACANGTGCTTAGTTCCAAGCTCCCAGGAAGTTTGATGGGTAGGATCTGAGCTGCCATCGTCAGGCCCNGCCCTCCTGGCTCCCTTCTTGGGAAATGGNAAGGTTTCTCTGTTTTGCTGGATGCAGGAATAGCTAACCCATGGTCTGTGGACCTACATGTGGGAGCTTAGCTATGACTGCNGGCCAACACAAAATCATAAACCTACTAAAAACATGGAGGGCTTTTTTTGGTAATTGTTTTTGTAACTCGATTGCATTGGTCTTGAGGAAAGATTCTGTATATGACAACATCATATTACAATGTCAAAGGCTGGATACTCCTGGTAGCAGATCTATTCCTTTTTCCAGTGGTATGAATTTAGGAATTCACACCTGAATGCACACCAGCAGCAAGATGGCCTACCTCATTTCTGATGAGTACTCAATGCCTGGAGGGATGTGTTGGCTACTTAGGCCATGGCCCTTTGGCTTCTCAAACTCACTTTGTTTTCATTTCTCCCATCTCAGGAGCCTAAAGTGGACATAGGAACTTTTAAAGCCAGTGTGGGGCATACTGCTGCGTTCTGAAAGACTGCCAGCAAGCATGGTCTTAGTGACACTGGGCCACACCAAGCTGTAGGGCTGTCACCTGATCTGAGAGCCAGTATGGCTACCCTGGCTTTGGTACTGAGCATGGCTTAGCATCTTGCAAGCCCCTCATNGTCTCTTCTACATAGAAGGGTTCTGGAACTGTAGAGTCTGTTGAACGAAAAGTAATTCCTCTTACTCAGTGTTGGAGACTCTCAGCTTTGGGGGAGAGTTATAGTGTTTAATAATGTGAATGAGTTTCTAGTGTAAAAGATGCCATAGCATGGTAGTACCTATCAGAACACATGTCCTAGCGCATCTAAACTCTTTGGGAGGGTGGAACTCTCTTCTCTCCTGCTATCAGAGCTGAGCACTGCGCCTGGCCCATTGTCAAAGCATCCCTTTGATTACTGAGTAACTGATACCCTTCATGGAGTGTGCCAGCATACCCGAGGACAAATGAGTATACGGTCTTTTCACTTGGGCAGCCCCAGGATGCTGGCAGTCTTGATGGCAGAGGATGCAGGGTCCCTATTTTGTGTTAAACAAACTCCCATTGGGTGGTGGAGTGGATTACCAGGGAGCAGCCTTCCTTGTAAATTCGCCCTTAAAAAAGAAAAGAAGGAAGATAGGAGTTCAACAAGAAGGGAAGGACAAAGGAAGACGGTAAGAAGAATTGCCTTCGGAGTTAAGGTGAGGTACAGTAAGTCACATCTGGAAAATGTGGGCCTGTCCATCATCCCTGTTGTCTCTGGGACTCACTCTGGGACTCAGGGTGATGTGGGATTCCTTACAGGGCATATACNAGGAGGTCCTTCTTCCTGCTATGACGTATGGGTCTGTGTTTACCNACAAGTTTAAAACACATTCCTGGTCTTTTAG
Source organism: Neotoma lepida (assembly GCA_001675575.1). NCBI lineage: Eukaryota > Metazoa > Chordata > Mammalia > Rodentia > Cricetidae > Neotoma > Neotoma lepida. The sequence goes on from LZPO01075895.1 coordinate 184,563, forward strand.
GACCCTATGAAATGTCTACAAACAGGAAGTAGTTTATCAAATTCATATGAATCATGGCGTCTGTAATGTTGGCTGAGGTCAAGTCATTACACTAAATATACCATAACCATTATTAATGTATGGGGCACTCTGCTGTCTTTGTGATATAGGACCTCCATTTCCTGATGAAATGGTGTTTAGGGATGAGGGATCAGCAGCGGCTCTGTCTCAGAGTGACTGACAGGCTCACAGGGGCCTGTGTTTCTGACAAGCCGAATCTATGGAGAACNAAGCACACAAAACACAGAAACCAAAGGGACTCCACTTGGGCAACCCTGGCTCTGCATCCANGAGGAGGCCAAATTTATCACGGCGCATTATGGAGTGCAGCAAATGTCATGAAAACCATTGTTTTTTAATTTTTTTCTTGGAGAGTTTGAATGAGGTGATTTATGGTAGTTATTCATCTTAAGGGTCATCCATCAAATTTTAGTTGCTAGGCAATCAAGCCAGCAGCTGTTTGCTTTGAATCAAGCTGAAAAGTTGTCAGTCAACACACGCAGGTATGACCTTAGTGGCTGCGAACATCATGCGTGCAAAATTAAAGAGATGTCGTCTTTCCCCCCAGTTCCCTTGTCTTCCCTGTGATTTGTTGGTGTGGTGCTGGCCCTTCCTGGCTAGCACCAGAAAAAGGAGAACAAAGGAGTGTGTGGAAAATCCCTTGACTGGAAGCTCAGAAATGCTCCTTGTACAGCATGTTTCTCTCACATTCCGTATTTGTGCCACACAGGATAGATGACTCCAGGAACTGCCTCTGCTGGATGGGAGGTGAATCACATGATTTATAGATTTACATAGTGGTTTTTTTTNAAAAAAAAATCTCTTGGGGGAAAACCAGACCTCAACGGGTGGCCCATGTTGGCAACCAACCTAACATTTCTGGGTTGGAGGTGGGTGGCAGGAGATACGATGTGGTTTTTACCTGGTAGTCGAGTGTAGAGAGGACACTCAGGCAGGAGAGATGCCCATGATTGCCTNCCTTGGCACCTGCCTCCTCTCTTAGCTGAGACCCTAGACCTCTCCCTAAAGCTGGGNGGTGAGTGTGTCACCCAGAGCCCAACTCTCTCTGCCAGTCTCTGCTCTGTCCTACTTTCTTGTCTTCCTGTGGTCATATTCATTGTCACATGGGACTGGCCCTCATTTCATGTAGGTCTTCTGTCCCTCTCCCCAGAAGATTTTGAACCTTTGTAGCAGTAGACTTTGAAGGCACATTTCNAGACATCTGTGTTCGGTGTTGGCCGATGTTGGAGCTCTGCTTCCTGCCTGAGCCCTGTACTTTTAGATCTCAGGCCTTCAAAATTGATCCCTGATGAGGAAGAAAAAAAATGCATGCAACACCTAATTTTTAATAATTTAGGCCAGATTCTGATTTTGGTGAACCTTCTAAGAAGGGCCTATTACTGCTCTTGTGTAACTGCACGGGGAATGTAAGCCAAGAGAGCTGCACTGACTACTTTGTCCACTCATGTCCTTAGGAATCTTTTCTACATCTTGATTTTGCCAGAGGCCGCTACACCACTTCTCATATACTTTGGAAAGTCTAAGATACGTTTATTTAGGGAATTTGGTTTGCTTACCCAACTTTTCATGGAGATATTTTGCTTTTCATGCATTTATCTGATAGGTATTTTCAAGTCAGAAACATCTCTCTCTTGCAGGAAAGGGAGTTTCCTGCTCAAGGCTTCTGAATTCCAGGCCTGTGAATTCAGGGACTCCAGGAAGAATTAAGGAACCTGAGTGTCCTGCACTCGTGTGTACTTCCTGGAAGGACTCAGTCCCTTACTTGGAATTTTTATTTCAGATACATAGTGGAAGTGCTGTCTCTTATACACATCTAGATGTGTATAAGAGTGTTGTATATATGTGAGTGTGTAGGCGTGTGTGTCTATGTGCTTGCATCCAGAGACCAGAGCAAGGTACCATGTCTTTCTCTATCCTTCTGTCTTATTGGTCTGTCACTGAACCAAGTGGCCTTTCTGGCTAGGCTGGCTGGCCAGCAAACTCTTGGGATCTGACTCTCCTGGCCACTACTGCCACCATCCCCACCACCACACACACATTACTGGGGCTATAGGCACACGCGCCCATCTTTTTACATGGGTACTAGCGATTCAAACCTCAGGTATTCACGCTTGCAGTGCAAGTGCTCTTACCCACCAAGCTGTCTCCCAAGCTCTGGTTTTGAAAGANAATTCAGTGAAATATGCTGTCCTTTTGCAGTGCTCTTGGCCCTAACAGAACCCGAGTTTCCCCACAGTGATGCGTGGATGTTCTGCTAGGGTGCAAAAGATTTTACTACTAGTTGAGCTCTGGCCAGGTGGATTCACAAAAACACAAGCAAAAACAGGGAAACTCCAATTCACAAAGGTGTTTGTACTATGGGGTCATGTCCGGCCTGTGGTAGCGCACAGACCTTCCTAGGCCTGCTGTGCTGCTTCCGTGAGAGGCTGGGTGGTAGTTACTCTTGGGGCCTCTCACGGCCTCCCAGGCCTGGAATTCTGGGCTGGTTTTCAGTTTCTTCCTGGGGTGGGGATTCTCCTNGGANTTTTGTTCTGCACCCATATATAAAAGTGGTATCAGTTGTNTGCGTAGCCCCAAAGCCTTTTTGGCTATCGATTTAAAACGTTAAGCTGTTACGTCGAATAGGTTGAAATATGGAAGCATATTTACTTCCTGTGTATTCTCATGTGTCTTGTAGCATATGACCTTTTTTTTTTTTCACTTTTGGGGGTTGTTGGAATTGTAGGTTGCTTGTCTTAGCAGAAGAAAACTGCAAATCTCCCCTAACAATGCTGCTGTGCATGCGTTGATCTGAGCATGTAAGTACAGTAGCAAGACGAAAGGGAGTGTGTTGTGCAGNATGTGAGCTCTGCAAGGCGTGCACTAGAACTTGGGCTGGTGTTGGGTGCCTGGTTCTGAATCACCAGTGGCTTACTCTGGAGAAGCACAGATGTGTTGAGGTCCTCTTTAGTTTGGGCTGGAGGTGAGCAGAGTGTGTCAGTCTAGCGGGTNCACATGAGCTAGCTTCAGTCGTTCATAGCAGTGTGAGAGAAGAGTGCTGAGTGCGGTCCACTGCCTTCCTGATCACACACACCTGTGTGCTTCCTTGCAAAGGGTTCATCCTGTGCTGTTCTGCATTTTCCACAGTTCTGTTCTTCACCTTGTGTTGTTGAGTCATCCTGGAGTAGATTCGGCTTGCTAGGCAGGGAGCATGTTCCTCATGCAATAGGTTAGGTTCATGGATGAACTGATTTCTTCAGGGCCCNTAAAAGCCTTTTCTAGGGCCTGGGGAGATGGCTTCGGGGAAGGTATCTGATGCTGAAGCAGGAAGACCTGAGTTTGAGNCCCAGGGTCTGATAAAAAGCTGGGTGCAGCAGCAGGCATTTGTAACCCCAACACCAGGGAGGGAGGCAGATCTCAGGGCCTGTAACAGCCAGGGTAGCTGAAGTAGGAAGCACCAGGTTCAGTGAGATACACTATTTCAAAGGATAAAGTGGACAGAAATCAGAGAAGATACCCAGTATCAATCTCTTCATGCACATGTGCACACACCCACGCACTCGCACTCGCACACACTCCTATCCTTGTAGGTGGCTTGTGAGTAGACCTATTTGCACATCATTAGGCCCTCTTTGCTGTCTTCAGAGCCCCTTGTAGTAGAGGCTGCCACACTATGGGCTTTGTACTGACTCCCATTCCTTTACTAGTATTCATAAGATGTTTACTTTGCATGGGACCCTTACTTCATAGACAGAGCAGAGCTGAGATGTACCCTGCAAATAGGGAGGTGGAGGGGACATTTTTTTCCTGGCAACAGCCAAGGAACGCCCACTGGCCAGCCACAATGGTGGCTGTAACCACCAGAGCCAGAGGCTGTGGGCCTGGTAGAAATGTGGCAGCTCACAGAGCCTCATGTTGGAGGGACAGTGGCAGGCTTCCCTGTACACCTCACCTCCTGCCCTCGTTGGCTCCTCTCCTTGGCACTTTCTTTCCCCCCATCTTTCTTTCTGTCCATTTTCTTCACTCTCCACCACCTCCTCAAGCAATTTTCAGTGATAGATGTATTTCTTGCAAAGTTTTCTCAATTTTAAGTTATTTTGTAGCATTCTGTTCTCTTCAGCAGACAGTGGCTTCCAAATCTAATAAGTCATTATAAACATGGTTCCGGAGGATGGGCTGGCAGCGATGGGCAGGGCATACTAACTGGCTTGTCCAGACTTTGCACAGCTGTGTGGAAGGGCTTTTCCCCCAGCAAGTTGTGCCTGAGATGTTGTTTCTGTGTTTTTACACCAGTTGGTTGGTTACCAAGTTGAATTAAGAACACGCTGAGTGGTTCTTCAGATCACCATTAGCTTTTCTGTTAAATATGGTGTAGTCTGTCACGCACTTATTTCTGTAAACTTAATTCAAGGTATCTGTAAAAAATATTTTTCCTCCTCNCATTTGCTGTTCATAAAACACTCAAGGGAGAAATTGTTTCTGTGATATTTTAGATGGTTTTTACAATAAATTTTAGATATTGTGGTATGCCGCAGCACCTTTTATTTCATTTTCTCAGTAGACCCAGAGCATCGAAAGATTTTTATCTGTTGAGGAACTTCTTTAACCGAGTAATAGTTATTAGTTTTTTTTTCTTCATTTTTTTCATAATAAAATCATAGGCCCCAGTGCCTAGGATTTCTGTGGCTTGTGAAGAGGGGGTGCCTCAGGGGTGCTGGGAGGTGTTTTACACACATTATCTCATGTACACAAAAGTGAGGTTTTAATCAGCATAGCCTTCCCGAGCATAAATCAAACTGCCTTAAATCCTCCTCGAACAAGCAGGGGATGTAAATAAGAAATAAATATTGACATTAAACATATAACCCCCTTGGCTTCTTGGCATACGGCCCTGGGTCTCTGGCTCTCATTATTGCCTTTCTGGAATCTTCTGAGGGGCCCCAGTTCATGTACTGGGGAGAACACTGGAGAGGAGAGGGTCACGTGAATTTTTAAACGTTCGATTTCTCAGCTGTAAATGGAGATGCTGCAGCGGCTGGCACTGGTCCTACCCCATAGCGTAAGTTCATTTGCTTGCTTCTTCCATTGCTGTCTCGTTCATTGGTTTATTTCTTCAATAAATACTTATTTTGAGTACGTGCTTGTTTCCAGACAGTTCCGGGGAAAAGAAAAATCATGAAGAGGGTCCTCAAGATAATGACTCTCACAGGATGGCAGGAGCATGTCGAAGACTAAAGTGGTTATCAATATTAACTTTATATAAAATATTTTATTATGCATCCCTTGGATGTAAAAATCTCATTGAGTAATGAAATAAATGTTATCAGGATTGAATGTGTGAAACAAAAAAATCCATTTTCCAATTTATCTCACCTGCCTTCTTCTCTTTGCCTCCACATAACTCAGCAGCTCACCACCCCTTGCCTCTGGCACTGGGAAACTCCCAGCTTTCTCCACCACCTGGCTGACTACCGGCATCTCCTCTCTTAGCTCCTCCATTCTCAGGTGGGAGAACTAAGCTGTGATTTTGATAGTGAGGGCTCTCCTGAGCTCCTTTTCAGCCCCAGCACCCATATCTGTATCTAGTCAGGGGGTTACATATTGCTCAAGGTGTACCCATGCTTCACTGCCGGTATCCAAGGATGCTAGTACACTCAGCCTTTATCTGACTGATGTGTGGGTCTCATTTGCTCTTGCTTTAATCTTTCAGGGCTAGTAAAGGCCTGTAGGCATGGTTCTTTAGATGGACCCCCTTCCAGCAGTTTCACATCTCTTGAAAACCCGCTACATCCTGGTGGGGGCTTCCTCAGCCTCCTGCTCTGGAAGCTGGACAGGGAGACAGAATGCCTGCTGTCAAGGTACAGCTGTTGCATTTGCACCTTGGNTTGTTAGACTGTTAAAAAGAAAACATGAGTGTAGAGTAGATGGCTTATAGTAAAGTGCTTGTCCTGCAATCTGAGTTCAGATGCCCCGGTACCCGGGTAAAGGCCAGGGGCAGCATTGTATACCTACCTGTAATCCTACGCTTGGGCAAGCAGGGATGGGAGGGACCTTTGGAGCTCATTGGTCACCAAGTCTAGCATAATCAGCAAGCTGCAGGCCAGTGAGAGACCCTGTGTCAAAAAGTAAGGTAGAGAAAGAAGAAATGCGTTTGACATTGACCTCTAGCTTCCACATGTACACACACCTTTCTTCCACACACAGAAGCATATGCCAACATAAACAGGCGCAACTACACATGCGTACATACCCGTAAAAGAAAATATGTGAGTTACCGAATGTTGGGTGTGACTTCCTTCTGTTATGCCCTCTGCCTTTTGGGTACCTTTGTAAAATACCAGTGTCCAAGAACATTAGTGGCAAAACCCACTCTAGACCAAAAGCCCCATGGGCATTGTCTCTTGACTGCTGTTGTTCTTAGATCAATTGCAATGCTAGGGGGTAGTGGCTGGCAAGTAGTGGGTGCTCCCTGGCTGAGCCAACTAGGTCCCTGGCGCCCTCAACTTGGATTATGTAATTTAATTTTCCTATGGATCCTATTATTATCTCTTGTTTATGTGCTGAGGTTTACAGAATTTGAGGTTCCTTTAGAGTAGGATGGATAATGAAGCCCTGAAGGGTCTGGTTCTTCCAGAANTGTCTGCAAGTCTGAACGTCCCAATTTTGGACCTGTGTCTGTCTCGGCACCGGTTTGGGTNGTACTGGAACAGTGTTGGAGTGGAAGCTGAGAAGCCATTAGCTCCCCAGTTCCCTCAGGTTGTAAGCAGCGGACATTTGGCTAACTGGGGCCTTAAGATCCGTTCTTGACTGTTGTTTGTCACCCTCGTTTCCATGCTTCTTCAGTGACTCTCCCTTTCACACCCATGTGTGAAATAGTAACAAAATCAGCCTCATCATGTACAAACTCATGAGTGCACATATATGTGCACATAGATGCACACACACACACACACACTGTCAGTTGTTTCTGCTTTTATTTTTCCAGTGACTCTGCTGTCATACTGTAAGAGAAAGTGGGTATCCTCCATTATACTTTTCTCTGCTCTTTTAACCCGCCTATGGTTAATGTCAACTTCTGCTACGCGGGAAGGGAAATGCCATTCCATGTGAGTAGGCAGGATGCNGCTGTTGTGAGGCAGCCATGGCACTGTGGACTGAATGGTTCTGGACAGCACAGAACTGCCTGTGCATGGATGTTCTGAAGACTTTCCTTGGGTAGCGTTGGTCTGGGTTGTTTCTGGCTGCTGACAGGAGCATGCTGGAAGCCCTAGGATTACTAATAAAAGTTGGCTAACTAGGACAGGAAATCACAGTGTCCTAGGAAGACTACATGGATGATATTTATTTATTAACCCTGTGCATGGTTAGCGTGTGCTGAGGGTGAGATGAACTGTTTCCCAAGGGCAGGGGCTTGTATTGTATTCAGAGTCCCTCAGTAGATGTGGAGTGAATGAAATCACAGGCTTACCTGTGTGAGATGAGGAACAGAAAGCCGACGTTTTCATCATGGTTAGCGCTGGGTGAGGACCCTGAATTTTCTGAAGGGGGGGTCTTTTAGAAAAACACAGGATTATGTATAGTATATACAAGAGTGACTGATGTGAGAGAAGAAATTACAACAAGCAGCAAATCTTAGAAAGCCAAAGCCATGGCAAATCCAGCAAAATCATGCATCATTATTAATTAGCTGCCTGACATACATTTTCCTATGTGTTTTGGCTACATAGAAAGATAGTCCAGTCTACAGCAGAGGTGACAGGAATGGTCCAGGCTGTCTCTTTCATATGTGGTGTCACATCAGCTCAACTTTGCCTTCTTTTACCTGCACTTGTCATGCCAGTGGGAAGTGGAGGAGGGGGAGAGGAGGAACGGGCCTCAGCCTCCCCAGCCATGGACGACACGCCTGAAGGGTCTCCCACGAAGAGGCTCTGAGGCTTTTGGTGACACGGAATGTCCATCTTCGTTTGAATCCTGCTCGTTAAGATAATTGTCTTAATTTTATGTGTAGTTGACAGTATTTCTGTTTTTATTTCTTTAAAAAAATTTGTTTTAGGCAGTCTATTACCTGGTAGTCTAGAGTGGTCTGTAACTACTATGTAGCCCAGGTTGTCTTCTAACTGAAAGTAATCCTTCTGCCTCAGCCAAGTCCTGCGGTTATTGGTGTGAGCCACCATACCCAGCAGTTTGTTTGAATTATTTTTAATTTAAATTTAAAGGAAGACTCAAAGTTACACTCCTTTAGTAACCTGCAAGGCATATCCTGTATGTGCATGTGTGTACACATACATACTCATGTGTGCATGGGTGTGTGTGCATGTAGCTTTTCTTGACCCACGTGGTGGTATTGATTTTATTATGGAAAGATGTTGAGACCTCAATCATGCATTTGGTTTAATTTACAAAATTATAATTTCTTTTAAACTCTTAGTTGTGAAAAAAAAAGTTATCATTCCCTTGAACATATCTCTGGGTGAGAATAAGGTCCCAGTCCTTTTAAAAAATATATTTGAAGTTTCCGTTTCCCTCCATAGGACATACATATGTCTGCTAGAAAGAATAGACTCAGAGCGAGCACCCAGCATGCTTCCTGTCGTGAGAAAACCCCATATTTCTTGACAGTTCTCCATCTGTGGCAGGGCCATTTGTTTCCCTGGTTTTCTTTGTCATCTGTTATGAATATGGGAAAAATAGGATTAAAGTGTTTAACACTCCTCCTTGGGCCCAGTGGTAGAATTTATCCTTCAAAGATAAATTGTGAACTTTTGACCTTAGGGAATATAAATATCCATGGAGAGTCTAACATTTAAAAAAAAAAAAGTAAATTGTGGTTTTACCAAGCAAATCTAAACCCATTTTACTGCTGTCTGTAGTATGGAATTTCATGTTCAAAGAGTACCCCTCTGTTTCTCTCTAACGTGTGGTTTTAGGCATGTCAGTCTTTCCTTGGAAATAACATTTATGAAAATTTCAAGGACAGTGAGTTAGTGTGTGAGAAAGAAATTAGTACATGCACATTCACATATACACACCACACACATACTTGCACATGCACACACATATATACACGTACACAATGCTCTCTTTCTCTCTCTCTCTTTCTCTCTCTCTCTTTCTTCTAGCCAAGTCTGGAGTTTTTGTGCGATACTTTGAGAATGTGATACATAGAACTCTGTCAGGCTGTCAGAATTCTGGCGAAACATGGTTTGCAAAGCGATTAAGGTCCCATGCATATTTAAAGGCCTTGGTCACTTATAGACTGTGTCCCTCAATATACCACCCCTTCTTGGTTGCCACCTCAGCCCTTTTTCTCTAATACCAATGCCATTTCCCATCCTGTCCCTGGCTATCTCTTGTGGGTCTGTCAGTTATGCAGGTTCCAGGGTGACCTGGAAGGGACAATGCCCATGGGAATAGACCACCTTGGCCATTTTGTTCTGTAATTGGGCATCTATGTTACCAGCATTATTTCATGATGTTTACAGTTCTCTTAGCTAACATCTTTGATTTTTTCTTTAAATCATAGTAGTGTAGAGGTAAGCATTTAAAATTTGAAGAGGGTTTAGTCNTTACACTAATAACGAAAGCAAAACATACATGGAGGATGTTGTCTTACATTGCCTGCCTCCCTAATGGGCACTCCATGACTCATTTAGTCCCTATGACCCCTGAGGTTGGTAGTGAATGCTGCAGCCTTATCATTGCATATGGCGGCTTCTTGTGTTGATAGTATCAGCTTCCCTTCCTGTGAGATCCTTTAACAGAATGATCCCAGTTCTCAGTGCTGGGACAGTCACAGAACACAGACCTCCTCAGTGCTGATGGTTAGAGTGACTTAATAAGCTGTTCAATCTGCCATCTGTTTGAATAATTAGCGTGGTGGCCCATGGACTGTTTGCTGTATGAAGTGACTGTTTTGGTATATTGAGATAGAAGTCTCTATATGACATCTTGATAGGACTGTCACCATGTGCCCTGGCTTTGGAACCCATCTGTGGGACCCCATAGACTGGCCTTCCCTTGAGTATGGGAATGCAGGCATAAACAGACCATATTCCTCATGAGAGTGGGCCTATCAGTAGGTCTGCAGTCTTGGAATCTTCTTTTGGGTCTCGTTGTTTCTGGAGTTTGAGGAGCTCTCACTTCTTGCCCCATTTCCAGCAGGACCCTCTAGAAGAGTGGTTCTCAACTTGTGGCCCCTTTACCAACCCTCTATCTCCAAAAATATTTACATCACAGTTCATAACAGTAGAACAACTACAGTTATGAAGTAGCAATGAAAATAATTTTATGGTTGGGGGGGTCACCACAACATGAGGAACTGTATTAAAGGGTTACAGCCTTAGGAAGGTTGAAAACCGCTGCTGTAGAAGGTGTACCCATGTGAGCATGTAGTTAAGAATACATCATAGGGTTTTCTGGCTGGGTCTGGCTCCTTTACCCATCCTGGAAACCACTCATTGCCTTGCTGAGCAAGTCAGGACAGATTCACCATCTCGAACTAGGAAATGGAGGACAATAGGGTGACCTGGAAGGGACAATGCCCATGGGAATAGACCACCCTGGCCATTTTGTTCTGTAATTGGGCATCTATGTTACCAGCATTATTTCATGATGTTTGCAGTTCTCTTAGCTAACCTTTTGATTTCTTCTTTAAATCACAGTAATGTAGAGATAAGCATTTAAAATTTGAAGAGGGTTTAGTCGTTACACTAATAACAAAAGCAAAATTTATTCTCTCCTGGTCCTGGAGGCCTTAAGTTGAAGATCAAGGTGTGAGCAGCCACACTCCCTGTGCAGGCTTCAGTGGCAGATCCTTCCTGCTTCCTTCTACATCCTGTGGCTTCTGGCAGGCTTTGGCCTTCTCCTGGACTTTTGGCATACCACTCCCATCTCTGCCACTGCCTGCATGTGGCCACTGTACTCCCTGACCTCTTGTTCTAAGGCCATAGATTATTGCGTTTAGGACCAATGACATTCAGCATGACGTCATCTGAACTTGGCCAACGGTATCGGCAGAGACTCTGCTTCTAAGGAAAGTGACTTCATGAGGTTCTGGGAGGGCTGGACTTTGGAGGAAACTTCAGCCCTTTAGAGAACCACACAGAAAATTTTATGAGCAATTGGTAGCAGTTTCTACTGAAGACTAGTTATAGTGGTTTAAGTGATTTTGAATTATTAATTTAATCAAGGTGTATGAATTAGGCTTGATGCCCAATAGTTATTGTTGGCAGTAACCAAGTGACTAGATTTTTCTCTTAATTCCTTGGTGTTTTGAACTTGGCATTGTGAGCCCACACTGACATGGGAAGGAAACAGCTGATCTTGGACAACACGTTGCATCTATAGAGCTGACTGACAGCTGCAACTTTGCCATATGGGAGGGTGAGACAAAAGAAGGGTTCCCCAATTGTCATCAAGAAACTTGTAATCTGACTCAGTGGAACATCTCCGAGGAAACCGAGGTCAGTAAATGGGTGTGTCATTTGTCATTTTGAATATGTCTCCATAAAACTTGACAACGGAATAGCAAACTATTCCTGCTGGTATCATCCTCAGACAAAGTGGTCCGATGCCTGACACGTCAACTACAGATGTTAAATAGCTGAGAAAAACCTTGTCCAGCATCCAGCAGCAGCAGCAGCAGCATTGGTATCAGGAGAATGCTTCTTGTTCCATCTGGTGACAGGGCGGGTGGGAACAGCTCAGCTGCCGGCAGTAGTTGGTAGTTAGGTTGCTTGGATTTTGTGGCCTTGTGTTGGTTTTCCTGGTATCTTGTAAGTCATCACTTGGATGACACTCCTCCCTACCTCTGTTATAGCTGTGTCTCCTCCTCATTCTGAGGGGCCTTACTAGCAAACAAACGTAACCCTAACCTGTTTACTGGTTTTGGCCTTCCCCTGAGTGCACACACTGGGGGGCTTGTAAACCTGAGCAACACCTAACCCTGGAGATAGCCTGAGGAATATAAGTGCAGGGTGCCTGGGTGGGCGACCATCTTTGCATGGGGTTCTGGGGCGTTCAGGGTTTGCAGAGCCTGTAGGCATATCAGACAGACCCATTTCACTCTTTTGGGTTTGTATGTCAGTTGTGGGGTTAGAGAGTCATTCACACAAAATAAAGTGGCTCTGTGGGCTTCCAGTTCATTCTTCAACCTATGTGAATATCTCCATGCCCAAGATTTTCCACTGGATATTTAGAGGAATGCATCAGTTGCAGGTCTATTAGCATTCACATCTCCAGGGGGTGAAAGGGCATGCATGCAAACATTTCTCTATAAATTAAAAAAAAAAGTGTGTGTGTGTATGTGTGTGTGTGTATGTGTGCTGTCTCTTATACACATCTAGATGTGTTGTGTGTGTGTGTGTGTATGTGTGCCTGTGCATACTCAGGGATGCCCATGGAGACTTGAAGAGGGTGTCAGATGCCTTGGAACTGAATTTACAGGCAGTTGTGAGCCATCCAACATGGGTGCTGGAATCTAAAGTCTAATCCTTGTGGTTGAGAAGTTAATGCTCTTAATCATTGAGACATCTCCCCAGCCCTCAAACATTTCTCAATAAAGTAAGGTGACATAGGTAGTCTAGGATAACTTGTCACAGGGAGTTAGCCCAGAAAGATGCTTCCTGTCTGAGTGGGTCCAGGATGAAGGAAGGTGAATGGATAAGGGGTCTTTGCAAAATGGTGGCTTTTATGCAGCCGGGTGAATAAAGTGAATTTGTGGTTTACACAGCAGCCCAGAAAGGCCCTCACCTGCCATGTTTGTACCAGAATTTTTTGGCTGACTTGGTAGGAATAGCTGAGGAATGTTCAGACTTAGAGAATGACATATACCATACATTTTCAAACGCCCGGGACATAAATCCTTTGACTTAGCCATCTTAAATTAGTCCAAGAGCCCAGAGATGTGTACATAGCCCTCCTTTGAGTTTAACTTGGATAAATTTGCCTTTTCTTAAAGTTATTCATAGAGTCTCCATGTAGACTTTTAGCTATAACATAATATGCATTCCTGACAGGGCAGGACTCATGGAAAAATAGGGCCACACCGGTCAAAATCCATGTAGTTTGGTAACTGGAAAATATATCAGAAAGAAAAAAAAACAATAAATTTCTAGTAAGTAAAGAGACGCTGTAGTGAGTGTGGAACACTTAGGAACAGGTGATGGTGACAAGCTGGAGACCATGAAGTTGCCAAGTTCAACAGGTTAGGTGATGAAGGAGTGAGCAGAAAGGTTGAAGGCGGTGTGGGGCTGAGCTGTGGTGGGGGTTCCAGTTTAGGAGCCCTGGGTTTCCCCAAGCTCTAGTAAGTCCTGAGGGAGATGAAATTCCCCATTGTTGGCTGTCTCACAGTAGTGTAAGATGCGTCCATGCTGGTAAAACTATGTGTTAACCAATGTGATTCCACGCTGGCCTAACCACATGCCTCGTTTAGCCAAAGGAGGATGAGCTGACCTAAGTCCCCAGGCAGGCCTTGGAGCAGGAGCACAAGCCTGTTTTCTTTCGATTGCATATGTTGTCAGATCAAAGCACTAGGCAGGAGTCTCTCTTCCTGAGGGCTTTCTTCTGTCAGTCTCCAGCCTGGCATAGTGCTTGCCTTCCCCTGGGAGGAAAATTCTGGAGTTCCATAAGGCCTTTGAGGTTTCAGTAAACCTGTAGGTATTCTGGGAAGGCTCTGGGATCCCACGAAGGCTATGGTCCTTGGTTCTCCCTGGAGGACTTTACCTGTGAGTTTCTCTGTTGTGACTTACAGACTGTGGCTAAGATCTTTTTCTAGAAAGATTTGGTTTAGATGGCTGACAAAGGAAAGAGTATTTAACCTAATTCTTTTCGGAGAACCCGGCCTGGAGTATGCAGAGTATGTAACCGCTCCCATCTCCTCTGCNACTGTCTGTCTGTCTCCATCTCTCCACACCTNCGCCCAGCGCTCTAGGAGAGAACTCTTTTAAAAGTTAATGAAGGAGTTCCAGTAGAGCCCTATTAGATTTTCCTCCCATTAAATGCCTGCTGCAGACTTTTAATGGATGTTTTAACTAGGCATTGTTATCAAAAGGACTATTGCACAAATTAAAACCAGGCCTACAGATCTGTGAAGAGAAACTGGATTTACTTTTTGCCTTTAGGTAAAAAAGAGAAGAGCAGAGGGGTGAACTCCTCTTGGTATTTTTAGAAGTTGGCTTCAGGAAAACAGTCAGGGCTACCGACAGCTATGGAAACAAACGGTGCTTCNGCATGCCACTTTGCAAAGGGAGGATGTTTGCATGGACCCCTGACTTGAAAGGCACGTCATGGTGATGCTTAGTTATTGTCTCCTGAGTTCTTTGGACACTATGTCGTGCTTCCTGTTTCCAAAGCTCTACCAAAAAGAAAGCCAACACTCTCAGACCCTCACTTTCCTGCCCCCTCCCCCTACTAACTATGAGGATATTCGAAGTTCCTAGAATTTCTCACTTTATCCTGGTTTGTTTTATTTTAGTGAAACCCTCTCCCTTTGCCCCTTGAAACTTTGCCGATTCAAACGACAGATTGTGTTTTACGTCTAGGGTTTCCTGTCTCATCCAGGCAGGTACCAGAGGCACAAGTGAGTGGTCTCATTTCCCCATCCACAGCTTCTTCATAGAATAACTGTCATTAAATTTCCGTCACCAGTTATTCATAATCACAGCACTCAGAAGATACCGAGTTCTTTAATGGCTGCTCCTTTTATGGAGAACAGAGGGAAAGTTGTGTTTCGTTTCATTGAGCATGGTGACGATTGTGCTTGGGGACGAGTCTTGGGTGGGAACTACCTCTGACGCCTGCCAACAGAGCTGTGGGGAGGGTCGATTTCTCTCTTCCCAGGGACATGTGCTCACATCCTTTGTGGCGCTTCGTGGTGATCTGAGTATCCTCATCAGAGAGGGCTGTTCACATTTTGCTTTTCTGAGCTGGACATTTTGCAAGGAAGGCGAGTTGCACATTTGTTAGTGGGGCATTCCCATCCCAGGCTGCTCCAGCTCTCTGGAAGTGAGGTGGCTCCCAGGCATGAGCCTCCCATGGCTGTCTTACCACAGTGCTTTCATATAGCCTCTGTGTATGGATTCATGGCAGAAGCAAAAAATCCTGTGACCCTACTGCATGCATGGAGGCTAATCCCTCCTCCCCTCAGGAGGGTGGGATGACAGTGGCCTCAGTGTTCAACACAAATGAATGGAGTGTCATTGATGGCCTTGCTGTTGGTGTACAGACATGGATGGGTAATGGGAGAAGGAGGGGAAGAGAGAGAAACAGAGACAGACAGACAGAGAGACAGACACACACACAGAGACAGAAAAAGACCTACATCAGGTTGATCAAAGTGCACCCCAGTGCACGGCTTGATCCAGGATTGCCTGCCAGCTCAGAGCACACAGTGCAACTGAAATCTCTATAGTAGATTTAATTTTATGAGCTGTAGTACCCAAGAATACTAAGCCATTAGATCACTCCGAGTCGTGGGGTTTAGAAAGGACTGTGGCTTTGGTTGTTCGAATA
Source organism: Neotoma lepida (assembly GCA_001675575.1). Taxonomy (NCBI): domain Eukaryota; kingdom Metazoa; phylum Chordata; class Mammalia; order Rodentia; family Cricetidae; genus Neotoma; species Neotoma lepida. Next base: position 200,112 of record LZPO01075895.1, read on the forward strand.
GGGGAAAAGCCTGTGCGTCCCCTACCCCCTCTTTTAGGCACAAAGCTAGTTTAATTGAAGGAATAATTTGATTTGTTGCTACTACAGTGGAAGGGCTTGAGATGTGGCAAATTTTCTCTCTGCTCACCCAAACTCAAGGATTTAATGCCAGCAGGTGAACTTCTGAAGGCTGCTATCAAGAACACAGAGACAATAACTGTCTTCAAAGCGGAATTTTGTCAATATTTTTTGCTGTGGGCCAAAGAACATTCACAATAATGCAGGACTAAAGCCCTGCTTGGAAATGCCGTGGAGTGAGAGGGAGTGGAGGATTTATTCCCCCGGGGAGCCTGCAGTGTTAGGGAGGGTCTCCTGGTGGCTGAATAATCCTTCTGCTCCAGCCCGTGGGGGCTTAACATACCTTTCTTGTTCAGAGAGAACACGTGTGGGCATTTCTACCTGGGGTGGTGAGCTGGCAGCTAGCACCCCGAGTTTCTTTTCACTAGCTGCCTCAACCTACTTTACACCTTCACCAGGTGCCAGTGTTTAATGGCAGGTAATGCACGGTGGCAGTGAAGGCCAGTACCGTGTGGCCAGGCCCAGCTAGGCTGCTGTCCCCCATGAAAAGGCCACATGGCCAGTTCAGGGAAAAGAGGTGCCCTGGAGGATGCTGTGCCTGGGTGGAGGGAGGCCCCTCTTCTTCTCTCATAGAGGAGTCCCTTTGCCCTTGGTTTTAAATATATCATCTCGTCATGCTTTTGCATGAAGCTGGTTAGACAATGGCTTGTACCACGGCAGAATGGACTGGNCTTGATGACTTAAAGCAGATGTTAGAGGCAGTNGTCTGAATTGCCTCGCCCTGAACTCATCTCACTTTGGAAGGGATTATTTCTTGAAATTTCAGTTTGGAAAGCATCCTGTCTCCGATTCTGTTGGTGATAACTCGGGCTTGCATCATTAAGCCTGTTCCAGGAAAGTGGTTTTCTGATCGCAAGGTGAAACCACTTTTTAAATTTTGCTAATGTTCTCTGTATTTCATATAATTAGAGGGGAGACCTGGGAAAGTAGCCACACATGAGTGTGGGCTCCCACACAGGCTACCACACATGAGTGTG
>LZPO01075895.1:204350-215435 GCA_001675575.1 Neotoma lepida
CAAGCATTGGCACCTATTGAAAAATCTGACTTCAAAACATTTCCAGGTATCTTTCTAGTTAGAGCCTGTGAAAACATCCACGTCTAACCATGCTGTGTCATTGCCGGTCTAGCCATGATGCTTTAGCTTAGAGTTCTTGGATTACAGGTGAGGGCAGAATTCCCTTCCCCTGCATGTTTTATTAGACAAATGTGTTTCTTCCTTTTTGAATTCGTTTTGCTTGTGGTATTTGCTCATTTTTCTGTTTCTTTGTTCATTTGTCTTGTTGATTTGGAGAAGTTACAATAATGACATTACCTCATCCTTCTGGAAGATGGTTGTAGATGATTCCCCCCGGAAGGTTTGACATTGAAAAATAGTTCTCCGGCTTTTGCTGCCTCCAGTTACCTCTTAAAATGATATGGACGATACATGTTTATTTGAAAAAGTTTGAACACATTTAAAATCGAATGAAGCGTATGTGAAATCCTACCATCCAGAAATGATCCAATGTGTGTTTCTGTGTGTCAGGATTGTGGCCTTTATGTGTACCACATGTCATCTTCCGTGTGTATTTTGCACCACACTTGATTGATATGGATGCTGTTGTGGAATGTAGGATTGTTGAAAGGTTGGGTCTCTCCCACATTTCCACTTGTAAGCAACCATGTGTAATTAATATCTTGGCGACCATCTCATCATCTTATTGATAAATTCCCACAAGTAAAATTTGTCAGGTCAAACGTTTTAGATGCTTTATNTTATTTTGGTGCCTTTATTGACAACTACTTCCCTACTTAGACGGGTTTTCTGGGTTATGGAGTTTTTTTTTTCCAATGTACTAAGTTGTTTTTATGTAGTTTAAATGACCCTTTTCTGTGGAGTTTCTACCTTTGAAGTAACACTTAAAACCTCCTTCCAATTCTCAAGATTATTTCAATATTCAGATTTATTTTCTTGGATTTTTTTTATTTAAATAGTCAATGACCATGAAATTAATTCTGGTACATGGTGTGAGATTGGCAGGTGGCACTTATTTTTCAAAAGGAGTTTTTCTAATGCCATTAAAAAAAATCTATCTTTTTTATGTTGATTCTTAAATGCTACCCTCAGTATACATCAAGTTCCTACTCAAGGGTGTTTGTTCTCTGTTCACAACCTGTTTCTCCTGTTGGAATTATTGTTGCCTTCTGATGTGTTTTAAATGGCCTATAGTTTCCTATCCCCATGGCCATTGGTCTTCATGGAGTATCTTTTATTTATCTGTGTGAGATAAGCCTTCAAATTATTTGTCAGCCTAAAATAGAAGTTTAGGTGGTTTTTATTGGAATGGTATTACATTAATAAATGAATTCAAAATTACTTAGCATACCTACAATAAACTCTCCAATCCTAAAAGTAAAATGAATATATTTTCAAATTTATTCAAGTGTTATTTTANTTGCTGTCGTTGGGTCCTTAGTTATTTATTGTGGTATTTCTCTTTATGAATGGAGTTGCTTTTCTGTTGTATTTTTAGCTGGTTGTTATTGGGACATTACTATGCTCTTGAGTTTTGTTTTCTTCCTAATCAGCTATCTGTATTAACAGGGGCTCCTGTTTGTCTTTGTGTGTGATAGTACAATCTAGATTTTAGTTCTTACTTTCTTTTATGGCCTAATCCAGCAGCTTTTCTATTTTGAGAAAACATGGTANCTTTTCAACGTTTGTGAAAATGAATGACAAATGGGATTTTAGAAAAAAAGAATTCATTGGTGTCTGTGTGTTGATGATGATCCCTTAATAGGTCTTCTGCAATGCAAATACCCGTAGAAGAGCCATGCCCAAGATGTAGGTGTTTGTGTGGGGGTGGGGCAGGAGTTCTCCAGGCTGGTGTGGGAACGGTGGGACATGGTGATGAGAACAGGGGCTGGAAACACTCACCAGAGTGTGAAGACTGACTGTCTAGAAATTGAAACTTTCCAGAGTGAGCTGGCAGGAAGAGGGGCTCGAACACTGTGAGTTACAGAGCAGAACTGTATTTGAATATAAAAGGTGCCTACCTCATAGGGTTTGAGGCTGATTGTCACAAGGAGCATTAATAATGAAANCCTCTCTGTTCCTCAGCCTTCAGAGTTGGGGGCCTCTGCTGTTATCAGCTCGGTGAGTCACTTTATAAATACTTACAGCTTTTCAGTAAGTCAGCATTATCTGGTGACAGTGAATAAATCTTTAAAAACTTAGAGAATCATATCCGTTTGTATTCTGGGCCTTTATTTTCATGGCGTACATCTAGCTCCTGNTGAGGACTCAGGGTCTTGGGGGCCTGAGTTCATGTCTGCTGCAATATTGATATTTCTTTTGGTCATCTTTCACCGACTATAAAATAATTTCCATCGTTTTATTTGTTCTCTGTGTGCGTGTGTTGTACTTGTTCATGTTTGTGTTTGTGCATGTGCGTGCGTGTGTGTGTGTGTGTGTGTGTGTAGGTGCATGCAAACATGTGTCTTTGCATATAGAGGCCAGAGGTTGAAATATGTTGCTCACAAACTTCTTTTTTGAGACATGGTCTCTCACTGAACCTGGAGCTCAGCATTTTGGCCAGACTGCTNGCCAGCATGTTCCAGAGATACCTGTGTTTCCGTCTCTCCAGAAAAGGGATTATAGTAGCGTCTGCCATGCCTGTCTTTTTTATATCAGTGCTTATCACGTCCATCTGCTTGTGCAGTAAGTCCTTCACCGATGGAGCCATCTCTCCAGCCACCATTGGTTTTCTTTTGTTTTTAAAGTGAAAATCACACCCTTGTGTGTTTCCTTATGTGCTGCAGTCTAGGAGGGAGAGCACATGAGTTGACAGGGACATTTCTGTTCTGTTGTAATCATGGCAGTCTCTGTCTCTGACCTTGCTTCTTCCCTGTCTGTGCACTGCGACGCAAGGATGATAGAGTGCTGTAATACATAAATAAGGCTTTGGGGCATTAATAAGGAAATACAGTTTTGAAACCTAGGAAGACATCAGGAATGTATAAAGGCAATAATTACTATCTTCATCTTCCAAAACAGAGCCAAGAGCTAGAGGTGAGGCATCAAAAGTCAGAGTACTGAGTGGCCGTATCCACGCCTAGCCACGGCTCTGCCAACGTTCTCACTCACCATTTTAATCCTGTTTTTCTGTTGCACTCGGTCATAATATTCATGGATATCTGCTCTTGGCTCTAGCAAATTAAAAGTTATAAGTTTGAGGTTGTTGGGAATGGTACCCAGTAATAGTGGGAAATGACAGGATGACCTAACAGACAGTGAGAAGGAGACCAGATGATGGTAGAAGAGTAAGCGATACCAAAGACATGTCAGCAGAGGCCTTTTATTAGAATTGGTATAGATCCTTGCCTTAGGTGCCAATCACTATTATTCATAAGTTTTATTTCTAGTTTTCTGGAGGATTTTAATTTGTACTCAACATGGTTTTAAAAAAACCACAACAAAGTCAGATGTATTACATGTAGATTTCTAGTTCACAAACTCTTAATATACAAAGTTCTGGCTTAAAAGGGAAACGTCATTATCCAAAAAGCCCAGCCCTCCGTGCTGACCCCCACTGTGGTTGTAGTATTACTTTGAGATGTAACTTCAAAAATATGCATAAATTTCTCATGTGTTTTTTTGGGGGATGTTTTTGCATGCAGTTTCTACATCTGTTTCAGTGTGCATATGTTTTTAGTGGCATTGGCTAACAATGCTTGGTTTTGTTCTCCTGATCTGTATTTCCTCTCCTGCTCTCTACCATCTGGGGTGCTTTTCCTCACGCGGCATTTAGAAATAGGATGGTGCTCAGTGGGTTGTTTCCACACACATGGCCTGGTTGGGTTCACATCTACCCATTCACCGTTAGCTGTCATCCTCATAGGTCTGTGGAAGTGGTGAGCTCTTCCATGCCCAGCCAACCTGAGCCAGTTTCACAACTGTGTGAATTTGACACTAGAGTGAATGTAGCTGAGTATGAAGCAAATGGCTATAGACAGGTGACATGCTATTTGCACTTAATGTGTGTATTCCAGTCTGTTACCCCAACATAGCTGGAGATGTAAGAGAAGCCACCGTCACATCTTAACGTGCATTTATTTTATATTTAATGCATGTTGTTATATCTAATAATAGTATTGATATTAGGAAAAATGTCACTTGCATGTTTTAATAGTTATATGTTTTTCTTAATTGTTAAAAAATGTGAATTTAAAATTTACATTATATACAAGGCTCCACCCCTAGCTGAGGAATGATTGGCAGTTGATGGAAACTGGTGAAAGATAGACATCTTTGTTTTAGGGTAAGGCTACTGGTATGTTGCCCATGTTCCAGCAGATGACTTCACACCATACACATAGAGGCAGAACTAACTGGACATGATAGATTATTTTTAAAAGGAGGAAAAAAGAGAACATGAAATTGGGGTAGGGTATGGTAAGAGGGGGGGTCTAGGGGAGTAGATCAGGGAAATGGGGAATAGATATGAGTATGATACATTGTATACATTTATGAAACTTTCTGAGAATAAATAAATACACAGTATAAATTTGTATATAGTCACATGCAAATATAACATTTATCTGTTTAGATTTAGCATAAGTGATATAAATGAAGTCCAAATTTTAACATCTTTAGCAGTTTATTTCTTATGTAAATAACCAACCAAAATATCTGATCTCTGGTAAGCCGGATGGGGTTGTTACAGTAATGCCCTAGGTACAAAAGTCAAAGGGAGCAGATAGACCACTGCTCCCTGTGGCTGTTTTACGTCTAGTACTCAGGAGGAGACTGAAGTAATGAAGAAAAATAACATTTGTACTTATGTCCTAGAGAATGTCATGAGAACTATTTATTACTCATGAAAGAAATTAAATTACTTAACAAAGGTGAATTATTAACTTTATTAGGAATTTAACTTGGGAGCGGTTTTCCTAGGGAGACTGACCGGAGTAAGAATGCAGGCACTTTAATGAAGAAGGACGCTCAAGTGACTTGAAATAAGCATGCGGACCTATTTCCACAGGAGCAGGTGTTTCTATGCTTCATAGAAAGACAATAGTTGGNCTGGAGAGATGGCTCAGAGGTTAAGAGCACTNACTGTTCTTCCAGAGGTCCTGAGTTCAATTCCCAGCAACCACATGGTGGCTCACAACCATCTGTAATGAGATCTGGTGCCCTCTTCTGTATACATAATAAATAAATAAATCTTAAAAAAAAAAGAAAGACAATAGTTTTTTAAAAAAAGACATGTTATCAATACAGTCTTGCAGTCAGTAGGGAAATATGGTTTCTTTGAGAGAACAACATGGGGAGAAAAGAGATCTCTTGCTTTTTATGTATGCATTAGAGATGATAGTGAAAGCCAAACTGAGGAGAATTCACTGCCATGCTCCAGGAAGATCTCCACAGAACTGTCATTGCAGTGACTCATGGAGTAGAGAGGAGGTGATGGGGNAAAGTTCCTATTCCTTCTTATAATAAACACTTTTTCTGTTTGAAGCTTTGCAGTTTAGGAGGTCCACGATCATACACACTCGTATACATATATATATCCACGGCCTTCCAGTAAGTTACAAAGCAACACAAGTTGGGTGGAGACCTGTTTTACCTGCTCTGCACACACCCATGGCTAGCTGGGTAGCAGGAGGCATTTTTATGCTTGAAATGAAGACTTTGGTTTTCATCTGGAAGCTGTGTTATTTCAGAGGAAGTATTTTTACTTATGACAGACTTATGGGGAAATGCCATCGCTTTTAAATACCCAGATAACTTGATGTTATTGCCTATGTATCCAAAAGCAGCAATGATGTATATTTATTGTCCTGACGATGTATGTGAGGCACACTTCTGGGCCTGCATCCCTGAGGCGCAGGCCCTTCCTGCTATTTGCTGCAGTTTTAAGGAAGACAGTTAAAAAGCTTTATCAAATTGATCTTCAGTTGGGAGATCATTAATGAACTGGCCTTCTTCACTGACAGACCACTCAAGGCCACAGATAGCATGTGACTTCCTTTCTATGGCAGTAACTCATTTGAAACATTTACCAAAAACCTTAATGCATACAGAAGATGCTAAACTATTTTTAAGTGATGGGTCCTTTTTATGGCTGTGATAAAACCATGCCTCTTCTTGTCGTATGCCAAAGAGAAGCATGTGATTCTGCTCATGCTTCAGAATCTTGGCTTGTGCAAGGTGGAGGAAGGGCAAGAGTTGGCTCGTAATAATAGGATGAGCCTGAGAGAGCACAGCTTCCTATGAGAAAGTGCTGTAGAGTCACTGATTAGCTGAGGATATTATGTCAATTACTAAGTTAAAAGACCTTCATGTCTAAAACGTTGGTATTATATTGCTCAAGAAGCCTGTTGTTGGGGATGGTGAGATGGCTTGGTCTGCTGTACAGGCATGAAGACCTGAGTTTGATTTTCAAAGCTCATGTAAAATGTTGGCCATAATGCCATATGCTCGTGATGCCAGTAGTGGGAAGGCAGAGACAGGNACTAGCCAGCTAGCCTAGCCAAATCAGTGAGCTACAGGCCAGTGGGAGATCCTGTCTCAAAATAAAATCAAGGCGAATGACACCTAAGGAATAGTACACAAGGTTGACCTCTGACCTCCAGACACACACTCATTCACATACACTCACTCACGCATCCACACACACAAGAGCATGCACACATATGCACATGGAACGTAGTTTGGTGCTAGGACTATTGTTACCTGAAGATCCATTAGCAAATTTTTGGTTGGTCCCTGGCATGTTTCTGTGTGACTTGGTATCTCTGTTTGGGATGCATCGTATCAGCAATCCTGGTCTCCACTGCAACCTATGTGTCCACGTGCACTCAAATGACACTCCTACTTTAGTCAGTGTCAGGCATGTTCATTTGGGACCAGGTCTTCCTCCCCGTCCTTCCTGTGGCCTTGGGTCCATCACCTGCCTCTGTTTCTTACTCTGTAAGAGGGCAAAGTTGTGAGCAGTGAGAAATGAGAGAATTTGGCACTGATAGCGGTGCAGCCTTCTGGGAACTGAGACTACAGGCGTGTGCCCTACAATGTACACCTGTAATTTCCCAAGGTTTTGGTCAGTGTCCCTTTTTTGATTGTGTAAAATGTCCCAGGTTCTGTGTGAGCCCTGTGTGAGGCCACTTGGGCTTCACACTGGCTCTGTGTTCTGTTGGCTGCTGTCATTGGCTCCTTGGCGCTGGCTTGGCTTCCTAGGCACAGTCCTGAATGTGAATAAGTGAATGAATGAAAGAAGGAGAAACACAGGAACAGCCTGATGAGTCCTTTCTGTGTCCCCATCTGGCTTCATAGCCTANTCCTCATGTTCCCTTGGCCATTGTCCGCTAGTGAATAAATTCACTGCAACAGCAAACTTGTACGTGTATTGTCACAGACAAGACAGGAGTCCACTCTGCTTTCCGTTTCCCTGTCATTTGACCTGTCACTCCAGGAAAATGCTTGTAGCATTTTTTGACTCATGTCACGGAGGTTGAGGGCATCCTTCCCATATCCCTCATCTAAGTTCTGTGAAAGAAAAGGCTGCATTTTCTTCTTACACCCCAAGCAGAAGGGGCCTGGGGTCAAGTAGGTGAAAGTCAGGCCATAGGTGTGCTAAGCAGACTGAGTGTCTGTCCAGCTGTGTACCATTTCTCTTTCCTTCCTCTTTTGCCTTTCTCTGCTTCCTTTCTGAGTTGGAGAGATGCAGGTAGCTGTCGGCGCACTGTCCAGCAATGTTGGTGGAGGATGTTACTGGGGAAGGAGGGCCACTTCCCTGCTTCCTCACTGTGATCTTCTAGGAACACATGGCCAGAGGGCACCTTCACCTGTCATTGATCTGAAGCAGTCCTCTAGCTGAGTGCTCAGGTCCCAGCTGCAGCCTGCAGTCCTGATGCACGATGTGTCAGGAGAAACTCGAACTTCCCCAGCTTAAAGGGACCCAAGGGAGGGAGCTCCTGCAGTTTTTATGACACCTCTCTCTCCATGGAAGAGGGATGAGGCCCTGAAGCCCAGTGGTGGTGGGAAGTGCACCCTTTCTCCTGGCCGTTTCTCATTCTGGGTCTGATGTTTCTCCTCCATGACACCTTACTCTTCAGCCAGCTTCAGCAGCTGTTTCATGAGGGACCCGGGCTAGCTGAGCCACAACCAGCCTGATCACTTGGGCATAAGGAGGATAAAGGGTTGAGTCAATCAGCATGGGATGCTGTAGGAACAGCCTTGGTCTTGAGTGGTAGACGATGCTCTACTGCTCACAGAACACATCCATTTCTATGTCCGTTCCCAGAGAGGGACGAGATGGACATGTATGTACCACCTGTGATGCTGCTGATTCCTATATCAAGGTGAGGGACAGGGCAGCTTAACGCATGCTGGCTCCTGAAGGCTTGGTGGAAGGGTATGATATCACATCTACCCATCCTTTAGTGCCAGTGTCCAATCTCAAGGAAGCAAAGAAGTACAAATTGTACCGTCCACTCAGAAGGGAAGACACCCTAATGCCTACGTCACAGCCGAGTAGAGAGAGGAAAGGAAAGGAGACAGAGAAAAATGTGGCCCACAAACAAGAAACTCTTGAGAGACTAGCCAATCCCATCCGCTGCCAGAGAGAGTCCAGGCATACTTGGTTGTCACACGCCCATGGCTTTCTACAGTAAGTCTTGTAAAGGACAAGAGTCATCTCCAGAAATTGTTCTTTTTTCTCAGCGTTGTGCTGCCTGAACGGTGAATCTGTTGTGTTCCAGGAAAAGTATGTTTAGAATGCAGTTTTGTTAACTGTTACTAGATTGTCACCTGTGGTCAAAGCTCTTTTAAAAACAAATAAAGGGCTGGCATCATTTGTCAGGTGCATCATCTGTCAAGCTAACATTATTTCTGTAGTAAAAATNAGGTTCAACTTTTAATCTCTGACTTCGGCACGTGAGCAGACTCCACCTGCATTTCTGCCCTTGTTGCTGCTGTTTTAATAATCTTTGGACTTCTTTGTTCTTAAAATGAGACACACTTTCATTTTGTGGGAAATAGCAGTATGAGTGAGTTACCAATAGTCAGTGCAGCCTGTGATACCACACTGTGGATTTTAGAAGTACCTTTCTTGTGAGCAGATATTACCANGCCTAACCCTTAACACAATTAAATTAATTTAAATATGTGTTTATCAGTTAAGGAAATGGCTCGCTTTAGTAATGGTGCCAGGAGAAAATAGCCGTGTCCAATATGTCTGTGTTTCTTCTTTCCATCCTGGCAATTAGGCCATAGAGATTTTGGTTTCTGTTAGTCTTGGTGTAGGTATCAACATTTTATACAGATACAATAACTCAGTGTGAAGGAAGAGCAGGGTTTTCCTGAGCCGATTTACATATGCATGCCGGACCCAGCTATGCTGCTCTCGTGGCATTGAGGAAAACAAAATGACCTTTTAACCAAGTTTTTTGATCCCGTGTTTTGTACATGGAGGGGAGCAGTCTGCAGAAGAAAAGGGAGGCTGCAGTTGTTGATTTATACCCTGACTCTAGCAGCAGTCTGGAATCTGGGGTGCTTTTGAGCTGTGACTGTGTATTGCTCAAGGCTACTGTAGTTATACGACGTTAAATTCCATTGTCAGCCCCTTAAGTCTGACCAGGGAAGAATAGCCAAAGTATCCTTTGTGTTTCTTCTCCTATGAAACACAGGGTTTCATAGACCGGTGAGCCTGCTTCCCAAGGTTAGGCCATGCCACTCATTCATAGAGTTACAGTGTCATCCTTACAGAGGTATGTTAAAAATTTACCTCACTAGTTATACACTTAACGTCCCTGGGTTTTGATATGATGTTTTTTTTTTTTTTTTCCCCCAAAAGAAATTGAAAACAAAATGTCATCCAGTAAATATGTGTGTGAATAGCAAATATCTGAAATGGATAGTTTACCCTTAACAGGAACAGTAAAACACACGACAGAGGCTTTCAGCTGGCTTCTATCAAAATAATTATCTTAGCAATTATCTCTGCTGTTCAGTTAACTTTTGCATTCGGATGGTGTTTCTCTGCTTTGTGTTCATCAGCCTCATGCTCAGAGTCTCCCAGGAGCTATTACACTGGCAGATTTTTTTTTTCTTTTAGTGTAGAGGGAAGGAGAAGAAAGGGGAAGGGGTGACTTAAGAGGATTGCACTCTGATACATAGGTAGTTAGCAAATTATCCCAAGATCAAGGTGGCAGCCTGAGGTGTCTCTTCGGCAGGGCCTTCCAAAGGCTCATTAGAGCCACAGCAACCTGCCCCACGGTCAACGATGGCAGCATTTCTGAGGGGTGGAACCCCATGGACATAAATCAGAATAAGATGTATGCTTAGTGTCCTGTAAGAAAGTTCCATTTTTAAACTTTAGGTGTGTATCTGTTGTTTTCTTTTTACTTCTTTAAAATAGAGGGGAAGGGGATTTCTAGCTACAAACTCTTTAGGTATGTCTCTCTCTCTCTCTCTCTTTCTCTCTCTCTCTCTCTCTCTCTGTGTGTGTGTGTGTGTGTGTGTGCATACATATATGTGGAGGTCAGAGATCAGCCCTGAGTGTTGTTCCTAGGGCATTGTTAACCTTGCTTTTTGAGACACTGGGATTTTGCTGCTCTGTGGTTGGGACAAGCTGACTGGCCATGTCCTGGCCACTGAGTCCCATGGATCTGCTTGTCTCCATGTCTTTCTCCCAGCACTGGGATTACAAGTGAGCACCACCGTGTCTGCCTCTTTCACCCGGGTCCAAATCCTTGTAAGGAAAACACTGGATTGAACGATCTCTCCAGCCGCATCTCTCGTTCTGTGTCGTATCTAGTCAAAGATGTACAGACATGGCAAAGCACTTCCTACTTCTGCTGCTTCTCATTTTTTCAGAAAATTTCAGCACATAGGAGAAGTATTAAAGATTTGTTTTCTACTTATATGGGTACATTAAATATACCACTGTTTTAGAATAATTTAATGGAGTGATTTTTACATGGGGAATGTGTTTGCATCTTGGACCATGGTAGTGATGTTTTGAAAGGATGCCTAGGTTGACCCCCTTCAACTTTTCACCTGGGACTTTAAAGCAGCTTTTTTCTTTCTTTCTTTCTGTCTTTCTCTCTCTCTCTCTCT
>LZPO01075895.1:220860-229848 GCA_001675575.1 Neotoma lepida
TATTTTGAACTCAAGACTCTTGCTGTTGTTGATAGAAAATGGTGCTTAGTGGCAACATGGCTGTATCAGGAGCCTGGATTGGGAACAGGTTCCTGGGGAGAGGCCTCTGCATATTCCTGACTGTGAGGAACTCCTCACTTACGTTCTGTTTCTCAGCTTCCTCACCTGGAAATAGGCAGAGTGATTATAGGATTGTGATTTCAAGACAGGGAGAGGTACTGAGGAGTGCTTGGTGCTGCGCCTGGTCCAGAGTGTAAGCTCATGAAGAGTCCTCTGCCACGCCTCAGTGATCTTCCCGTGCCAGATGGTGAGATGCTCTGTGGGCATGCAGTGCTAACCCCAGAACAAGTCAGTTGTTTCCTTCAAGCTGATACTGTAGTCTTCATTCTCCAAATAAGCTACTTCTGTAGTGAGGAAATCCTCATCTCAAAGGGAATTCTTTTCCATCGAGATATTGTGTTTTGTTTCTGTTTGACATTGGGTTTTGCTGTTGCCACTGGGGAGCAAATACCAGTGCTGACGGTAGTGGGCTTCCCTCTCCTTCTAGAGAGGTCTCTCTCTCTCTCTCTCTCTCTCTCTCTCTCTCTCTCTCTCTCTCTCTGTGTGTGTGTGTGTGTGTGTGTGTGTGTGTGTGTGTGTGTGTGTGTTTGCATGTGTGAGGTTTTGTTTCAGCCAATCCTGTAGGTAGTTGAGATCCATTAGCCTTGTCTGTCCTCTGTCCTGCCCCTCACTTGGCTTTGCTGTCTTGTGCTTTGGACCCCACTCCTGCGCTGTTGTTTAGATTCTTGGAGTCTACATTTCCTTTCTTTCTCCCAGTGAATATCATCTTGTATTCTCATCATTGATTTAAGCGAACTCAGCGTTTCCTTCCAGTGGTTTCCTGGGCAGAACCAAGGGAGGCAACGGGAGAGACAGAGGGAAGCCTAAGAATTAGTTGAGATGTGGTGGTGGGGGGATCAGCTGGTCTTAGGAGGACCGAATGTAATTTGTCAGTTTCTTACTCTCCACAAATGAAGCTTTTTCTGTTTAGGCTCTTCGCCTAGAAACCCTGTTGCCTCCACCTTGAACATTTTGAAGCATATTGCCTCTAGCTGGCGTCTGGACTTGCTCAGCAGGGAAATGTCCTGAGACTAGGAATTGGCGTTNAACACAGAAAATTTAAATTCAAGTCCCGACTAGTTTGTGGGCANGGAGTGTCATTCTGACCAAGAGTTTGGGTGTCCAGGAAGAATGTTCTGAGCCTGGACTGTGGCTTCTTGTGCCCTCTTATCCTTTGGGGAGCTTTCCCTCCTTCGCTCACAGAGGCAAATGAAGTGAAATCCACTCACCTGCCGACTTACCTCCTTGGGCGCCCCAGGCATCCTGGGCCTGCAGACTTCCCATCGGAGCATGCTCAATAATGCAGCAAGACTTTGCTCCGGCACAGTGTCACCTGTCGAGGTGAGTTATGCCGGTGCCTATCTGAAGTGACAGCCATCTTTGAGTACCAGGGGCTCCAACCGACTTCCCTTTCATCATTCCCTGGGGAAGGGAACATTTCGACAAGGTGTTTCCCCTTCCAAGTTCTTTCTTCCTGTTCCTCCCTCCTTCCCTCACCCTCACTCCCCTCCCCACTCTCCCAACACACCTGATCAAAACATTAGCCCTGACAAAGGTTTCTCTCTCCAAATTAAATGAGTCCAAACAGCCTGGGAATTTTCACACAGAAAGTGCAAAGTTAATGAATCCGGTAGCAGAGCNCACATGATGGAGTCAGATAATGTGATCCAGCCGCCTTCCTGCTCCTTACACTCCCGTAAAGGATGTACGGAAGTTAGTTATATGGCGTGATTCTAACATCTGTCCTACCCCATAATGGCAATTTGTATAAGTAATGGAAACAGGTTAAATACTTCCATTCTAATGTTGCCGGCAGGGATGAAGATGAACATTTCAATGAAATCATCCGACAGAGAGGAAAGGGGAGGGGGTCCAGACGGATTCATCTCCACTCCCTTTGGTGATGGGAGCCTAATGAGAATGCTGGGATGGATAGTTTATCAGATGGAACAGGAAGAGCCAGTGAGTCTCTGAGATAGAATCGCTGTAGAACTGCACAGGCACCTCAGTCTCTCTGGCAGACCCCTGCTAATAACATGCTCTTTTCACTGCGAGGGAGCCTGGGAGGGAGAAGGTGGGGGGCCCTACATTTGTGTGTTCCTCTAATGGGGTATGGCGAGGGTCATCTCCAGCTGCAGAAGCCACCAGGGTGACCCTCCTTGGTGGTGGAGGGTCCTGTCCGAGATGTAAAGGGAGGAAGAGCACTGCTGCCGTCCCCCTGGTTTCCTTGTTAATTATAAATAATCCACGTTTGGAACGGCTATTCCTTTGCCGGTAAAATCAACGTGTTTCCGGGAGTTGCTCCTATGAAGAGGCATTTTATGTGCATGGCTGGTGCTACTTGGGAATATTTCTAAATTGGAACCTAGCTCTTAGCCGCCACAGCCACTCTATAAAACCCCCGTACCTCTAGAGCAGCAGCAGGCTGCTGGCTGCTAGCAAGGACGTTCAGGTGTGCCCAGGAGCCTGTGGCTGTGTAAATTTAGCACTTGAATGTGGAGAATCTGACAGATTCTCCTGCTGAAATGCTCTGTCCAGAATCGCTACTGCCTCCTACCCAGACTGTATTGCTTGACATCCACATGGGTAAAAAGGAGAAACCCTCAGGAATGGGGAAATGGCTTAGTACATAAAGCACCCGGCTCANTGGGCAGGTGTGCCTGGAATCCCAGCAAACTCTGGAAGCTGAGACAGGAGATCCTTGGGGCAAGCTGGCTACCTAGACTAGCAAAATCAGCAAGCCCTGGATTTAGCAANAGAATCTGTCTCAATAAATGCAGTGAAGAGCAAGTGAGAAAGACACTTCTGGCTTTCACTAACGTGCACATGTTATATGTGTGCCTATATACATGAGCACACTACTACATATGTGCACTTTACATACAAATACAGCACACACACACACACACACACACACACACACACACACACACGAGGAAGTGAAAATATTTGGTTAGCCAGGCTCTTGTACTGTACTGAAGAGCGGTATGTGAAAGATTCCAACCACCCACATTTGGAGCATTCTTTCCTTGAGAATGCTCCCCACTTTTCACCAGACGCTTCCTGTCAGAGAGCATAGCCACAGGTGTGTGTTACTCTGTCCTGTTGCAGGGTGCTGGGGGCAACCAGCTTGGAACCTCTTNATTTTTCCCAGTGGATCCCACGCTGGCTCTTCGAAAGCAGAGCGTGTTCCGGGAAGCCTTTCTTCTATTGTTGCTCCGGCTTGTTGAGACGAGCACCCACACTTTTGTGCATCTCTCCGAGGAGGAACAATGCTGATGATGAGGCAGAATTCTGGGAGCATTCGCCTCTGATGGAATACAAAACAGGGTGGCTCAGGAACGCACCTTTACTTTGTGCATAATCAGGGTGCAGATTAAGATGCAGGTTTGGGGGGCAGGGTACAGACCTGATTGCTCAGAGCCATTGTTATTAAGGCTCAAGGGAATTCAGAACTTTACTACATTTAGCCATTAAAAACACAAATACAGCTGTCACTTCTCACTCTCCTTAAAAATGACTGTTGACAAGAGCGAGCTGTGTTTTCTTTAAGAGAAACAAAGATGTTTTAAACAATGTTGCGCTGCGGATTGAGAAATATAGTTTTTATCCAATTTGCCAAAGATACAATGTTTGCGCCTCATTATATAGTTAGGATTTGAAATGAAAATATTTTTTCAGACAATATGTGTGTATTTACGTTGTAAACCATCAGGGCACACATGGTTGGTGTCACATTAAGCTGTAACAGGGCTGTATACATTGCCTTCTGTCCACTCGTATTTGAAACGCACAGAATCTAATGTGGTTCAGGATGACAGCGCATCTTTAGGGACACATTGGCATCCAGAAGGCACATTTTATGACAAGAAATATTAACAAGATTTAATTTTTNAAAAAGTGGAGTCTGATTGTAGATTCCTGAAAGGTGGGGATGAGAAGTTTTTCAGGTTTGCACACACGAGCACACACCTGTGTACATGCTCATGTTCAGGCCTGTAGGCTTTTCTGTGCCGCTGGTCCGTATTTGTTCTTGTGGCCTGTGAGACAGCTCCCTGTGCCACTACCCCCGCCCCCCAGCAGGACATACTGTATGTGTCCACACTGTCACGATTGGCACCACCGTGCTAGGCTCAGGAAGGGCGGGGGAGTGCTGGCAAAGCTGTTTTGACACAAAAAGAAATAGCAGAAATGATGATTCGGAGTCTTTGTTTTAGTTGATGGGGAAAATGTCATTTATTTCTGTAAGTAATTGTGAAAGGAGAATTTTATACTGCAGTTACCAATTCCTGGCTGCTCATTCATCAGATTTTCATGTTGGGGGTGGGGAGGGCAGGGGTGTGTGGATGGTGCTGGGGAGGGGGGGGTTCCTGGAAAAATGCAATGAGGGGGTGACTTTCCTGGGGTTCATAAGACTCTTTCTTTAAAAACCTGTTAGGCCAAAAATTATATCCATTCACTGTGTGAAGTATTTTGTTCTCACAGGTTTATCTAGAAATAGCGATCTCTACAAATATCACACTGTATTCCAGTACATTTGTACACATGGAAATGAAAGATTTTTGGAAAATTGTAGCCTATATAAAACAAAAGATTTTTAGAAATGTCACGTGTAGTGAAAACAAAGGATGGTGATAAATAATCCTGCACCTGAATTAGAAAGTTCTCTCCTCCCCCTGTAAAAAAATCTTTTAAGAAAGCATTTTTGAAAGCAATTATGAGGATTCACTGATAATAGTAAAAATAAGCCCCATTATTCTGATAAAATTACATTCTCTGTCATGATAGGACAGATAAAATTCAGTTCAGACACCAGGATTGTTATTAGAGAGACTGAAGGGAAGTCTAGTGCTGTGGGACCTTGTGCATAGTAGTTCCTGACCAGGTATAGAAACCATCGTGGGCTACATTGGCTCATGGTTCATCATGTTCATAGGAAATTGGTGTCTGCCCATGGCATACTTAAAGACACAAAGGTACCCTAGCATGGTGCCCACACTGGCTCCTCAGTGTCCTGTTACCAGCTCNCATCAGTACGAGCGACATTCTCTAACCAGCATGTCTTAGAAGATAAGACACTTGACTTTATGAAGGAGACTTAATTCTAGANGTGTGTTGTGGTTTCAGGGGTCATGAAGCCTGGGCTCCTTTTCCCTCCCTCTCTCAAGTCTCAAGACCCCCAGCTGAGGCCCTCGGAAGGAACTTTATAGAAGATGTAATCTCTGGGTTGCCTTGTGGCAGGGAGCAAGGGTGGTTGTAGGTCTGGAGGCGTTCCTTACAGGCTTTTCATGTTGGTTGAGGTGTAAGTCAGGAAAAGGTCCTGGTCTTGAATCATGTTTCTTCTGTCTGTCAGGGAAGTCTCACCTGTCGATTAAAGCCCACTGTTTTCAGGGTGCCAGACNCTACCAGGCGGGGGCCCCTGGCTCTGGGGGTGACTTGCTAATTAATACTGGGTGAATAGACCTAGACCCTTCCTCTGTCTTAGGATGGAGGGGGGGTCTGTCCTTTCTGACTTGGGGTATCGACTGAGAATAGATCTTTCGCTGGTGCTTGGCTTTGGATTCACACATCTTGAGTGAGACTTGATCTTGTAGAACCAGGGAATGTTCCATTGTATACCTGTATGCATGCAGCTGTTGAAGAAACCTGACATTGTCCTCCAGTGCTTAGGAGAGCCATCACCTCCCACCCCGCTCTAACTTCCCTCTGGCCTTTCCAAGTTTCTCCTGCACTGTTTCTTCCTCTTCTTCTTCCTGACACCATGAAGCATCTTGGGAAGCTTTTCATCGTTTTGTGTGCGATCTCTGCCACCGTTCTTGTAAAATGGTGTTGTAACCTGCAGTCCGTGTGAGACAGAAGATTAGTATCTGCTTTGCTTATGGGCAGACTGGGAAGGGTCTTGGAATGNGCTTCCTTATTTCTAAGCTAATTTTAAATTGAATTCTGGGGCAGCGAGAGAAAACAGAAATTGTATTTATTTTAGGGCAGTTACCTATGGATTCCTAATTAAAATTGGAATCGAGGGGAGGTCATTTTTATTTACCGACCCTGCAGGTCTTAAAGATGGCTTCTANTGGGGCTTAGGTAAAGAAAGACTTCCATTGCAAGTCAAATGCATCAGCAAAACAGTGCGTTAACAATCGCTACCAGCAACTAAAATTTGCAAAAGTGATAGAAACATATTTGTCCCTATCACATCAGAGCAGAAGTGGCCTTTCAGCCTTGCTTGGCAGGGTGTCAGCTTTCCTGTGAGAAATCAGAACCATGCTAGCAAATTAATGTATATCTTGCTTGCATTTTTATGTTCTTTTCAGGCTGGGAAGGGATGTCTTGTGCCTGTATCTGCTTTCTCTGCACTTTTTTCCCCTGATAGATTCGGACTCTCATCAAAACCACCTGCTCTCTCCATGGCAAAGGTGAAGTTACTTTACACGTGATCAATTATAAATTTGGAAGAAGTTGTGTTTTGCAAGATTCTAGGATGAACTGAAGCCACACATCCATCCTTTAGGTGTGTGTGAGCCTCTTTTGTGAATTGGTCCCTTGGAGTAAATGTATTTTGATATAACGGCCATCTGTTCATGAGTATCATGTTTGCCAGTAAGAAAAAAAAAAGTTTGGTGTAGATAAACATGCAATTTGGTCTGATTATAGTTTCACCAGGTGGCAATACAATAGCAAAGTTGGTGTTCACTGTAAGGGCAGTCACCAAGCAGGACTAAAGACCGGGGGTTTTTATTTGATACTTTTAAACATCCACTTTCCTCTCTCTGTGACACAGCTGACTCTGACACAGGGGCTAATGAGGAAAACAGAGCATGAGTGGAAAGAATCCCCAAGCTTTCACCCATGTGGATTGCCCCTCCCCTTGGGAGGTTCCTGGGAGCAGCTCTCATACCTACTGTGGGCTTCCTGCCTTTCTTCCCCGATGCTATGGAACATTCTTAAAGTTGGGGAAGCTGATGAAAGGCACATGAAAAGAGACCCCAGATANTTTACTGGGTTACACGTCACACCNGGTATCAGGACACTGTCTATACTGGGTCAGCTTCCATGGGGACAGACCGATTGTCTTTGTCTTCCTGTTGTCCCTGGGGTAGTTTGAGTGGCATATGACTGAGCTGGGGTGCCTTTCCACAGCAACACAAGAATATACCAGTGGGCATGTTTAGCATGTGTTGCTGTTTATTCTGTGTGCACACCTTCCGGGTGCAATGAAGAGGAGCAGGTGTCTTGGTGCCTTCCNGCCACTGTAGCAATATCACAGCCTGGGTAAGATAGAAACAATGAAAACTGAGTCTCTTCCAATTCAGAGGCCAGAAACCCAGATCTTTCTGTCATCTCTCTGTGTCCCCCTGTTGGGGAAGGGGCAAGGCAGCATTCTAGATCTTCCTTTATGAGGACACTAATCCTACTCACGTGGGCTCCACCCTTGTGACCTAATCACCTCCCAAAGTCCCTCCTAATCCCCTCACNCTGATGATTAGAATTCATAGGTGAATTCTCTTGGAACAGAAACATTCAAACCATAGCAACAGATAAACAGAGTTGGGCATAATGACCACCATGATTCCTATAACCTTAAAAGCTACTTCATTGCCATGGTTGCATTTTGGGAGGACTCAAGGTCCCAAGGAGTGAGTTTGTGTGTTAAGCTTACCCTGTCTACTAGAATTGACAGGCCTTGAGTCTGTCCTTCTTCCTTCCTCTCTTTGTGCCAGACTGATGTTAAAGGGAGGTAAGGTGGCTGTCCGTTAGGAGGGAACCACAGTGGTCATAGACCCAACAATACAAGTGCAATCAATACAAGTGCACCCTGTTTTTCTATATCCAGGCATCCAGGGAGCATCCTTTTCTTTGGATCACCCCCAAATCCTAGGGTCACTGGGTTGACCTGCTTTTGCATGACAGGTATTGCACTTTGGGCCCTTTGATGCATCCCTCCCTGACTGGGACAGGCCTGCTTTTGTGGCTATTAAAGTCAGGGTATGGGAAGCCCTTCTTGCTGTCAGCCTGCAGAATCCAGGCTAGGGAATTCTTTCATGGCCTTTATCCTGTGACATCGGCCATCCTTTTCTCTGTAGGTGCTGAACTTTGAAAGGGAATTCTGCAGGCTTTGGATTCTTAGGGTTCTTGCTGGGGATGCCAGAACTCTGTCTGTGTCTGGCATTTGGAAGTGGAGGTTCTCACAGCTGGAGCTGGGAGCTGGCTGGGTGCTCGGTNGCTACTTTGGAAGGTAGAAAGATCTGAAGGGTTGCCTTAAACTACTGGGCAAAGGTATCCAGTGGTATGGGCTGGAAGACAGATGCCTGTCCCCAGCCATCACTCAAGGATTTGTGCTTCCTCATGTGTCATAGTGAAAAAGTAACTAATTAAAAGTAGATACAGTACGCTAAAGAACATGGACAAAAGTGAAATAGCTGAGAAATAGAAGGTCTCCGGGTACAAGAAAATGGGAGAGCCTGGGATACAAGGGCAAACCTGAAGTCAGAGGTGAAGGCTGGAGTGAGCCTCACCAGCTAAAANCCAGAAGAGCAGGCGACCTGCTGCCTGTCTGGAAGTCTCTGCAGGTGTCTTCCAAGAGCGGCAGGGGAGGTGGATGAGGGCATGCTGGACGGCCCGGGGAGGGCCACAGTTGCTTGGCTCTGAACCCTCTGCAGCCCTGATTGGTTGGTCAACATTAAAGAAAAGTGAGAGTAGTGATGAACACAGCTTTCTGACATCCTCGCCCAATAGGAACAANTTATTCTCTGCTCCTGGGACCTGTTGGTGGCTACGCCCAGTGGGTGCTCAGGGAACGTTACATATGGCTAGCTGATTTCAGAAATGGCTTTCAGTAGCTAATGTGAATTGAATGGAAAACTTTGGAGAAGATTTTGAAAATATCAG
>LZPO01075895.1:230124-247733 GCA_001675575.1 Neotoma lepida
GGTATATGTATATACATGTGCTTGTTAAGGCTGGAGGTCAACCTCAGGTGTTGTTCCTAGGATCTGTCCACCTGATTAGGCTAATTAGGCGAGGTTGGCTGACAAGAGAGGCCAGGGATCCACCTGTCTCCTCCTTCCCAGTGCTGGGATTATAATGTGCTGTTTACACCTGGGGTCTGAGGACTGACCTTGGGTCTGAATTCTCATACTTGCGTGTCGAGCACTGTACTAACTGACTATGTCCTAGAACATGCTTTTTAATATTTGAATGGCATTTCCTTCTGGGAGCGGACTTCTGTTCCCTGGAGTATCCCTCACTATTGGAGACTTGGATTTTGGTAAATGTTCTGTGCAGTGATGCTGTGGGGAGGTCTTTGTGCATGGAACTGTTGCTTCATCTCACACCATCTTTAGGCTCCACACCCAAGACTTAAAGTTTTTGGACTAGAAGGTTTCAAATTTTAAAATCTCTCTCCTTTTTTGCCTTGGGTATTTGATATTCTCTTGGTTTTAACTGTCTGGTGCCTCATAGGCCTTAATCAAAAGCCATACAGGCCACTGGTTGATCACTGCTCCCCATGTTCCCTGGCATGGGTCATACAGCTGGAACCATTGTCTGTGCCTGACATGTGGGTTCTGAAAATAATAGAAGGCAGCCCAGGCTTGCCTTTCACTGGCAGCCTCTGTGAGGTGGGCGGANCTCCAGGCTGATGGTGGTCAGTGTAGGGGACATGGAAGGCTTTGGTGGTCATAGGTGCANGGACTTTTGAGGGTGAAGTCAGGGCCAGTCATCTAGACTGCAGTGGGACAGACTCAGGAGGCACAGAGCCAGCAAGGGTACACAGGGATGCCAGCACTGAGGTCTGTGGACCTTTGCTACTCCCAGGAGTATATGCAGGGCAGNAGAAACAGAAGCCACTTCCGTACAGGGGTTTCTGCAAGGTACATGAGCTACCAGATGAACCCTGGCCATCAAGGGCTCAGCTTCCATGGTGGNCCATTGCCCCCTTCCTTCTCTCTGACAAACTTACCCTGCTTTTTTCTGAGGATCAGGTGTGGTGCTTCTCTTCTACATCCANGCTCCAGAGAACTGGCGGTGGCGATGGGTATCGGGTGGAGGGGTGGTGGTTAGAGAAGGGGTCCTAGATTGGGGAGCCCTGGTCTTTGTGGTTCTCTTCCATGTCCCCATGCCACTGTCTGTTGTGCTGGCATTGTGGGAGTCTTCGTGATTTACATGTCAGCTCAGTCTAGGAGGCTCAGCTTGCAGACCTGGAGGAAGAAGAGTAGAAAAGGGCGTGGTCCCTGTGATTACACTTCTGCTTGGACCAAAGGGAAAACACACATGTAGGATGGCATAGGAAGAGGCTACCAATTCCAGATACCTGTGGTCTAGACTCCAGCCACTGCACATACCCTTCACCTTTTCCCCAAGCAGGACAGCCCAGCCCTGCTTCCTGTGAGGGACATGGACCTTAGGGGTGGGTCTCCACGTGGTATACTGGAACTGGATATCGTAAGCATTAGCTCTTGTGAGCCAAATGGAAATGTGGGTGAGTCTGGCCATCGTCNTAGAATGTNGCAGACCTTCCATTTTCTAGCAGGGCTATAGAATTATGTGGCGCACTCCCCCACAGTCGATGCTCATAGACAAAGCCGGAGGCCTCACAGTATTGGTTGTTTCTCACACTAGTGGTGCAGCATTAGCAGAACTGTGATTCCTGGTGCGTTAACGGACTGCTACTCCACACNGCTGAGGAGGGACCAGGGCCTGTATGTTCNGACTGCTCTGGGATTGTCCACAGAGGTGGGCTGAGGCTAGGTGTGGAGAGGTAGTGTGCACAGGTNTTCTGAAGGGCCTCAGGGTCTCCATGGGGTAGATTCAATGGTCTCTCACTGTGTGTGCNGATGTGTGTGCTTCTCTGTACGGGGTGATCATGCATGCNCTGCTATGTGTGCTCACACAGGCATGTCCTTCCATATGCTTGTGCATACATGTGGGGTGGTCGTACATGGGTTCACATGCGTGGTATAATCATGTATGTGCTATCATCTGTGTACTTGTAACAATANCGACTGTGAATATGCTGTCAAGTGTATGTAGGATCGATCGTGCATTCGCTGTCATGTGTTCTTGTATGTGCAGGAATGATAGTGCTGTTGTATTGTGTCTATTCTTACACATATGGTTAACTAAGCATGTGCCCTCATGTTTGTGGTTGCATGCATAGGATGACCATGCATGTAATTGTAATGCATGTGTTCATACAGATGGGGTGGCTATGCTTGTACTGTCGTATGCATGGTCATATATATATATATATATATATATATGTATATGTATATGTATATATATATGTAAAGTACATGTGTTGTCATGCATGAGCTCACACATACTATGTGACTGTGTATGCACTGTCATGTGTGTTTATGTATATAGGGGCAGTCATTCATGTCCTGTGAGTGCCTGTTCCTCCTCAGCCTGGAGCCTTTCATTTGCAGGTGTGGAAGCTTCCTGGTGCTTCACCCACCCCTGGCACATCCTCCCTTGGGGCACAGAGATCTTCTTTGTCCCTCTGTCACTCCTGTCTGGAAATGCTTGTGCTCTTTGCCACGTTCCCTTAGGACCTGGCTCTGATAATGTGATAATGAATGATCACGTTTAATGAGACTCCCTTCTCAGGTCACGTCAGTGCATTTTAATAGGGGCTTGCTGGAGAGTACCTCAACCTCGGATCTCCTACCTTTTCATGAAACGCTAGGTCACCTAGTTTTTCTGTCAGAGAAAGAAGGGCGGGGGGGAGAGAGAGAGAGAGAGAGAGAGAGAGAGAGAGAGAGAGAGAACACGCACATTGCTCAAGTAAGTTTAGGAGGTGGTAAAAATATGTCAGTAGCAAGATATGTCACATATCAAAGCGTTTAAAGTGATCTTAAGAATCAAGGTTTTGCCTGGCACCTTATGTGGCCTTCAGCCTGCAGTCTTGCAGTCAGCTGTAGGCCCGTGGCAGCCATTGGGGCCTATACTGCCGCCTTTCATAATTAAAAATTATTAAGATAAAA
Organism: Neotoma lepida; assembly: GCA_001675575.1. NCBI lineage: Eukaryota > Metazoa > Chordata > Mammalia > Rodentia > Cricetidae > Neotoma > Neotoma lepida. The sequence goes on from LZPO01075895.1 coordinate 233,182, forward strand.
TTTTCATAGCATCAAAGTGACCACTGTAACCATATTTCAAGGTATAGTTCAGTGGCATCCAGAACATTCTTGCTGCTGGGCTGCCACCCTCATCTCCAAACTAGACCTTTCCTCATCTTGCAAAAGTGAAACTGTAGCCATGAGACATCATTTTCCCATTGACCTCACCCCAACTCTGGCCCTGCCACCCACCACTGTCTTTCTGTGTCTATGAACCTGACTGCTGTACAGACCTTCCATGAGGGCACAAGGCAGTATTTGTCCTTTGTAAGTAGCCAATTTTCCTTTATGCGGTATCCTCAAGGCTCACCCATGTCTTCGCAGGGTCAGGGGGTCAGGGTTTTCCTTTCTAGGACTAGATGATGCTCTGTGGTGTGGATGACCACATCTGTCCACATGATGAATGTTTGCCTTATTTCTTCCTTTAGCTGTGTGTGTGATGCTGCTTTGGGTATTGGTCTGTGGCAGTGGCCTTGGTCACCCTCTGGCAGTCTTTCATAGGTAGTACTATGTTTTGTCCTAGATGTGATAAGCGTTTGTTTTTAGTGAAAACCATATTATTTTTACTGCTTGCCATGAATGTTTTTATTTATGGAAACCATAGAATATTGCCTGGGAAATATATTGTTCTAGAAAGAGAGCTGGACCCCTCCTGATTTCAACAAATTTGCCATATAGGGNGCTTGCAAGTCGAATGAGGATAGCACATGGGAGGAATCCCCCCGGGGCATTGGTGGGATTCCTTGCTTGTCCTCAGCTGCTCAACTGAACTATCTTTAAGAAGGGGGTGCTGGTTTGGTGATGTATGCTATGCCTGTAATGCTAGCATCTGGGAGCTGGAAGCNAGAGGATCAGGAGTTCAAAGCCAGCCTGGGCTACTTGAGACCCTATCTGAAAGGAAAGGAGAGAGGGAGGGAGGGAGGGAAGTAGGGAGGAAGAGAAGGAGAATAGGGAGAAAGGAAGTTAGAGAGAGCAGTGTGGAGGTTTAGGCTTCTGTGCTGAGAAGTCCTGCGCTTTGTGGGGGATGGTCTCAGTGTAGCCTTACTCCTGGCCTGCTGTGGTCCAGTGGGCAGGCACATGGAGTTGACGTTGAGGTGGCCTTGTAGTCTGGAAGCCTGGCTGAAAAACATCTTTTTAAAGATCACCTAACTGCTGGGGAGGCTGCGTCCTTGAAGATGATTTACTCCTTCTAACCGTGCTTCATTTTTCTCTCCTAGCTTATGTTCCCGAGGAAGAACTGAAGGCAGCCGAAATAGATGAGGAACACGTGGAGGATGGTGGGCTGCCTTTGGACATTCAGGAGAGCGAATTCGTGTGCAATGAAGAGACAGAGATCAAAGAGGCCCAGAGCTATCAGAATTCCCCAGTCAGCACTGCCACCAATCAAGATGCCGGCTACGGATCGCCCTTCAGCGAGAGCAGTGACCAGCTGGCCCATTTCAAAAGCTCCTCCTCCAGAGACGAGAAGGAGGAGCCACAGTGTCCAGATAATGTCTCCTACCCCCAGGACAGCTTGGCACAAATCAAAGCTGTGTATGCAAACTTATTCTCAGAGTCCTGCTGGTCTAGCCTAGCTTTGGATTTAAAGAAGTCCAGTTCGACCACCAGCAACAATGATGCCAGCCAGAAGGAGAGCTCCACACCTACCCCCACACCCCCTACCAGTACCGCCAGCACCGCCTGTACCACAGCCACCACGGCCATTACCAGCTGCAGCACCAGCACCAGCCACAACAGCACCACCAGTAACAGCAGCAGCTCCGGGTATGACTGGCACCAAGCCGCCCTGGCCAAGACACTGCAGCAGACCTCATCGTACGGGCTGCTGCCCGAGCCCAGCCTGTTTAGCACTGTGCAGCTCTACCGGCAGAATAACAAGCTGTATGGCTCCGTGTTCACAGGGGCCAGCAAGTTCAGGTGCAAAGACTGCAGTGCGGCNTACGACACATTGGTGGAGCTGACGGTGCATATGAACGAGACGGGCCACTACCGAGATGACAACAGGGACAAGGACTCGGAGAAAACCAAGCGGTGGTCCAAGCCCAGAAAGCGTTCCCTGATGGAGATGGAGGGGAAGGAGGATGCACAGAAGGTGCTGAAGTGCATGTACTGCGGACACTCCTTCGAGTCCTTGCAAGACCTTAGCGTCCACATGATCAAAACAAAGCATTACCAGAAAGTGCCTCTGAAAGAGCCTGTGCCAGCCATCACCAAACTGGTCCCATCCACCAAGAAGCGAGCGCTCCAGGACCTGGCATCCCCTTGCTCCCCGGAGCCCACAGGCATGGCCACTGAGGTTGCACTGAGTGAGTCGTCCAAGGACCAGAAAACGGCCAACCCGTATGTCACACCCAATAACCGTTATGGCTACCAGAATGGTGCTAGCTACACATGGCAGTTTGAGGCCCGCAAAGCCCAGATACTCAAGTGCATGGAGTGTGGCAGTTCCCATGACACCTTGCAGCAGCTCACAGCCCACATGATGGTCACTGGCCACTTCTTAAAGGTGACAACCTCTGCCTCCAAGAAAGGAAAACAGCTGGTGCTTGACCCTGTGGTAGAAGAGAAGATTCAGTCCATCCCCCTCCCCCCAACAACCCACACCCGGCTGCCTGCTTCTAGCATCAAGAAACAGCCGGACTCCCCTGCAGGCTNTGTAGCCTCAGAAGAAAAGAAAGAGCCAGAAAAGGAGAAGGAGAAAGCTCCTCCAGCAGCTGGAGAGGCAGAGAGAAAAATCAAGGAGGAGACGGAAGACACCACTGAGAAGTTTGAACCTACCACCCTCTATCAGTACCTGCGTGAGGAAGACCTGGATGATAGCCCCAAGGGGGGCGTAGATATCCTAAAGTCACTTGAGAACACTGTGTCTACGGCCATCAGTAAAGCCCAGAATGGTGCGCCCTCGTGGGGTGGGTATCCCAGCATTCACGCAGCCTACCAGCTGCCAGGCACCGTGAAGCCGCTGCAGTCAGCTGTGCAGAGCGTGCAGATACAGCCGTCTTACGCCAGCAGTGTGAAGTCACTGTCCTCCACAGAGCACAATGCCCTCCTACACTCCCCAGGGAGCCTTACACCCCCACCCCATAAGAGCAATGTGTCTGCCATGGAGGAGCTAGTAGAGAAGGTCACAGGCAAGGTCAGCGTGAAGAAGGAGGAGAGGCCCCCTGAGAAGGAGAAGGCCTCCCCTGTCAAGGCCACCTCCCCCGTGGCAAAGGAGAACAAAGATCTTCCTAAGTCAGAGGAGACTGGGAGCAAGGCACAGAAGAAGGGCTCAGATGTGGAAACTGGGAAGGCCAAAAGGGAGGGTCCGTTGGATGCTCACACCCCAAATGGTACTGAGCCTCTTAAAGCCAAGGTCACCAATGGCTGCAGCAACCTGGGTATCATCACAGACCATTCGCCGGAACCTTCGTTCATCAACCCCCTAAGTGCTCTACAGTCCATCATGAACACCCACCTAGGGAAGGTGTCCAAGCCTGTGAGCCCCTCTCTGGACCCGCTGGCCATGCTCTATAAGATCAGCAACAGCATGCTGGACAAGCCTGTCTACCCCACGACCCCTGCCAAGCAGGCTGATGCCATTGATCGCTACTACTATGAGAACAGCGACCAGCCCATCGATCTGACCAAGTCCAAGAACAAGCCCCTGGTCTCAGGTGTGGCCGATGCTGTGTCCTCGCCTCTGCGGGAGAGCGCCCTCATGGATATCTCAGACATGGTGAAGAACCTCACAGGCCGTCTGACTCCCAAGTCCTCCACACCCTCCACGGTGTCGGAGAAGTCGGACGCAGATGGCAGCAGCTTCGAGGAGGCCCTGGATGAGCTGTCACCTGTCCACAAGAGAAAGGGGCGTCAGTCCAACTGGAACCCACAGCACCTGCTCATCCTCCAGGCCCAGTTTGCCTCCAGCCTTCGGGAGACAGCGGAAGGCAAATACATCATGTCGGACCTGGGTCCTCAGGAGCGGGTGCACATCTCCAAGTTCACGGGCCTCTCCATGACCACCATCAGTCACTGGCTGGCCAATGTCAAGTACCAGCTGCGGAGGACAGGGGGAACAAAGTTCCTTAAGAACCTCGACACAGGGCATCCTGTTTTCTTTTGTAACGATTGTGCCTCTCAGTTCAGAACTGCCTGCACGTACATCAGCCACCTGGAGACGCACCTCGGCTTCAGCTTGAAGGACCTCTCCAAGCTGCCACTCAGTCAGATTCAAGAGCAGCAGAGTGTCTCCAAAGTCCTCACCAACAAGACTCTGGGCCCACTGGGGTCAGCCGAGGAAGACCTGGGCTCCACATTCCAATGCAAGCTCTGCAACCGAACTTTTGCGAGCAAGCATGCAGTAAAACTGCACCTTAGCAAGACGCACGGCAAGTCGCCAGAGGACCATCTGATCTATGTGACCGAGCTGGAGAAGCAATAGTGTGTCCAGGTATGCAAGGGACCGTGGAACATTGCACTACCATCCTCATCGTGCTGCACTAGGCCTGGCCTGAGCCGCTGAAATCAGTCTTTCCTTTGTTGCTGAACTGCCTATCTGGACTTGGTTTTTTCTTACACATATTTTGTAGTTATATTTATATGCTCTTTGTCTGATCTGTGCATGTTATTTTTCTTTTTTTTCCGTGAGTCAAAGTCTGACCTTTATTTTCAGCATCCCTTCTTGATGTTAGCTATCTTTTGTAGGAAATAGTGGGGCACGCTCGGAGACATTGTTTAGCGGTAAAGAAAGATACAAATAGCAGCGATCAAGAGACATCCTAAAATTATGAAGTTGCCATGACAATAAAGGTCACAGGACCTGGTAGTGTCAAGTTTAACCCTTTGAGGACTTTATCTCTGTGCCTTTCACTCAAAAATTAAAAAAAAAATTAAAAAAAGAAAGAGAAAAAAAGGGGGAAAAGGCGCTTAAAGGCATCTCATTCAGATCAAAAGCTGTGTCAGACACAAAACTTATTTAATAATTAAAAAATGAGCTTTTATATGCAGGACTGATTTGTGAAAAGACATGCATGCAGCGGTTGGAGACAGAGAGCTGTCTAGGACTCACGGGGTTAGGAAGCCACAACTTTATATGTTCAAAACAAAAACAACGTATACCCCAGTTGCCACTATGCCCAAACCCTCTGGATGCTGAAAAATGCCACTTTTGGCAAAAAAAAAAGTATGCAAGCTTATTATTTAAAAAAATGTGTAAAAAATGCTATTTCTTCTTTTTTTTTCCTGTAAAATACTGCAGTTTATAGTTATTTACAAATGTAAGCTTTGGTATCAGCTGACCTTTCTATAGCGTGATGCATTGGTAAATGAAAAAAAAAACACAGAAAAAAAAACAAAAAAAGGGGCAAATGTTGGATCCTTTCCTTGTGAACTGCCAGCATCAGCTTACACACGCCTGTATGTTACATATCATATCATTTTAATCTATCCAACTTTCTTTGTACCTTCTGGCTGTATGCTTTCTCTTTTAACTTTTTATATTGTCATTTTATATTAAATTTCTGTGTATATAATGTAAAACCACAATTTTTGGATAAAATTTAGTTCCTGCAGCTTGAATAGAGAAATTTTACTGGCACCTGCATCTTTTCAGATGCATGTACTCAGAGGAACTATCAGACAAAAATAAATAAATAAAAACAGAGCAAGCAATGCACTATTAATTATACATTTTGATGTCCCGTCATTAATATTGTACAGTACATTTTGGTTCACACAATTAAACCCACTGTTTTCTCAAATGTAAAATAAACCCACACGCAGTTCTTGATTTACACAGATTGTCATGTTGTCGTTATTTTCCCTTTGAGATGTTATTTCAACCACAAGAGGTATTGCTTATGCAATCAACCAACAAGAATTTTATTCAGACTCATCATTCCATGATTTGTGTGCTGACACACTTCATTCCGATGAGAAGTACTGGGTGTTTAAAAGTGACAATTAACATTTGTACCTTGCCAAGGCTTCCCAGAGTTCAGTCCTTCAGTGATGGCCACTTGGTCCCTGGATGGACTGTGGTGATTCTTTCAGATAATCCTTGCAAACTGTTAGAAATAGCTGTCATCAGCCTCTTGGGCACATCTGGGCTTCATGGCCAGAGGCCTCACTGCAGCTCAGGCCCTGCAGATCTCGGAATTAGTTTTGCTGCAAAGAGGAAAACCTGGTTTGTGAACTTTAACAAAATGTGCTTTTTGATGATTACATCTGGCTGTTTTTCCATTCAGTCATTGAGGGGAGTCTTGCTTTTGTCATTTCCAAGGCACACGAGGGCTCCACCAGAAAGGTCCAGCGCTGGTCCTGAGATGTCATGATTCTACTCCTAGATTCCTGACGTTCTTGCCCTGGTCCATTTTCAGCAACCAAGAACACTGAGGCCTCTGGTCTCTGTCCTCAAAACACTTAGTAATGTGTGTAGTTGGTTGCTGTTTTCTTTGATTTTTNTACCATTTGCTTCAATTTTCATGGAATTATATAACCAAGAAAGGTAAGCACTCATGCTATGTTCGGAGGGGCCTAAGCAGTCATGATGTTTTGATGATTCCCTGACTTGCTCCAAGAGGTAAGGATCCATCCGGTTTCTGCTAATGGCTGGAGGAGGTGGCACAGGGCAGGTCTGGCCAGTCATGTTTGCACAGGCCTCTGAACAGGGGATGCTTGCTGAATTTTTCTAACTTTTTTCATTGTGTCCTTTAGGAGTTTTCAGCTATTAGACACACCAGTTCAATTACTGGGTGATTATGTATGTTGGCCTGAAGGGGTGACANAGTAGACTAGCAATGAGACCTACGGCATGGACAGGAGCCCTGTCATAATCTATGTTTGGATGATANATCTGTGAACATTTCACCCTCATAGCAAGAGATGTGAAGCAGCAGTGTAAGGTGAGCAGTGGGAGATGAGAGTTCTGAGGAATAGCCCGATGAGGACAGTCCTATGTCCTCAATTGCAGCTTGAGTTCTGATCCCTGGGGGACAGATACAGAATTCCAGATTTCTTTTCTTAATGTTTTTTTTTCTTTGTAATTCCTCAGCTCATTGGCATAGTATCACCATTCTGGTTCCCCAGTTGGTGGGTGGAGGTTATAGAAACACCACAAAGACTGTGATCACTGAGTGCTTCTACAGTACCAGGTCCTGGTCTACATAGTAAATCCAAGGCTAGCCAGGGCTACTTGCTGAGACTGAATTAAAAAAAGAAAGTAAGCTGTTGATCTGAGACAAATGACATCTTAGCCAGTTCTGAATTCTTAGAAACCAGGACACACAAATAATGACTTCAGTATTTTTACTGAGGTATAGTATTTTGTTATTTATTATAATTTTATAGAAGACATCAGATTCTATTGAAATCTGATCATTGAACTATANNCTTAAGAGACATGGAAGAGNAAAAGTTTTTTTTGGAGAGAACTTGGGCTCTTACTTAACTTTGATGACAGTGATTGAAGTGACACACTCATCCCAGAAAATCTGAACCATAAAAATAAGGAAATNAAAACCACTGTCTACAATTTAGAGACAATGGATGCTCACATTTTAGTGTTAATGTCTCCCCCCCCATGTTGTAACAAAATAGGGATCAGAGTGAACATAATTCCTTACTTTTCTTACCCAGCAGTTGATGGGTTGTGTATCTCTCCTCGATTCTTTTAAATACTGATTATTTGAAGTCATATTGAGATGGACTTTAACACAATCAAGTACCTAATGGTTAAAATTGTTCATAGTAACCCTTAGGTTCATTTATAGATTTTCACTATTCCTCTCAATATTTTTATAAATAGTTTTGATCACATCCTTAAAAACAAGTACTTGTAATTGGAATTTGTCTCATGGTGTAGTGACACACATGACCCAAACACCCACAGGCAAGCTAGTGGAGACAACCCCTGAAGACAGCCCCAACCTACTCCACTTTGCCTTCCACACAGGGGAGGATTTTTTATTTTAAGTTTTTGGTATTTTCATTAATTGTCTAATATAATAATATTCTATTTTATAGTACTTGCAGTATTTATTACCTATTGAAGCCATTTAAAGGAAATGTTGCTTTGGAACATGCGTGACTTTGGGGGTCCTTTCACATGGATTATGATTTTATTTAAATTCAGGTAGTTGGGATACATGCTTTACAGACACTCCAATGACGAGGAGAAGAAGGCATCTCTAAGACACCTGTGTGGCCTGAGGGCTAGCTCNGTCTATCTTACTATATCTCATTTGTTGGCAGAGTGCTGGTCTAGCTTCTCCAAGCCATGGGATCCATCACCAGCACTACAGAAACTGGGTGTGGTGGTATTCAGAAAGTGGAGGCAGGAGGATCAGAAGTTGAAGGTTATCCTCAGTTACACAGTGAGGTTGGGGCTAGCCTGGACTAGAAGATACCCGGTCTCAAAAAAAAGCAATAATAACAGTAATTTAAAAAAAGCAAAACAAAACTTGCCTAGGCTGGGCTTGGTGGTGCAGGCTTGTAATCCCAGCTGCTTGAGAAACTAAGGCAGGATCACAACTTTCAGACTGCGTGAGTTCAAGGCTAGACTGGGCAACTCAATGAAATCCTATCTAAAAATAAAAAATAAAAAGTGAGTTTGGATTTCATTGAAACAGTACTTGACAAGCAAATGGTAGACCCTGGGTTTAGTCCCTCATACTAAAACACAAACACCCCATCCTGAACAACTCCCAAGTCAGTCACGAGTGCCCTTTTGAACTACTTCTAAGTAGCCCAACCTGCTCATAGGAAGCAAAGGTTATAATCCTATGATTTAGATGAGTAATTAACCTTTAATACTAGCAAAACAAGACTCAGAATCAAGCAGTAAANAGACCACCTAGGGATGGCTCTATCACATGAAGTTATTTCATGATCATTAGCAGACAAGGGTCTCCCACAAAAATTTGTTAGTCATTGTCTCCCCTAGTTGAATTAATTCCAGAGTTGAGAGTCATGGGCACTGCTGAGGACCTATACCTTCTGTTACCCAGGTTTTTGATGAATGGGTGCAGAAGCCCACCAAAAGGTGAGGATGACATGGGAGGTACATCAGTTACAGTCAGGAGGTTCTTAAGTCCAAGATCGATGCTTTACCAAGAGCAGGAGATGTTTCTGAGAACAACTATTNAGACATGGGCTCACCCCAGTCAGTGGTCCCAGTAGACGATGATGGGTCTCAGGTGTGTTACTTGAAATAAGAGTAGAAGCAGCAGATCCATACATCTGACCACATTTTGTTTAAGTATTTGCTACATGGTATCCCTCACGTTTCAACAGAAACTTACAAAAAACTAGGAGCTTTCAGGCTAAGAGGATGCAGGACTTGAAGATGGATTTAGAAGGTATTAAAGTATGAAACGTGGTAAACAAAACCACCATTCCAGGAATATTTTTCTTTGAAAACTTGTTTGACCAAGAAGTCCATTAGTGTCAAGGGACTGGGGACAGGTATATTGGGAACACCAGTTTCTAAACAGATAAACAGCAAGGAAACCTGGTTCTGCATAAATAGAACCATCAATCAAATTCTAGTGAGTCCTGTCAGCCGGCTTTCCCAGGGGGCTGTCACAAAGTACCACTCAGTCCCCAGGTGAAAACATCTTTCTCCCATCTGTAAATTTTCTCTTTTTAATACATTTTAACTCCTTTTTTAAAAGAGTCATTTCTCAAGTTTTCACTGGCTAGAAGTCAAGAATTTCCTTTTCTCTTTATAATACACCCAAATATGTAGTGTGAAACTTATGCTCTATCATAACGAAACTAAAGGGGACTTTTAAATCTTATAATAAGGGTGGTTTAAAATGATGTAGGGAATCCTCTTTGTAGGCCTTTGTTTGTACACTGGTGCATTAATGTGCAAGTGTGTGCTCATCTTTGTGGAGGCCAGAGGTCAATGTCCACTGACTCCCTCCATTTTTCTTTAGTTTTTTGGAGACAGGGTATTTTACCTAACTTGGAGTTCATCAATATGGCTAGGCTGGCTTCCCAATGAGCTGCAAGGATCTACATGTCTCTACTTCTCAGTACTGGGATAACAGTTGGGTACCACTGTGGATCCTAGGCATCTGAACTCAGGTCCTCATGCTTGCATGGCAAACACTTTGCTCTCTTAGTCATCTCCTCAGCCCTCTAAGGGACAGCTTTCTTTATATGTATTATAATATTCTTCCCAATTTATACCAATTAATTATTGATTAATCATTAACATCAACCTTTGACTCCTAAAAATTAAATTAACACATGTTGGAATTCTTGGTTATGTTCTAAGGTGTTAACTTGAGAAACTGGTGTCCCAAATTCCTGAATCTTATTTGTAAAACACTTATAACTTAGACCTCGTTTTCACTTTCAAAACAGTGGAGTGTCCCCTTGGATTTTCCTGTGCTTGCTCCATGAGAGCCATGGAATTTGCAAGTCATCAGTGTGAATTTGCAGGATCACAGATGTGTTCAAGGAGCTTTTACTTAAAAGGACTGTGAGCCTTTGTGTCATGGGTTGGTGTGACAAGTGACTATCTGTCAAACTTGGCACCTGGATGTATTGGCTAAAGACTTGCTCTTTTATTCTGCCATTCCTTTACCAATGATTAGAAACTGATGGCATTAAAATCCNAAGTAATTTGCAGGAAGAAATCAGAATGAAAGGACTATGTTCATGTGATAGCAGGCTGTGAAAAACAATTCTTTAAAAAATGAGGACATTTAAAATGGTAGTTATTTGCACAGATATAGCATTCTTAAACATCATGTGAATATTCCCCTTGAGTTCTGGGTAGATGGTTGGAACCTGGCAATAAATGACATCGTATTTGTTGTCATGGAAGCATTGTAATACCCTCCTAAGAAAATCTTCCCAACAAAACAAAGAAGGCTGGCAGAGGCACACAGTTTCCCAACTCTACACTGCTCAGAGGAAAGCCAAAGATTTATAAAAAGAGTAACCAGGTGACCTCTTACTTTTCTTAAAATGTGTTTCAGTAAAAACATCACCTCCTTGGTCTTGGAGGCACCTAGGGTTTTGAGTTCCACTCTCTTGCTTTCTTTCAGCAGCTGCCTTGGGAAAGTGGATAAGGAAGTCGGCTGTCTCAGAGCTGGTTTGGAAGTCCTCTGTTTGCCAATGGTTTCCATGCTAGGAAAATGATCTAATTGCATTGTTTTGACATGAATTGATGCATGAACTTTTTTTTTAAATCTTTTTGGTATGAAATTGGCAGTAAGCTTCCTTGATGCAATTCTGGCAGGTAGTACCGGGCTGTGCTCATCTCTTCATGGCTCTCTCCAAGATGCAATTGGTTTCTCCTAAGCTTAATGCATCAAAGACAAAATAAACATATTTTTCCTGATCCAGTAAGAGCTTTCTTTAAAGGCCTCACTATCTAGAGTGCTTTGGATTAGGAAAGCGCTTCCGATTTCTAGGGGATGGGATTGGGGGGGGGAAGGTGCTGTATACAGCATGTGCTCTGTCAGCTTACACCCCATGTGTGCCATGTGTCTTCTGCCCCTATGGTCAAACCTTGTGGCAGGAAGAGGGACACTGACTTTGTGTGTCTGTGGGAAGAGTGGAAGAATGGTAGGAAGTCTGAGAGTCAGGGGAACAGAATAGGTAGACACGCCACATAGCCTGGAGAGCTCTGTATTGTGAGGCTGGCTTCACCATGACCATTGTTAGTCTTAGAAGTTCTTGGTGGCATTCTGTCACCTGCAGCGGGAAGGAGGAAAGAACACATGAACAGTCACTAAGGAGAGAGAAGAAAAAGAATAAGACTGGAATGGAGCAACTTGTCCAGTGAGGTGGCCAGTGAAAACAGCAGATATAGCTATGCACCTTGGGTGAACATGACCCAGCCCATGCATGGGGATGGGCTTGGAGAAGGTTTGTGACCATGAGGTGATACCTGCCTGGTGGGCAGGACTACAGCGATGTACCATAGACGGACGAAAACGAAACCAGCCAANNGGAAGGATCCAGACCTGACAGCTGTCGATGGTTTTGGTGTCAGTTGGTAAAGAAAACATCAGCCAAGGGTATTGGAACATGGCCTGTCTAGGGTTAAAGATCTTTAAGCTTTAGAGAGAATGTATAAAAGAAAACTCTTTCTGAAATAATTTATGGAAATGCCGTGCTCCCTTTGAAGGCTCCATGTCACTGTGTGGCACTACGCAATGTTCTCTTTCTTCACCTGTCAGGCAGAGACCACCTCGAAGAGCCTCACTGCTGATTACTAGTTAATTGTCATTAATAAGTGACAACTGACATTATGGGGGCTTAATGCAGAGAGAACAGAAAAGAGCCNCAGATATTCTAATGAGCTGACTCCTACGTGCCCTCTATTGTTGTCGAAAATGAGGAGCTGTCGTCATTGTTCAGGAGATGGGCTTCGACTGCTCTGGAAAATATTCTCTGTAATTTCTTTATGCATAGATAATTCCTGGTACTCTGTATTTCTCTCTCTCTCTTCTCTCTCTCTCTCTCTCTGCCTCTCTCCCTCCATCTCCTGCCCCCCCTCCTTGAACATACACATGCATACATACATGGGCACACATGCACACCTTTCCAGCCTTTTCCTCTGAGCAGGCTTAAAAAAAATAAAGAATGAAACCAACTTAAAAACAGCTAAAGTTATTCCTGNACAAGCGAGCAGTGTGCTCGAGAGTGCTCATGTACATNTATATATAAAGGAGCAGATGGACGAGAGGCGNGGCTGTTCGTCCTCTTCANGCTCGTTGACTAAGATGGGAACAGAGGTGGAGAGGTCCGCAGTGGAGAATGGAAGGGTGAAAGGCNGGAGAAAGGAGGAACTAGCACGTAGAGATCCAACAGTTGTGGTTGGNGCACCAAATGATGATCAGGAGCATACAAACATGTCACAGCCAGTCTTCCAGAGAGATGCTACTCTTCCCAGTCCTTTGAGCACACAACAAGAGCAATGAAAACCCCCACAGAATCTTCCAGAAGAGAAACCAGGAATGAGGGGAAGTGACTCAAGAGACATTAGACTTTGGGCCTTGTCAATTGTCATTCATTTTTTGGCAAACTTTATTCACACAAAATTGGCCTGTTAAAATTCTTAATCATAGGAACATCCTGAGTGCCAACTCCAAGCTCTTCTGTTTTTTGTGTGTGTGTGTGTGTGTGTGTGTGTGTGTGTGTGTGATCATACTCCCAGAAAGTGTTCTTAGCTATTGAAAACTTTTGTTCTGAGCTTATAGCAGGGCCAGAAGCTTTAACATGAACGCATAGTGGATGAAACAGTCTAGTGCTGTTAATTTATTGTTATAACCAATAATATTGAAGTGGAAGAGAGAACACTATTGGGCACACTAAATAATTCCTTGTAAGATTTCCTTTAATGTTTCTCCTGGACCTAATGATATATAGTCACTGTGGGCACTGAAACCCTCCTAGGTCTTCCAGTTAATCTGGACTCTGAAAATCTGGAATAGTAACATTTTACCTGCACAAAATTAACTTTTCATTTAGCAACTCCTCCCATGTAGTACTTTTCTGCTGTTGGATATAACAACAATAAAGCAAAGCAAAACAAAACAAAGCCCGTGAAATTCTCTCTAGATGCCTCTTTCCACAATGTGAGTAAATACATGTTTTGCTTTATGGGCTTCTGTAAGAAATCCTGAAGTTAGTTTTAAATGTTAAACAAATACACTGCTTTCTAACTGGAAGAACAAACATTAAATGAGTTTTCAGACTTTTTTGGTCACATTGAGAGACTATTATATATGTTTTGTAAATAATAACCTGGTATCTTTTTGTTCAGTGTGATTTCCAGTATTTTAAACAAGCATAGACTATAGTCACAGCAGCTATCATAAAGATATGAGGGTTTTTTTTNAATGAGTGGAATATGATTTAAACAATTGAGAACTCAGTACAGCCAGTATAAGGCAGAGACTCAAGGAACAGCCAGTGTTTAGAAAAGTTATAAAGATGAAAGAAACAATTTAGTGCACCTTGTTAAGGGAGCAAGGAANGCAATAACACAACTATTTCTCCACAGATGAAATATGTCCTAAACACATTAATATAAAATTTTGTAACAAACCATAAATGCCTTAAAAATGCCCTTAAAAATTAAAAGAATCCTTAAAAAAATGCCCAATAGAGTTCATTAACCTGGTGAACATTATTAAAATATTTAAACATTTAATAATGTTTTGTGTTTCAAATAACATAAATAATGGCAAAGAAATTTCATTTTTCTCAAATTTTCAACTGGCTGTACAAAGTCAAGTGTGAAGAGCTAGGCATGGTGAGGCATGCCTGTAATCCTAGCAACTAGGAAGCTGAGGAAGGAGGATGTCTGAAAATGGCTTATATGGGGTATGTAAAAAAATACTGGCCTTAAAAAACAAAACAAGATATAGAAGACCAAGTCTTTCCCCTTATTTTTTTAAATCNTTTGATAAGTTCATATTTTATCATATTTTAAATATCATATTTTAAAATATTCCAATTTTAAAATATAACTCCCCCTTTTCCCTTGAAAGTAACAGGTCGTATTATTTTTCAGACATAATTTACTTCATATATATACATGC
>LZPO01075895.1:247747-265677 GCA_001675575.1 Neotoma lepida
GCCAATATGAGGACCTGATTTGGGGCCCCAGCACCCAACATAAAGCTAGCATGATAACGTGCACTTGTAATTCCAGTGCTGGGAAGGGGAGGCGAGAAGATCCTTGTGGCTTGCTGGCCAGCCAGTCCAGCCTTATTGGTGAGTTCCTGATCCCAGTGAGAAACTGTCTCAAAAAAAAAAATAAAGTAAATAGCATATGAGGAATAACATCAGTGGTTTAACTGCGGCTCCATATGCACACGCATGTGCACACACACACTCACAAATGAACATGTACACACTTTTGTACAGTATATACACAGACAGTGAAGGATATGCTAAGTAGCCTGATTGATTACTCTACAATGCATATGTGTATCAGAACATTACATTGTACCACTAAATATATACAATCATTATTTGTCAATTAAAAGTAAGAGGAAACAAAAGGGTAAATCCAACGGAGTCTGCACAGACAGGAAGCTCTCGCAGATTCTTGGTGTTGTGTGAGGAGAGGACGGGTGTCAGGTGCGTGTTGCACTTACTATCAGCTCTAATTCTAAACAGGAGCATGGTATCTGGGAGAAGACTCCAGCTGACACCAACAGGAAAGAGATGTGTTGTTTTTCAAGTGCCAACACCTCCTAACAACAATTTTTCGTGCTATCAGATCATTTCACACCCCGCCATCCCACCTTCTCTCATCTTACCGCACACATGCAGTTTCAAGCTAGAGATCTGACGCCTGCACTGGGAAAGAGAAAGGTCCTTCCTTCTTCAGATTCTGACGCAGTTGTCCCTGTGTGCACGGTGTCCCCTCTGCCTCTATTTCTTGTTGTTCTGTGGTGGATTTGGAAGACCAGCAGCCATGGGGGCTGACTTCCTCCTTTTCAGAATCGTCTTTGGCTTCCTGATGAGCCAGGCAGGCCAGCAAATGATAGCCCAGGATGACCCTCCTTCTTACAGATCACGGGTGGGGAGCTGGCTCACTGCACACACACACTCCGTTCTCAGTTAAGAAGGGTAGTGCTGTGTGCTTACAATACTTAGTTCCATTGGACACTGCTGCGGTCTGAATGGGAAATGTTGCCCACTGGTCATGTGTTTGAACACCTGGTCCCCTGTTGGCNGTGCCATTTGGGGGAGGTTATGAAACTTTTAGGAGGTTGATGGGGTCTTCTGGAGAAAGTGGGAAACTGTGGATAAGCCTTCCAACTTTGTAGCCAGCTGCACTTCCTGCCTGCTCTCCATGTACTGGTGCAGATTGCAATGTGACTGGGCTGGCAGGTGAGCTGGATGAGCAGNTGTGCTGGGTAGGAGGCATTGTTGACCTTCATGGACTCCAGCAGGAGTGCTCTACCCTCTGCCAGGATTCCTGCTTTGGTTCTTAGGGGTTAGGGTCTGATGACTTCTAAGGGGAGCCCCCCAAAAAATGGGAAACTGGACTGTGTCCTATTCCACCAAAGTCTCATCAAAATCCTGTTACTGTATCAAGCCCTGATCCAATTTCAAGCTCCTTCCCTTGGGTTGGTATGGGCCATGGACTAGGAAGTCCATGGTTCTCCTTTAGTTTAGAGGGTGAATCTAGTGGGCGGTAGAGTTGACTTCCAGCAGGGAAGACCGTATGCTCTTTTCTGCTGTGGTGCAGCCCAAAGGACCCGAGCAGGAGAACTGGGGAAATGGTGGTCCCAGTCTGCAAATGCTTTGGTTTCTTCCTTTTGGAAGTCTTGGTGATGTTCAGTTTCTGCTCCAGTAAGGTCTTCTATTGCATGCCCATATCACTATAGCCTCACCTTTTGGTCCTTATTTTGAAAATGTATGGTTTGCATCTGTGTCTGATGTGCAAGTCTCCCCTACCCATGTGTGTGTGTGTGTGTGTGAAGTCTCCCCATGTGTGTATTGTTCCTGTATGTGGGTGTCACAGTGGGCACACGGAGNTCAGAGGACAACGTCCGGGTGCCGGTCCTCACTTTGCTGCTTTGGCTGAGGTAGGGTCTACTCACCACATTGTCAGCCAGGCTAACTGTCTCTCCAGCTTCTAACGCTCCTTCCCATCTTCCCACTGGGGCACACAGGGATTGCAGACACTTACACCACTGCATCCAGGTTTTCATGGGTTCTGAGGATNGGAATTCAGATCCGCAGGCTCAGGACAAGCACTTGCACCTGCTGAGTGGTCTCCCAAGTCCTCCAGCCTCTCTTCATCAGTTGTCTGCAGTCAGTTATTTCGACTGAGTCATTTCTGATCTTGGCTTGTCTCCTATTTCGATTTCNACCACTCTTCTTTTTGTCCACCAACCTGTCACCAAGGTCTGCTCATGAAAAAATTCTCATATAGTTTTTATTCTTTAATTAAAATGGGTATAGGTTTAGTTCATTACAAAACAAGCTTCAATATCTGTTCTCCACATTCCACAGCATCATAACTTTGGACTTCACATCACTTCTTGTTCACAGAGAAGGGAAGACTCTTCCTTCTTTCTCTTGCCTCTTTGTCTTTTGTGCTCTTTGCTTTGCACTGTGGTGTAACCAATTACCACAAACTTAGTGGCTCTTACTAGCCCCCTGCTGACCTCTGGTTCTGTAGGTCCTCTCTGCTCATAGGCTCAGCATGTGCATGGATCCTGGATGAACTCTCACCTGGGTTCAGGGTCCTCTTCTGAGTTCTGGATTTTGACAGAAACCAGTTGCTCATGTTTCAGACAGACACACCTAGATGAAAGTCTGCCCTCAGTCCCCATCTTGTGGCCCCTCCACAGCAAGGTGGCTGCTCCAAGATCAGGGGAGCCCATCTCTGTAGCTCCCATCTCTTTTAAGAGCTCACTTGATTTGGTCAGACCTAAGAAGTCTAAATTGCTTTCAATGAACTCAAAACCATCTTGAAGAGCCATCCTGAAGATTTTTATCCATAAAAATCCCTTCATCTCTTCCAAAGACCATAGGGGTCACCTATCCAGTGTGGTCACAGGTGCTGCCTCCTTGAGGGGATGGGGCTACATAGATAAGGACAGGATGTTTGGATAAAACTACTTTCCACACTTCTCAAGGGCTTTGCACACCTACTGCTACCATATTGGACTTTTTGTAAACCAAGTTCCTTTAGTACTTAGAATTAAGTCCAAATACGCTCAGTGGTCCCATGTCCCATGGCACCGGTCAACCATGGCATCATGTCATGCCACTTGTCTCCTTCCTGCAGTGCCACTGTCTCTTCTCTGAGCTCTGCACATCCTCCCTGGTTGCAGCTCTCCAATGGGCTGCTGATTCTCTCACCTGCTGCTGCTGCTGCTGCTGCTGCTGCTGCTGCTGCTGCTGGGTCTCAGGTCTCAGTTTCCCCACAGCTTTCTTGAGGAAGCCACCTGACTTTCCTGCCCCACCTTACTCTTGTTCTGGGCATCTGAAATGGCACTCATCTTGCTTTGGGCAATGAATTCTGTTTCTCCTCCCCTTCTTCCTCATGTTTCTCCTTCTCCCCCTTCTTTCTGAGCATCGCCTGCATGAGCTTGGGTAGGGAGTTATGTGCTTGAGTGAGGGCAGCTCTCCAGTAACTATACTACTGAGGCATGTGATCTCAAAGAGAGACCCTGTCCCCAAAAATAAAAAGTACAGCCTCTGAGGAATGACACCAGACACCTGAGGTTGACCTCTTGCCTTCACACACATGTATTTGCATACAAGAATGCGCGCGCGCACACACACACACACAGAGGAATGCATGCACGTGCATCCACACACAGATAAATAAGCTGCTACCCAATACCCACTGTGAACTACGTGCAATGCCAGGCTTTAGAATACACAGGTTTCAGATGCTTCTTCCATGTTGCTAATTGTTGGTTCACCAAACACTTCTAATTATAATATAACTATACTCCAGCTAAACAAATGAAAGATTGCTGAGTTGTTAGCAATCAGGAAACCCAGTGAATAGTCTGATAAAATCATCTCACTGATGGGGTGTGTCAGTGGTGACGGCCTCAACTACGTATGTGGTGCTCATTAACCTGTGGCTTGGACGCCGATGTGGCTAAGTCAGAACTCATCATCCAGGCTCTCCTGGCACCATGTGTGCTGATGAGCCAGGCTGAGTGATTGTTTCACGTGTCCCTTCACAATGTCACATCCAAGGGTGACCTGCACCAGGATCTGTTTGCAGCAACATCTAGAGGCCCCAAGCGGAAGGAGTTGTATGTTTGATGTTATTGTTTCTATGGGTGGAGGAGGGGAATGCTGAGCCTTCCTTTGTGAAGACACTGACTTTTGTCAAGATATTTTAAAAGTGTTCATTTGGGGAGAGATTGAAGTAGGACCGGAGAAGGAGGCAGGCGCGTGCGGGGAGGGCCGCGGGAGCATTTCAAAGCTGACGCTTCCCTTTCCTCTGCTNTTGGCTGGTGTTTTGATTAGTTTGTCCCTTAGGCTATCATTAGCGTCTTTTAGGGGAAAGTATTCAGTCCATAAATATGAAAATAAGCCCATAATTGACCCTTGGACTGAATTTGTTTCCATTAGGTTTTGCTGTTGAAAGAGGCGACGGTTGGAGAGCGACATGCCGGTGAAATAAGCGGACAGTGGGGTGCCTCAAGCAGCTGATGACAAAGACACCATGAAGGGACTGCGCTCAGGAAGGGGAGATAGGGAGAGGAGTCATTGCTTCCAGCTGGAGGCATAATCGGATACAAGTCAAAGGAGCCCGCCTAGTGTCCTTACCAGTAACTAATTGGATGGCTGTCGCGTTGCAGCCACGCAAGCCCATCATCATCCTCCACCTGTGTCAATAGGGTCCCGCGTAGATGCACCTGTAGAAGGTCACTGCAGCCATGAAGTTGTTAGGCGGAAGAAGCAAGTTAACAACACAGGAGAATGGAGGGCACAGAAAGCAGAGGGCACAGGGATATCTGGCCAGCTTGCGGGCTTTCCTGGGGCTCTTCTCCCTAGGAGCCACCCTATGGCACCTGTGTGGGAACCACTGGGTGGAGTACAATGCTCCAGTTGTTGCTTTGGTTCTGGGAATGGCTGCTGAGTCCTCCTACCCATAAGGAAGGCCTTCTCCTTCCTTTAATGTGCTCTCCTGGGAATTCCTGCTTCTGATTTAAGAGNACACATGGCCTTGCGGTGGTGGCTGTCTCTACCTTAGGATGATGCTGACCTAGCAGGGGCACTCTGAAGTAAAGGCACAGCTGGTTCAGAGCACTGGGAGTAGAAAGTCTGCTATCTAAAGTTCGTGCCATTCCCAGAAAGATTCATGGTAGGTTTAGAGTCCATGGAACGGCTGACTGGAGAATGAACCCATCAGGAGTCTCGTAGGGCCCCAGGGATGTACAGTTACAGAGACCAGCTGAAGTTCCTCCCTGGAGTCTGCCACTTCCTCACTCGTCAGACAGACTCTGCTCAGCGGCTCACAGGGGTGCCACATGCGGCTGCTGCTCTGTCATGGAGAAGATGTCCCCTACCTTGTTGATGAAGAATCCAAGACAAAGGAAGATGATGTCCTCGGGACAAGAGGACAATCTTTAGGCTAGTGATTCCTAAAGCCAAGAACCTGGTTCATGTATTGTCAGCCCCCTCTCCTGGGCATTGGTCTGGGGAGTATAGTTTCAAACAGTGCCTTGATGGGATTTCACATCACCAGTGTTCCCAGGGTGACAGCTGACCTCAAGTACCATCAAGCCAGATTCCTTGGGGCATCTGATTGGAAGCAGAACAAAATATTTACACATAAAGATAGTTCCGAAGGGTTGAGAGAAAAAATTAAGAAGGGGAGGCTGGGCTTAGGAAGAAAAGCCTTGGTATGNTATGGTATTTGGCTAAGGTTTTACTTGTTTTGTGGTAAGATATATATATAGTATCACTGTTTCAGTTTCAATTCTGTTGCTGTAATAAAATACAGAAAGCAACTCAGGAGAGAGTGGGTTTGTTTTGGTTCACAGTTCCAGGTGACCGTCCATCACAGCAGGGAGGTCTAGGTGGTTGGAATACACATTTGGTCACATCACGTCACANGAGCAGAGAGAAGTGACTGCATGCTGCTTGCTTGCTTGTAACTCAGGTTGTTTTTTGCCACTGTTAAGACAGGTATATACCCCTGCCACCTAGGGAATGGAGTTGNCCACAGTGGGCTGGATATTCCAACATCAGTTAACTTGTTAAGACAATCCATCCCCCTGGATATGCAGACAGGACCATCAAATGCAGACAACCCTTCACTGAGACTCCATTCCAAGGTGACTGTAGTTAGGTTGTATCAAGTTGATAATTGAAACCAAGCATCACAATAGCACACGACAGTCATTTTAAAGCATGCAGTTCCGTGACATCAAGTTTATGTATCCATTTTTGGAACCTTCTCATCTTTCCAAGCGGAAACTTTCTGCCTATCAAATATTAACTCATACACCACATAGCTCCTTGTCAACTAGCACTCTACTTTTGTACATGGTTTTGGCTACTCTAGGTGACATATATATATATATATATATGTATTAATCTATAATGGGTTAATACAGTGTTTATTCTTTTGGTTTTGGCTTTTTTCACTTAGCATAATGTCCTCATGGTTCATCATGTAGTAAGTAGTATATGATAAAATATCCTCTGAATGATATTCCACTGTATGTATGAGTGTGTGTGTACATACACGTGTATATGTATTGTGTTTATTCATTCATCAGTGCCCATGTGAATCGTTTCCAGAGTTTGGACAGTGTGGCTAAAGCTTCTATGAACATTGGTGTTCAGGAGACTATTTGAGTCTTGAATTCAAATTTCTTTGGATATAAACTTAGATTGGAACTTTTTGNGGAGCTGATCAAGCATGTTCCATTGTGGCTATATGTTCTGTACAGTCCTGAGAATGATCTATGATGGCTACACTTTTGGTTTTGAATGGATGAGTTCATTAAGTATATAGCAAGCCAAAGTAGAAGAATATATAGGCAGACAGGCAGACAAATAACAAAACATCATCATGGCTCAGTGATTAAGAGTACTTGTTGCTCTTTCAGAGGACCTGGGTTTGGGTCCCAGCACCCACACTGTGGCTTATAACCATTTGTAATTCCATTTCTAGGGGGATCAGACCTCATCTTTTGGTCTCCTAGGGCACAAGGCATGAATATGATGCACAGACACACATGTAGACAAAAAACTTGGCTATAAAATATATCTGAAAAAATCCAGCAGAAATTGACTGAGGAAGCCCCGTGAAAGCAGTCAACTGGAGTCCCTGATGGAGAGCCTGACTTGCAGCAGGAACTGACTGGGAAGCCCCACTAAAGCTGCCAGCTGGAGTTCCTGACTGAGCATTCTCTCCACGCTGAGCTCGTCTTGGCTGAGCCTCCAGCTTTGCTTTCCCACCACAGGCATGGTTTACCATCTAGCTGTTATTACTCTTGGTATGTTTTCCTGTTCTCTTCCTTCACTGTCATAGACTTGCAGGGCAGCCCATCTCCAGACAAGAGGATCTTAGAGACAATGATTTTGGGGTCTGAAATGAGGTGCAACCCTACTTCTGGATCCAGTCAGTTTCACAGTGAGTTCAAGCAGCATATGACAACTTTACACTATACCATTATACTATACCAATATAACCAACATTACACTATACCATTCTTACTCATCAGTCATACACAAGGATTCCAACTTCTCCATATCTTCGTAACACCTGAAATTGNCCTTTGTTTCTGTTAATTGCTCTACAGGTGGGTATGAAGCATATCTCATGATGGTTCTGGTCTGCCTTCCCTGAGGACTGATTATGTTGGTCTTCTCATGCCATTACTGACCAATAGTGCATTTTCTCTGAGGAAATGTTTGTTCATGTCTTATAGTTAAGATTCACTGCCAATCCATTGTCCAGAAACATTTTCTACACGTTTTCTTCTAAGAGTTCTATAGTTTTAGCTCTCATGTCTAGGACTGTGGCTCACCTTGAGTTANTTTTTATATGACATATAGTAAAGGTTCATTTCTTCTAGACAGCATACAGCCTTCAATTGGTCTTGAACCAAGTATTGAAGAGATTGCCCTTTCTTCATTGATTGGTTTAGGACCACTACTAAAATTTTCTTGGAATTATATGAAGGTTTGTCCAAGTCCATTGGTCAATATATCTGTCCCCATGTCCATCCTCTACTGTTTTAATGACTAGATCCTGTAGTAAATTTGGAATAAAAAATGAGAACCCTCCAATTTTTACTCATCTTAATTTTTTAAATTAGCAAACACTTCTTTTTTNCCTCAGACCTATCAACATCTTTTAGATAGCTTCCGTAATTCAATTCCAAAAGTATTTTTTCAACTTAGATATAATTCATTATTCCATAGTTTTAAGAAAACCATTTATCCATTTCCATTCAGATCTAACAGTTCAATATAAGAAAATAGTGGTTGAGACAGTTTAAAATGTAGAAAATTGAAATTTTATGCTTGTCTCTGAAAACCCATTGCTATGTAAGAAGTGGGGTCCTCTTATCTTTCTGAAATCTAATCATCTAACTCTCAGGTGCCTCNCCTTTCTCCTCCCCAGTCACCAGGCTAGACAGCAGCCTGAGAAGGATGTTGTGACAGCGAATGTCATGGAATCCCCAAAATGCTTGAATGAAAGACAACTGTCATCTGCATTCAAGTCAAGGCGCTGGGACAACCCCTGAATTGGTCCCACATGAGGGACCCAGATCACTCCATGGAATAGATCACACGGTACANGTCCCCATCTCTAGGAATTCTGAGATTGCCCAAAACCTAAGAAAAGCACTTTCCTTACCAGTTGTTTATAACAACCCAGTTCACCATAGCTGAGAACGGAGACGCCTGAAGTGTCTGTCCATCGGCAGATGGGTGGATAAAGAATGTGGTACAGATATGCCACCAAATGCTATTCACACACACACACACACACACACACACACACACACACACACTAAAGGATCATGCCATTTGAGACAATGTGGATAAACTAGAGATCATTATGTTAAGTGAAATAAGTCAGGCCAGAAAGTCGAGCAGATGCCACCTCATTCACAGAGTCTGAAAAGGTTGACCTCACTGAAGCTGAGAGTGGAATGGTAGGTACCAGAGATTGATGTCAAAGAGGAAAATTGTTGATTGATGGGCATTATTACAGTTAGGAGTAGGCTGTTCTAGAGTCCTACTGTATAGTAGGGTGGTTGCTGTAGAGATTAGGAATGTACTATACACATTTCATTAAGGTAAAAGAAAGGATTTGAAAGTTTTCACCATAAAAACCCCAATATTTGAAGATACATATATATATATATATATATATATATCAGTTTGAAAACCAAATTTAAATTAAGCCAGGTATGATAACACACTTATAATCCTGCTACTTAGGAGGCTGAAGCTAGAGGACCCTGAGGTCCTGGGGCTCATTAGTATGGGATGAGTAACTTTTNTTTTTTATGCCACTTTATTTCTTCTCTGGGACTTCTGTGTGTGACATAGTCTGTTAATGACATCTTTCTTTTTGCTCAGGTCACCTTTCTTCTTCCAGTGTAGGCGTGAATGGTGTTCAAGAGATGTTTAGGTTGTAAGAGGGTTGAGTGAGGCCTTGTTTTATTTTATGGACTTGTATTGAAGGCTACAGATTCTATCCCTAATCTTTTGACAGTCCACTACTGTGTCCCTGACAGACACTATGCAAGGGTCAGCACAACCCTTGCTGGTCATTTTGTCTGCACCCTTCTGGTGTGACCCTCCAAGTCTAGTTGCTACATCTGGAGCAAGCTTTCATTAACTCAAGGTTGAGGAAAGCAGCTCTTGGAAGGGTGGGTGTGTAGTCAGGAAGACAAGGTGCTTGGCTCCTTATTGTCCACAAGTCAAAGGAGCTATGATGTCTTATCCACAATTTTTGAAGTACGNAATTCCATAGGGCTTATTATTTATTTGTGTATGTGACATACATGTTTCTGTTGGCATTCACATATATTTATATTGGTTTGTATGAACATATATGTACATATGTGTAGTGGCCAGAAGTTGACTCTCATGTGGGAAGAGTGATCATAATATACTTTCCTCCATATATCAGGTGTTATATATTAATTATAGTGTATTCCTAGGGTGGTAGCCTGGCCTTAGGATTAAGAATTTTCCAACTTTAACAGGATTGATCTAACGTAAATTATCAGGGAAAAGACACCTAGAAAGACTGTTTAAGAAATAGACATGTGTTTGTATTCAATGTTTTGTTTTTTATGGGGTCATTGCCGAGGACAGGTGGTTAGAGACATTTAGGGTATGAGCACCTATGTGCATGCTTCCATGTGTGAGCATACACACAGAGACAGACAGACAGACAGATAGACAGACAGACAGACAGACAGACACACACACACACAGGCATGCTTGCACACAATTTATTCTCAACAAGGGGCTCCCAGTGAAAGGGGAACACACAATTTCTATTAACAATAATGAGAACTGTATGAGAGAGTCTCTGTTCCCAGCTCTGGAAGTTTACGCCTTAGGGTCCACATAAATTTGAGCTGTTGACCATTTGAAATGTTCTTTTATAGGTAATAAGGGCAGAGAGAATCAGCAACATCTTTTCCTAAACCCGGCCACCCCCTGGGATCTGTCTGCATAANTCTTTAGATTTTCTTCCTGGAGTCCAAATACAGTGGACACCTTGCTGCCAGGGGACCAGTGATCTCCACAGCTCTCCATCCCTGGAGCCTTCACTATAAAATCAGATGGTGGTACTGGAAATTCTCTGTTGAGATCCTCTGATTAGCAACCCCTAAGCTTACTAATGGAGCTAATTCTGTTCTCCATTTCCATAACCTGTGTAGCATTTGTAGAATAGCATGTGAAAATGAGAATTCCTGACACAAATAAATAGAGACTTTTATCCATACTCAACCCAACACATGCACTTACATGTGTTGTGAGATATTTGTGCACTGTGTGAAGATATATTGCTGTGATTGGTGTTATAAAAAGTTGAACAGCTAATAGCTAGGCAGGAGGTATAAGCAGGATTTCCGGGGAGAGAAAGGAAAAGGAGGAAGAATCTAAGCATGCAGGAAAAGCCAGGAGACGTGGAGAGGAAACAGGAGGTACAAGATGGAAGAGAGATGACACCATGTAATAGAATGTAGATTAATACAAATGCATTAATTTGTTATAAGAGCTAGTTAGGAACAAGCCTAAGCTATAGGNCAAGCTTTCATAATTAATAAGAAGTCTCTGCATCATTATTTGGGAGCTGGCTGGTGGGACTTGTTACAGTTGGCACCCAACATGGGACATGTAAATCCACATAGGGCCTGAGAAATCTGAAAAAAACAAAAGAGTTCCAAGTAGGCTCAATGCTTGTGGCTCTTTTAAGAGGCCCTGCTATCAAGCACTTAAATGGAGTTTATAAGCAGAGGACAGTGTGCTACTCAGTGGTGGGAGACTAGGAATAAGCACCTACTGGAGCTGGGGAGATAGACCAGCTCCAGACCAGGGCCCACAGGCATGAGGCTCTGGTCTCACTGACCTGAAGGGGGCAGACCCAGCGCCAAGCCATGCATGTGCTAAGTGGAGCCATGTGGCAGAGGGTCTAACCACTGCTTAGCAGTTTAAGGTTTGAGTCACACAGTCAGAGAATGCTGCAGGTGCATAAAACGTCAGGTCTAGACCAAGAAAACCTCTAAACAGATATAGTATGTTTTAAAATGTGCTTAGATGCTAAAAATGAAAACAAAATGGATTTAGACAGTCATAGAAAAATAGTTTAAAAATAATAAAAGAAAGTCTTTAAAGTCTTTAGAATAAAGTAATATAAAAAGAATAAGCCAGATAAAGATGGGAAATACACAGGGGGTCTGGATCCTTTATGGTGCTTTGTTTACTTCAAACTTTTTAAATACTAATGTACAAAGAACAATAGCTGCTGAGAGACATTGGATTATGGAATCTGCTAAATTAAACCAACCTATGTATTTGAACAATGTCTTAAATTCAAAATGGAAGTCAGAACATATGTTGCACTGGGGGAGAGGTTATGCCTTTGTTTCTACAGGAAACAAAAAGTTATGGCTCTCTCCAANTGAATGAAGATCAGATTTGATTGGAAGAGACCTCCTGAAAATCTTACTACAGACATGAAGAGAGACACCAAGAAAGACTACAGGACAGGTGACCTATATGCTGACCCTCTACATGGGGACAGCTCTGAGACTGGATGAGACATGATAAGTCTTGCTGGCTACAGAGTCCTCATGACTTATTATTGCATGCCATCCTTTCATATGGATGGATAAAGATTTATATTGGTTATATAAAGTCAACAGATGCCTTTTATCTGCTCAAGCATAGAACAAAAATTTTATCTTTACCTGACTTATGCATACCGTACATTTCATATTTTTGTTAATGCAGATATATGTGTTACCTTTAAAAGTTTATGTGTTTTCAGAAAAAAAGGACCAGACACCAATAAAGACAAGTAGCCCAGGTGATCCAGCATCTCAGAATGTCTCTATTGCCATTTCCTCAAAATTCTGCATCCAGAACAACTTCAAAGCTGCTAGCCGAGATGGTCCAGCCTCACAGACTATCCAGCCAAGACTTCAGATAAGCTTTACACTTTTCCATCACACAGAGACCAAACAAAAATAATAGAGGACTTGACAATTATCCCAATTTTCTCAGGTCCCCTAAAGACGCCATCATCCCCAGACATCAGGAAGCAGTCTAGAGAACACGATGCCCACATTCCCAAGAGGTAGGGTGAGTAGTTTTTGGTCATTTGGTGGGTTATGGATGTTTGTCATCATTTGGGGGGTTGGTTACAATTTGGTTGTTATTGATAATGGTCAGGAAAAAAACTGAACAAAGGAGAGAAGATTCAGGGATCTCTTTCTGNAGGGAAAAAAAGGGGGGGGCTATAGTATAGAAATTACTGGATAAAGTGGTGGATTGTTGAATCTACTTTTGAAAAACACGAGTCTCAAATATTTTACATTGGTATGGATATTTATATATTGATACAAATTTAAGGTTATTTTTATTATATCTACATATGTTTCTATTCTTGTTTAAGTTCTTATACCAATGCAGCTCATTTATCAATGTAATGTAAATTTCCAATCCTTGAAAGTTATTATTATAAACTATTTAGGATAATTAAGAAACACAGGTTAGTAGTTAGTCATCTAACAACTGAATATGTAGTCATGTTAGGTATGTTTTCAAGGTCAAACAGAGATATATTTTAGATAGACAGATGGTCTTCAAACACTTCAAAGACCTACAGAATATGGCATTTAAGATGTTTTAATAACCTAAGGCTTTTAATGACAATAAGACAGCTCTGCTCCCGGCAGCACCAATTTACTTCACAAAAGGATGATGGGCATCAAAGAACCTCNATATGGAGCTTGCTTTCAATGTGGCAAAGCTAGACATTTGGGCGAAAAACTGCCCTTGCCTTGACTGCTGACAGTATGTTGTCCAAACTGGACAAGCAGGACATAAAAGAAGACAACTGCGGAAAGTTTCCAAGACAAGGTAGGACAGTCCTTCAAAATTCCTGCTTTACAGAAAAGTCTGTCATATATTCTAGTCCTGTAGGCAAAAGATGGGTGCCCCAATGTTGCAGAGGAACCTTGAGTGACTGTCCAGGCAGCCAGGTGGCTCTATTATTTCTACAGTTTTGAAAGTTGTTTGCTCTGCACTTCCTGTTTGCTCAGGTAATAGTATATCCTTCTCAGGTCTCTGGTGGGGTTGAAGACAAAATAGTTATAGTTTTGCAGTTTTTCTTGTTACCAAATGCAGAAAAGAAACTTACATAAGATGTAAATTTTATAAGGTTGAGAAACATCAAAGCTTAAGTTGTTTATTTAAAAAGATGTTTTAAGGTCTAAAAAGATACGTTTTAGGATGATAATACAAGTTATGATAGAAAGTGGTTTAGGTATAAACTGTTGGACTCACTGAGATAAGATAGATAATATAGTACTTTCTCTGAATTTGCCAAATACAAATGGACTGGACATTGTAAATGTAATTCTGACTTGATAATTGTTCTTATTGTATATAATTTTGCTATGTTAGAGTTAAACCCTTTCCTTTTTATTTAGACAAAAAGTGGGAAATGTTGTGGAATATTTGTCCACTGTGTGAAGATATATTGCTGTGATTGGTGTTATTAAAAGCTGGACAGCCAATACTTGGCATGAGGTATAGGCAGGACTTCCGGGGACAGAAAGGAAGAGGAGGAGGAGAAGCCAGTAGACATGGAGAGGAAACAGGAGATGTAAGATGGAAGAGAGGTAACACCACATAATAGAACATAGATTAATATAAATGGGTTAATTTAAGTTATAAGAGCTAGTTGAGACAAGCCTAAGCTAAAGGCTGAGCTTTCATAATTAATAAGAAGTCTCTGCATCATTATTTGGAAGCTGGCTTGTGGGACAGAAAAAGACTCATTAAACATGTGTGTTCACACATGTGCATACTTGCATGCACATGCTGGCAGAATCCTATGAACACATCTAGTTGTAGGAAGATGGTGGGTAGACCTGTCCAGTAACTTAATGAACCACTTTAGGACAGAGACCAGTTGATGAATTGATGTCCCTATTGAAATATAATTAGGTACAATGGCACATACTAAATGGCTCTGGATATATTCAAACACTGTCATGTCATTACCAATCCAGGCAAGACACAGGCACATCACAGAGTTTTCTGTATGTTCCATAGTTTTTCTGTGACAGGAACACTTAACATGAGATCAACCCTGTGAACAAGTTTTGAAGTATACAATACTCTATGTTATTAGCCTCTACTATGCCTTCAAGCACTTAGATTTAAAAAAAAAAGTATACTTCTGGAATTTATTTATTTATTCACTCATTTATTTATTTCTTTATATTGCTGTGAGGTATGTTTTGTTTTCATCAGTCATATAAATAATTTCTTAATGTCCCAGGGCAAACCAAACAAATTTGGCAGTTTGATTGAAGGTTTCCCTTCAGAGACCTGCAGTTCAGTGGCATCAGCACGGAGTGCCCAGGTTCCCAGCTCAGCTTGGGTCTAGGGTCCTCCTTGCAGGCATATCGCTTGGAGCTGTGGGGATGGGATATCCTCTGGTCTAGGCTTTGGGGGAATTTTACTCTGCTTTTCCTGTTCAGTGGTGTCATTGGTAACAGGAGAGTCTCCTGAATCTCCACTTTCTTTATTTTGGCCTTATCAGAGATGACAGACTCCTCCGTGTTCTGGCATGTATGGTATTTTCTCTGCTTGGACTCCCATTATCACTGCTGCAGCAAAGGACCAGGGGTATATTTATAAATATTGACAGGGTTAAGAAGAAAGATTCGGTAGAGCTTATGGCAGGAAATAAGTCTTCTGGTTTGTATCTTACTTCCTCATTGCTTCCTAGAGGCGGCTCAGACTGGAGAGTTCTTGTACAGCTCCAACCTGGCTATTCCCAGTTCTCATTGACTCCCTTGTTTCCTCACCAGCCCGCAAACCCAGTCCTCCTTCCTTCCTGTCCTCAGTCGAGAAGAACCATGAAGCAGGTGGCGGGTACTCTGTAGGCAAGTGAATGGCTTGGTAAGAACAGCTGGTCACTCCTGTCCACTGACATCTTCCTTGGTGCCAGACCCTCTGCCTGCCTTTCTGAGATTATCTCACTCAGTTCCCCCGGGGAGCCCCGTGACACACATGCTGTACTGGATTGTATCTTCACTATAGACGTCAGAAGAGGGCAAGGGCCCTTCCTAGGNGTCATCAGAGCATGTGAATTTCACACGGTCAGTTGGGATTGGCAGAGTCTCCCAATGTTCTGGGCCTCTTTGGTTGTCAAATGACACACTCCAGGCTTGTGTCCATAGCTTTGGAGAAAAAATATCACGAAACAGTGGGAAGGTCTGAATTCATCTGCTGCTGTAGACCTTTTCTTACCCTGGACTGAGTGACTCTCTGAATGGCCTGTGTGTTATTTGACATTCCTGAGGACTGAACTATGTTCTTAAGACATTTGATTGTCTTTTCAACACAAATGAAGCCTGCTGACCAGAATCATAAGTCTTAGGGCTGTGTATAGTGTCCCAGGAGCCNGTGACAGATTAATATGTGGGGTAGAACTTGACCAAGGCAAGTCCACAAGCCACATGTTCCTTCAGATAGGTCTCTGCAAGGAAGGCCTTCAAAGCTACACCAGGTCATCCTATAGGCTGAGAGGCAGCCTTAAATACTGCAGAGATGTGAGTCATCATGCTGAAAATGTCATAGCCAGGGTTGCACACGTGGTGGCTGCAGCCCAAAGACTCAGTGCTTACACATCCCTAATGGGCAGAATCAGAGTCTTTGCTTAGCTCTGGAAACAAATTCTTCCTCATGGGAACATTGTAGGTGTGCCATGTAGACCAGGTAGAAGATTCCAGAGTACCACTGCCTGTGTGGGCTGTGGCTTTCCCTCAAATTTTGAGTGAAAGGATACGTTCATATTAATGTGATATCTTACATCTTGGTCTAGCTTTGTGTTGAGATACAAGACTTCCTGGAGGCATGGGGGAGATGGCTCAGCTGCTAAGTGCTTGCTTTACAAGCATGAAAACCTCATGTGCTTGTAATCAATACCAGGACTGCAGAAGTTGAGGCAGGAAGATCTCTTAGGACTTGCTGGCCAGCCAGCCTAGCCTTCCTGATGTGTTGCAGACTGGAGATACGCCCTGTCTAAAACACAAGGTAAATGGCACCTGAGGAACAACACCTGAAGTTGTCATCTGGCCTCCACATGCTCACACACACATGTGAGCCCCCACCCATGTATGCATGCTCCTCCCCCACCCCGACAGGATTTAATTGGATTGGAGGTCCAAGAAGAAGTGGCCCGCTACAGAGTGTGAGCCCAGTTATAAGGAAGTGATAGCTCAGTGAGTAGTGGCTGAAAGGACTTGGAGAGAGGAAAACTATGGTTTTCTTGTACTTCCCATGCGCGTGGGGCTTGATTTTGTGGGCATTCATGTACTGCTTTTATACTTGTGACCATCTGACCTTCTGTGAGTATGGACACCTGCCAGCTCATGTGCTCAGGCACCAGCTCTTCTGAAAAGGTGCATAAGGCCTGGGTTAGAGACAGGACATTGAATTGTCACATGTTTATATCTGAATCTCCTTGTGGGCAGGGCTGGTGTTATGAGCCCATTGCAGAGGTGCCATGACACTTAGCAGATAAGTAAGTTACATGAGTTCTGCACAAGATATGTTAGTTAGAAGGTAGCAGGGTTTCCGGGGTAGGAGTCAGGGGCTAAGTGGTAAGACACATATGTCAAGGAACTCTCAACCCTGGGAAGAGCTATCGGCACAGGTAATGAGGCTTGAGCTCCAGGTCCCCCATTGACAGCATCTTTACCTNTGTGATGGGTCATCTTCATTGTCGGTGACTTAAGATCACCGAGGAGGAGACAGGTGAGGTACACCTCTGGGTGTCATGAACTAAGGAGGCAAGACTCATCCTGAATGTGGGGTCCCTTTCCATGGGCTGGAATCCAGATGAAACAAAAAAAGGGGTGGGGGGAGAAAACCAAAGGAGTTCCAGCATCACTCTTTTTCTGCTTCCTACTGACCACAATGAAAATCTCTCTGCTCCACGATGCCTTCTGCACTATGAAGGACTGAGCTCTGAGGCCGTGAGCTAAACTAAACCTCTACTCCAATAAGCTGCATGTATTGGGTGCATTGATTGATGACAAAAAGTAGTTCATACACCATAGATAGATGATTGGCTTTGAGCAACACTTTCTCTTAAAGAAGTTATGCCAAACCAAGAACCCTGAGAGCCCTTGTGTGCCCTATGGCAGAGCTAAGGGTCAGAACTTTGTTGATAAAGGTACACAGACAAACAGGAACACAACCACATGAGACACAGCCAGAGTTCAGACAAACAAGAACACAACCACATGAGACACAGCCAGAGTTCACAGACA